>OX155973.1:16384852-16515632 GCA_944548615.1 Micropterix aruncella
CACACCGTACCTGATTATTTGTGCATACTTACGTAAGTATTATTTTTCTGTAATCCCTACGATTTCGTCAAAAAAAATAATAGTAGGTAGTATATACAAGTACATACCTTCCCATACCGGCTTAATTACATAAGGGAGGGCATTTTACCATACGTTATAATGCGTTGAGAAGTCCGTCAAGCTTCTAGGCGGCGCAGGCACTACTCGCTCTTTTGAGCGAGCAGTGCCCCCGCCGAACTGAGTGGGTGGACCAAAAGGTCCACCCACTCAGTTCAGTATATAGAGTTGTCAACTACAACGGGCGAACCCGTCACCTCAGGAAGTTTTAACGATTAGTCGTTCTCTCTCCCGTGAAGTGAACGCAGAAGACTTGGACAAAACAATCCACCGTCAAGCTCCGCCACATGCCCGCAAGAGGCCAACGCCTTGCTCGATTGGTTACGAGTTCGAGGTCGCTTGCGCGGTCCTCCTCCCTTACGAAGCGGTTGAATGAACGGTGTATACCGAATCTATCTGTAAATTTTGGATCGAAAAAGCTATCGCAAGTTTACGGGGATGGCTTTGGACCAAGCACATGAGCAAATGAATGTCCATATTAAAATGATACCTATTTTTTACACGTAGGTAGGACCTATTTTTTACACTTACATTCATCGTTACGCTAAATAGTTTGTGATTACTTCTTCATTATACAACATAATATTATTTTACACATCACAGAATTGATTGGTTTGACTGAAAACCTTGACTAAGTGGCTTCTCACTGGACCTGAATTTATAGATACCGTTTATAGTCATTGAGCCGGATTTTTTGTATTTTGATACGGAGAACAGCGCCAACAGATGAATACGGCAGCCATCTTTCTGACACCTGTCGCAAAAAAGGAAGAACTTTATTCTAGACCTGCAATCACCGGTAGCTACAATAAATACTCCAGGAAATCCTTTTGTCGAACAGTCTCCAGACTTCTATGTACTGAAGTTGTAAATGCAGTATTCAAGATAGAAAAAGCGGCAAAGAGTTATTGATCTTATAAAGCTATTGCTCTTAAATACATAACATTTGTATAGGAAGATTACATACAAACTCTAAAAAAAGTTTACCGGATCCAACCAAACTCAGTAATCTCTCCTTATACAACAAGTAACAAACACAATATAATTATACAAGTTATTAAAACACGTAAAAAAACTGTGAGAGCAAACCGAAAGCAAAGATAAGAGGCCTTGAGAATGACTGCAGTCTATTCAGCAAACTTTATATTGCAACCTGTGAGCACAGGAAGATCTCGATTCATTCTTGGCGCAAGAAAACCAAGCCAGTCATCTAGCATATAAATTGCGGTCTGGAACAAGGTCAGACCTACTAAAATCGATTACCAGTATTTTTGGCACTGCAAACCATTCAAAACGCCCCACAAGTCTCATTGAAAATTCTAGATGGATCTGCATTAGTCCACATGCTGAGTTCTGGCCATAGGAAGACTTTGGAGAATAGGTACACTAGTATGTATACCATTTCTTTGCAAAGAACTTACATGGTTTCAAAATTAGATATGATTTGGGACATATAACAACGAAATCATAAAGAATATTAACAGAGGAAAGGTTCAAAGAACACGGGTCACTGCTACGACGAAACTACCTAAAGGTTAGGTCAATTTGATGATGAACAATTCCTTAATTAAGATTTGTTTGCACTGACAACGGCAAGGACGTTTGCAATATGGGTGGACCAAATATTATAACCAATATCATACGTGATACAAAGCGTACGCTTCTTCGTGGTTACGTGATACGTAACCACGAAGATGTGGACACTCGCATGATGTGCATGTATCTGACAATGTCGCTTGTGGTTTGACAAAAAATATGCTACTGCAGCAGCAGCAGAAGTAACCAGCAGCAGCAGAAGTGCAAATTACAACAATTATCAAGCTTGAGGAGCCTGTATGGCACAAAGGTACTGGAAAACACCACCAGTACCTCTGCTGTCATGATATTGCGACTGCCTTAGATAAAAACTATAATGTATGTTTTATATTAAGTAAGTATAGATAGGATATATTAGGTATATAACATTTCATAACATTTACATCTTGTCCCTAATCCGGGTGGCTAAAACCCGCTCTTGGACGTGGCAAAATATTTGTATTATTAGGTAGTGAGTCTAATTACTGCTCTAATCTTTACTTAGCATACATAGGTTGTTAAGAATTTAGCTATTAGATTGAAAAAATAGTATCTTAGAAACTTTGGAACCTACTAAAAGTTATTTTATTGTAAAATCTTATTACAAAACAAAATAAAGGCTTATTAATTAAAAGAGACAATAATTTAAATGGGTACCTACTAAGAGTTACTCATCATACTGACTAAAATAGTCAGCAAAAAGTTAAATAACCAAAATAGAAGCCTAATAATTGAAATAGTCGATAATTCGAATAGGTTCGAAAACGTATTAAAAGTTATTGATAGTAGGTAATACCTATACAAAGTAGTCAGTAAAGTGTTAAAAGATAAAAGTTAATCATACATTTAAAAACTAAAAGTACCTACAAATTCATCATCTAAATTGATATCAAATTTGTAAAGTCATAGCCCTTACATTTTTCCCTTATAGGGCCACGAAGAGTGAGGGTGTTGCCCCTGTTTCACCTGAAATGAAATGAGAAATTTGAAAATGGGCATTCAAAAGAATAGCCTATTTTCAGTGTTTTAATAGTTTCCTCTATCAATTAAGTAATTATGGGTAAGTATGTGCTCGTATCATTTAAACTACTTACTATTATTTTTTCAACGAAGTGGTAGGGATTGCAGACAAATTAATACTTAGGTATTAAAGGTATGTAAGCACAAATATCAGTTAGGTACGGTGTGTGAATGATGAATTATTTTTATTAAATAGAAAAAACAATAATAATATAGTTATCATAATAATAATAACGATTGTATTTCTTGTTTTTAACTCACTGGCCTATCGCAGAAACTAAATAATCTTATAAGTACTTATCTAACTTGGCTCGATGCCCGTCTCTACGTAACGGACGTAATACGCACGGTCTGCCGTGCGATGAATTATATTTTTTTCACTCAGATTTTACAATAGCAGTCCAATAAAAAATATATATCTGTAATTTAGGTGAATGTGGCTTTCAGAATATATTTTTTTCATGCCGATACCACTTATGGTTAAAAAGTAAACTACGTATAAGTAAAAAAAAGATGTCAACAATTTTTGGATTTTACCAATTATTTCATATTTTTTCTACGGATAGGTATTTTTTTTCTTTGAGAAATGAATTTGTCACTACTGAATTATCCGAAAATGATATCCTACTTTCCCTGGTACCTATAGTCCGAGAGATATAGGGCTCAAAGTGATGCGCGGCGGAATCAAATTTGCACCCCCTCCCCCCTCCACCCCCGGGGTGGTCCCCGATGGCTCCCGGTCTAAATCCACTCAGGACCACCAAAGGAATAATTGTGCCAAGTATGAGCCTTTAATCACAAAATGCAGGGTACATCGCACTAAATCCCCAGCTAGTTATGGCCGCCGGTGGTCGGGCCTTTAGCTCGTCGCGCTTGGCATCTAAGTCGAGCAGCCTCTTCTTTTCAAAATCATCTACCCTGCACTAGCAGTCCTGCACTAGCACCTACGCTGCACTAGCGCTAGCATTGCCCTGCACTAGCAGTCTCCATCCTGGGCGATCTTTCGCTTTACTCTCCCATTGAGAGGACTCAATGTTGCACCTTTTCATATGCCTCTTCTGAGCATCCTTGTATCTGAGGAGCTGGCCGCCTTGTTTCCGCTTGCCGTTCAAAGTAAAAGATACGCTTTGCCACTCTCTCATCAGGCATACGGGAGACATATCCGCACCATCTCAGCTGTGGTCGCATCATGTACGCTTCTATTCCGCTGACTTTAGCACGTCGAAGAACTTCCGTGTTCCTCACACGGTCAGACCACTTGATGTTCATTAAGTCGCGTAGGCATCGAAGGTGGAATTTGTCAAGTGCGCGAATGTGCTTTCGGTATGGGCACCATGTCTCTGACGAGTAGAGGAGGTTTGGGAGGACGATCGCCATGTAGACAGACACTTTTGTTCCCAGATTAATGTCG
Organism: Micropterix aruncella; assembly: GCA_944548615.1. Taxonomy (NCBI): domain Eukaryota; kingdom Metazoa; phylum Arthropoda; class Insecta; order Lepidoptera; family Micropterigidae; genus Micropterix; species Micropterix aruncella. The sequence goes on from OX155973.1 coordinate 16,388,976, forward strand.
TGTGAGCTGAAGACTTTGCTACGGAGTTTACCGAAAGCTGCAGAAGCAGCTCCTATCCTCCCGTTCAGTTCAGAGTCAAGGTCACATTTTGCTGTTATAGTGCTACCAAGGTATTTGAATTTGTCCACTTGCTTCAGAGCAGTCTCTCCGAGCTTAATAGATAGAGGTTCTTCATTAAGTGTGTCGGCCATCACTTCGGTTTTCTTCAGACTGATTTTAAGGCCGAATATGCCTAAAAATAAAATGTTACTATGTACAGTTTTTAGTACGTATATATTCGAATTATTGACTATCTCAATTTTTAGGCTTTGGCTTTGATTATTCAACTTTTTACTGACTATTTTAATTATTGTGTTGAGTGGCTTTTAGTAGGTAGCCCATAATTATTAACTATTTTAAATAATAAACCTTCAATTTGTTTTGTAATATGATTTTACGATAAATACTTTTAGTAGATTCCAAAGTTTCTTGGATCCTAGATACTTTACTTTACTTTTAGATAATTTACTTTTGCTGCCCACCAACCGAGCAAGAGGAAAAGTATTGTGAACGCGCTAAAAAAATCGAGATTGTAGGTTTTCTCTGATACCGTGAGTTATCTCGTTATTTTCTCGGAGTAGTACATGCGGTAAGATAAACACAATGTTTAATATTTAGACCATTTAGTTGTCAAAAAAGATGTTAATAGAAGAGATGGCTTACCAGTGATAACGTCAGGTTAGAGTCTATAATTATGCTAATTGTACGTGCGTATATATCGGTAGAATTGCTATTGGTGGGGTAATTCTCTTGTGAATTAATACTGGGAACGTGAAAGACGCTCTTTTTCTATACAATGCTAAATTGCTGTGTGCGAAAGACTCGTTTAAATATGAAATTAGTATTTCATTGAATACTATATATTAGTCATTAGGCAATTCGACAGTTTTGCCTGTCAAATTACTTCAACTGTCTCTTGGAATTAATAAATGTTTTTTGATTTAAATGTTACATAATTCATCATCATGAGTCACTACAAGATGAAGACGGAAATATTCATTTTAAGCCTTCCTGAGACGATAAAGACCATTTCCAGATTGATGTCTGCTGTGCGTCTGTCTGTGTGTCTATGAGTATAAATTTCTCTACGAGAGCGCCCAAACGCTTAATTTGATTATGCTGAAATTTGGTATGCAAGCATTAGTTCTTTATATGGCAAAACTTAAATATTGGGGTTGAAATCGGTTCACCAGGAGGCGCGCTAGTCATATATAAAATTTAAATTCCGCCATTCATTTGGATGATTGTCGCGTGATTGCGTCGTTTGTCGGTGATTTTTGGTGCATCCGCAGGGTTAGGACTCGGGAGCCGGTCCCGGGCGGACCGGTGCGGGGGCCGGAGAGCCGCCGCCGCCCCTTGCCGCGCACGCCGCCCACCCCGCCATATTAACGTCATCTGTTGGTGCTTGGCTTTAACCCGCCCTGAGCCGAGAAACGATATAATTTCATCCGCCGTCCGAGAGAGGGCGCTCATCGATTACATTTATGAAATTAGTATTCAGATGAAATCGGTCTATATCTACTTGCCGGGAAAGTCTTGCGGTGACACAATCGATTTTTTTACATAAACTATATACCTACGTTAAACATGCAGTACAATAGATATTTTTTTAATAATAAAATATTAGTCTATTATAAAAATAATATATTCTATATCACGTTTCTAGAACTATTAATTTTCTCGTACAATGTGCCGAGCCCTGTTCGTTCGGTATTGACACGCTTACATTCAAAACGCCGTAAGCGGCGTTGTGTGAATATGGTTCATATGCGCATTGCTTACTGATACTTAGCCAGGTGGACATCATTGGATGTCACAAACCGGCCGTCAATCCGTATGGCCCGAGTCCGTATGGCCCGACTAACATATCCCTTTTTGCCTCGGCGAGGGGGCAAATTGTAGTTTGGTCATGACGTAGGCCATTAGAGCTGGGCGACTAGTATTCGCTTTATAAACGATCCGACACTTTATTAAGTCTTCTATAAGTTTTGGCGATAGTTTTGCAAAAAAATAAAATATAATTGTACTGAGAGATTATGTGAGTAGAGCAATATTGAAGGATTCTTTAGACCAGCTTAGGATTTGCATAAGGTTTACTTGAACACGTCTGTTACCACCGATGACGTAGGAATTAAATTTTAGAAAATAATATATGTAAAAATCACACACGTAACTTGTAATACCTAAGTTTTTGTTAATTCGAAATTTGGAATATCTAAAATTTTGTAAAAAAAACGTAAGAGTTTTTTTTTGGCGTTCTTCTCGTGCGAGTTAATCGAACGCATAGATAAACAATAATTCAAGCGAGGTAGAAGAGATGAACCCGGTAATGTGAGGTAGAAGATATGAGAAGAGTATGGCAGCTGGAGCAGCTGTGGTCGAGGGAGACGACGATAGACGCATAGAGCTGCCGTCGGTTATGCAAAAAAGGCATAGCAGCGATCGGTTCGAATTCACCATATGCTGCGAGCTGTGATTTTCTACTTTATTATCTGTTCGGAATTTGTGTGCACATTTTTTTTTTCATTTCTTTGAGTTTACATTAAAAGTGAGCTATCGTCGAGCTGCTTGCTAATCATGTCATGTGCCGTTGTGCGACGAAGGTGGGTGCTCAGAGGCTTTGGCTGTTTACAGTCCCAGTCAGCATTAAGCCTACAGCACTGATCATATAAATAAGATGCGGAACTCAGTACATTTGAATCGAAATTCACTTTTGTTAGTACCAGCGACTATAATATAGCCAACAGCACAAAAACCGCATTTCAGCCAACCGTCGCAATTTCTTGTAGAATGTGTCTGTCACACTCTTTTTCAACACTCTGGTTTTAGCAGAATGGCAACCCTCTGGTCTTGCGAAATGGCAACATCTGACCAATGCAATAGTTAATCATTAACCAGCCTATTTATCGATATCGATAAAAACGCCACAAGCCAGCGCAGCCCACCTATCGATATCGATAAAAACGCCACAAGCCAGTGTAGCCCACCCTTACCGGATACATAAATCGATAGAAATAAAAACAAAATTACGAATCAAGCATACGGTTTATTGATGTCTCGTATTAAAATAAATATTAATACCTACTATGAAAAAATGTGCCATTAAAAATACTGCCATAAAAGACACTCACACCCTCAGGTTCTCCTCTCTTGCGCCTAATTAGTCCGCAAACTATGTACACATTTTTTATACATCGTCACTTCCCGAGAGGCGGCACAAAACTCGAAAAACCCAAAATGAAGCCGGTAAGACGTAAAACACAAATGACGCAGCAAACGGTAAGCAAACAACGCACATAAGACGCACCATTGATCACACGCACGACTGACAGCAGAGCGGACGCGGTGTGCGGACGCTATGCGTGCGTATGCGCAGCAAAATGCGCAGTATGTGTGATGGTCAGACAGAGCAAAGACAATATACAGCTCGCGGAAAAGTAGGCAGACGCGTCTCGCAGCAAAATGCGCAGTATGTGTGATGGTCAGACAGAGCAAAGACAATATACAGCTCGCGGAAAAGTAGGCAGACGCGTCTCGCAGGCTGACAACCGCATTTCGTGTTATTGTGGCATAGTTAAGTTGCCACCTTGATAGTCGCTGGCTCCATACAAATTTTCTTTCTATGGAAGTGGCCGCCCACTGGCCTACAGTTCCTCAGTGGCAGTGATAATATATCTACATACAATGATCGGTGCAACATCATGGTATTGTGTTATCACAATATTAATTTTTAATGAATTATTATTTTGAAGTATTACCAATACAGTATTATCATACATGCCTTAGTGATTTTCATATATTAGCTGGGTTGGTACTTATGGTTTACCTACATATCAATAGACCCAGTTTACCTTCACAATTGTTTTCCTTATAACAAACAGTGGGTACACAACACCCCCGTTTATGAACCCTTTGAAATTCACCTACGAATATTCCCCTGGTACAATCATTTAGGCATAGCAGAGGACAATGCGGCGGCAAAAGTCTAAATTTGGTCATTTATTTAATTTATTTATTTATTTGGCTTACCTACACAGTTTGCAACACGCGTAACACAAATCGTAATAAGTAATATTTACACTTTAACCAAGGAATAATTGATTTAAAAATTAATACACTCACAGCAAGTAATGTCACGCTTATATGTGATAATCGGTCCTATGCCAACCAACTATTTTTTAATTTTTTATTTGTTGTGTAGGTTTTTCTAAGGTCTTTATGAGCCTTGTAACACTGCGACCATTGCTGATCTATTGTGTTCGCCACCTACTAAAGTTCTGCGCTAAGCCTCTTGTCATTTAAGAACCGTAACAGGCTTTTGGCGCCAGATTGTTTTACCTCCTCAGGTTGGAGGTAATGACCACCCAAGTCGGTGTATCTTTTACGCATCAGCGGGCCACTCTCGCGCATAAGGTGCAGGGAGTTTTCTCTGCTTCTCGGCATAACCTGCATATTTTTGTGTCTCGGAAAAGAATCACACGGTCACTCTCCAGAAAAAAGCCATACGTGCGATAGTGGGTGTTGGTCCACGGCAGTCATGTCGTGAACACTTCCAAAAACTAGGGATATTGACCGTATATGCGATTTTAGCTCAAGAAGCTCTTTGCTAAATTTTATTGCAATAAGAGCTCGGCCAAATCCCACGAGGAAGTACATCGGCAAGACACCAGGAATGAAATCCAGTATCTCCAACCGTCCGTAGCACGTACTGCCAAGTTCCAGGCGACTAGTAGCTTAGCTGGGGGCTATTCTTATATAACTATGTCTTATATAGCTAAAATCCGAATCTGAGCAGCTGTGTTTTTCACTATAAACCAATTTATTTCGTTTCAGTGACATTCTGTCACCTGTCGCCATGTTGCTTTTATTGTGGCTTATGACGTTTTTGCTTGAAAATTTTCCACTATTTTGCGCGTCGGCAACAAGGTTGTTATAGCTTGGTGGCGCCATCTGTCATGCGATAGCCGTACAACTTGGATGGTGGCTTAAACCCTTCTCTACGGTTGACATTTCACTAAAATAGTGAAAATTCAAAAAATGTGGCTTAGGTCCCTTATTGCCCCGATCCCTTCTAAATGAAATATAGTTAAATATTAAAGGAAAAATATAAAATTAAATAAAAAATATGTATATTACGGTACACGTCATATAAAGGGTTAGTAGTTACAGGAACCCTTGAAGTAGGTAAATTAGTACGAGCAAATCAGGAACTTTAAATAAAAAAATGTGTTAAAAACGTTTTTTTTTAATTTTCAAAATAATGTTCTTTTTAAATTAGTATAAAAAGCATTAGGCACGTTGCGTTATCTAGCGATAAAGTTTATACCTACCGCTAGATAGCACAGCGCGCTCAACGCTTTTCAAACTTTTTTTCAAGAGATTATATATTTGACAAACGAAATTTTTTTTTTTGTTTCTCCATTTTTTTTTTTTTGGTTTTGCTATTTTACACCAACTAAATCACCCTATTCAAGGATACCGCTAACTAAAAATTTATCCTGTATATCATCATCGCCTATTTTAATTTCTGGTCGAATCGCGGTACGACATAGTTCCTATTTTATGTAAAGCCCATTACAAGCGTGCTAATTAACGCCTGAAAATAAAGTCTTAATTTGCCTTCCGCAGAGCTTAGCACCAACCGACGCTTGTCGAACCTGTACCCCCGTCTCCCCCTATCATTACCCCCCCCCCCCCCCTCCCCCTCCATCCAGCTCCTGTGACGTCAGTGTAAGCATTAATTGCCATTAGCTTATGTACTCGCTGAGGTTACATCGCCCAAATTGCTTACGATTATGTAGCGGAACATTATCATTATTAAAATCACCCAAATATAGATAGTATAGAGAAAATAACTAACCTAGCTACCTGATTCCTTCTGAAAATACTACCTTTGCGCAAAGGCAAATGTATTTTATGGCAACAACAATATTTAACAGCATCGACGATAACATAAAAAAATCGGCTGTCACCTCAAGACTTCCAACGTAGACAAGTAGACAAGCCTTCACCGCGCCTTAACCCAACCTTCCCTGCGCGACAATTCTTTGTATATTCGTAGTATTTACCTTGATATTAAAATGGTACTTTTATAAAAATTATTTAGTATTTTCTATAACATGGCGGACTTTAAGAATTATTTGTGTCGCTTATATACGAGATATTCAAACCAAAGTTACACAATGTGATTTAGATTTAACAATGCATCAGGGCTTAGAATTTCAAGTCTCTAAGTCTGATATTTCGAGATTAAAGTGTGACTAGTGCGCCCCCTGGTAGACTGATTTAAACCACAATCGTTTCAACTCTTGCCATGACGAAATTATCTATATCCTAGAAATAAACTATCTCCAGGAGCTTTTTGAACCACTAAGTTCCCACGGTCTCGTACTTCGGTCAGCCTCTGACAGTTTATTAAAAATTCCGAGTCATAATAGTGATTTCTATTCCTATTCTTTCTGTGTCCATGGTGCAAGACTCTGGAACGATCTCCCAGCAAATATACGAAACTCGCCTTCTTTACCATCGTTTAAGACTCACCTTAAGGATTACTACCTTTCTAAGAAGTAACCAGTTCTTCCCTTTCTCTCCTGTTCCTCTCCCAATTTTCCTCTCCTCGGGCACTATTAGTCTTAAATTCTTCCACTTGTCTGTATGTTATGTAATAATCTTTATTTTCACAATGCGCGCATGTACCACTATGTTTAGGTTAGCTGTAAGACATTGCCAGGTGGCAATAAGCTCGCCTTTTTTGTATACTTTTTAAGTGCAAATAAAGAGTTTATTATTATTATTATTATTAAAAATTATGCCTCAATGTCACATTTTAGCCGAATGCGATGAAGCGGTTGGGCGCTATCTTGGAGAAATACACACAGAAATACACAGAGAAATACACACCTATCTTGGAGACAGACACAAAAACACACAGACAGACAGTCTGTGGGGCGACAGATGGGCGGAGAGTCAAAATGTATACAGGTCAGTTTTTAATTAGTGAAATAATTGTAGCAGATGAATCAGTACGACGAAATAAGCAACTTTTGATAAAATATTTTGGAAAAACCCTTTTTTTATAGTATAAAAAGCGATGAGCACGATGCGCTATCGATGCGGTAAAATATCGCTAATATTATTTATTAGCGATGTTTTAGCCATTGCTAGATGGAACAGCACGCTCAACGCTTCTCAAACTTTTCTTCAATAAATAAAATTTACAAATTTAAATAAATTAGTTTTTTTTATTACCTTTTTATTATTAGTTGCTTATATCGTCGTACCCATTACAAGGATGTCGCTAATTAAAATCTCACCCCGTGTATTCGTGTATCCCGTTTTTTTTGCGCGTTCACAATACTTTACCTCGTCGTCGGTTGATAGGCCGGTAAAGTACAATAAATTAATATAAAATATTGTTTGACTGAAATGAAAAGTGAAATGAAATGAAATAAAAATAAATAAAAGCGTTGTGGAATACAATGGTATGCGGCACTCCTGTTAGTATTACACAACAAGGTGCGTCTTTTGTAGGGATCGGATCCTTGCCCCAGGATAAAAAAAATATGTAATACAACATTTTTCAAGATTACCCAATCTGTAAAACTTAAGGTGGTAAATCAACATATAAAACTATTATTTTAGTGTCATTTTCTTCAAATGTAATAGTTCTTTGTGCAAATATAGGCAAGTGCCTCGTTTCCCGGGCAATTTTGTCTCAAAGAGGCGAATGTTAACCGAGGAATTAAAGCGATTAAATGCCCCAGTTCGTTCAAAGGAAATTCAAACTTCGATATAGTGGAGATAAGGGTGAGTTCAGAAGAACGCTCGCTTTGTCGAGCCGTGTGGGTGCCTATGCTGAATGTAGTTACCCTCACTCTGAATGTAATTACTTAGGTGGGGATAATTAATCCGATGAGGAGGGAAAATGGTGAAGGCGACATTCTGTACAAATGTGCAAGTGAGAATTCTTAGAGAACGGTGGTCGTGTACAGCGTGAAAAGAAATACAGGTTGTTTCAAAAGTTCATTATTAATCTATATATTAATTCGAAACGTGTTTTTTCATGTAACGGCGATATTGACAGAACGGCTAGGTGTAAAAATTTGGTTGATGTGTTTAAAAAAAGCTCTCGGTCTCTAGATGTGTCATCAAAAGAGAAAAATAAAAAAGTCATCAAAAGAGAAAAATAAAAAAATATAGTGCTATCTGTTGGATATCTGCGCGGGAGAGGGAGGGCGGGGGGAGGGGGGGAGAGAATGCTGAAGACAGGGCGTGAAGGGCAGGCGAGAGGAGGGGATAGTTAGGGGGGTGACGTTTGTTTGTTTGTTTGTTTATACTCTTTATTGTGAAATGTCACAATGGGCGGGTTTATTGTCTTATGACAATCTCTTACAACCAATCCTACTATGACGTGTTATATGTATGTCTGCGTGTAACATGTGTGTAAGTGTGTGTCTTGTTATTGCATTCGATCGAAAGAATTGAAATTGCAATTCCGTTAATTTGATCCCACCGAATAATGGTGACCCAGCCGGGAATCGAACCCGGGACCTTACAATGTAAGATCAGGCGACCTAACCACTATGCCACCGGGCCGTGTGACGTGGGGGGTAAGTTCGGATAGGTTAGGGAGAGGAGGGGTTGGGGGGGGGGAGAAGGGGGGAGAGAGAGAGGGAGGTTTGGGGGATTTGGAAAGGGTGGGTAGGAAGAGGGAGGTTTGGAGGGAGAAGGGTGAGAGAGTGAGATAGGGAGGGTTGAGCGGAGGGGGGGTTGGGAAGTTTATGGGTTTTGGTTAAAAATAAACTTTTTAATGGCAATAATAACAAAAACGAAAAAAATGATCAACAGAAAACCCCAAAATATATAAATATTGAAATTATTAGATTAAGTACACTTAATCTATGCTTAAGAATAATTCATATAATATATACGCAAATATAGATAATGGTGCATTTTGATTAAAGTCTCATACTATAAAAATCCTAAATGCTATGAAAATTACGCGGTGAATGTCACTGAAAATAATTAACAATGTTTATGCTAGTCTACTTTTTCGTCTATTTATAGCATTTGCTACGAAACGTAGCGCCGATGGAGATTTGTGCGCTTTAAAGAGAGACGTTTTAAATTAAATCAACGGAGCGCCCGCTGAGACGCCTAACACCACTCGCTCTACCGACTAGCAGGGTTTTAAATTTAGCTGTACAAATACAGGATGCTTCGGAACAAATACAGGATGCTTATGAAGAGTTTATATAGGATGTCTCGGAACGTAGTATTTTTTTATCGCGACCATTTATTTCCATTAATCTAAAGAAGCATTCGCAGGTCTGAAATACAGACTGTTACGACAAGCCGCAACTAGAGTTGTCAACTACAACGGGCGAACCCGTCACCTCAGGAAGTTTTAACGATTAGTCGTTCTATCTCCCTGGAGTGAGCGCAGAAGACTTGGACAAAACAGTCCACCGTCAAGCTCCGCCACATGCCCGTAAGAGGCCAACGCCAGGAGTGTTACTCAGCGGGCTCACACTCACGCCCTTACTTCCAATTGCGACCAGATTACTCCAGCCTCGATTGCAAAGGATGCCGGGATGTCGTATGAAATTTGCCCGGCAAAGGATGCCGGGCAAATTTCATACGACAAGCCGCAATCGTATGAAATTTATATACATAAAAAAAACACTTGTGTCATCCCTAGACTTTTCCGGCAAGCAGACAATCCCCCCTCCTCGCCTCGTGCGCCAACCCCCCCCCCCCTTCCCTCTCCTCTCTCCCACCGTGAAATTTCCCCTTTCCCGTCCTTAACTTCCCACCCCCCCCTCAGCGGCACCCTCCCCCGCTGTCTTCCAATAACTGATAGTGTATGTGTCAAGTGATTATGATAGCAAATGTAGTATTTCTGTATTATTTCTGGGGTATTAAAATGGCTTTTTTCCAATATAGTGTAAAATTTTCCTAAATACGGCGGAATTTAAATAAAAAATGTGTCGCTTGTATAAGAGGTCTACCAACCAAAAACATGGCTGCGGCCCAACGCGAAAGACGCATCTGTGGAACAAATTTTAAGTCTCTACGTCCAATATTTCGAGTATGAAGTATGACTAGCGCGCCTCTCGGTGGACCGATTTCAATCTCTATCTTTTCAACTCTTGCTATGGCCAAATGATGCCTGCATGCCACATTTGAGCTCAATCGGATGAAGCGTTTGGGCGCTATGGTAGAGGAATACACACATACAATACACACACACACACACACTCACACACGTACACACACATACTTCAATCCGGAAATGGCCTTAATCGTCTCAGGGGGGTCAAAAAAGATGTTTTCGTCCTAATCGCGTCTTTTAGCGCGTTCACAATGAGTCGTTAAAGTAAAACGAATGTATGTACGTAAGTTTGACCATAGCTGTCGAAAGCCTGTAGCAATTACTAACCCTTATCTTAATGGTTATCTGGATCATATATTATTATGTCGAACAGTATGAAAACAAATACTGTGGAGGTAAAACACGCTTAGCACCCTCAGGGATGGGGTGGTAAGAGGTGACATAAAAATAATTGCAGCGACTGCTTTTATGTGACGAATTGTTAATAGTGGTATATTTATTCATTGGTAAAGAAGAGTTCGTTATACTGTTTTCGATAATGAGTTACGCGGGCATACACAGTCTTCAAAACTCGTGCCTAAATATTCCTCGCTACAAGTTGCCACAGCTGGCGTCACGACGAAATTCAACATCCCGCCGCAACAACCAACGAACACAGAGTGCCGACACGCAGCGTACCTATGCGACAGACGCACTCTTGTTGTCCCTGTGAAGTGGCACTTCCCTGCGTGAAGTGGCACGCTAGATTGCACTTCCCAGTGCCTCACGGTAAGGCGTCAGACTCTCACGGGATGCTGGCGTAGTCTGATTGCGGATAGTGTTGTCCATCAAATATTTACGTTAACTCCATGAGAGACAGAATGGTTAGATGTCGTTTCTCACGCCATACTAGTGAAAAAACTAGAAATGATTGGAATTGAAGGACCTTCACTGTTGTGGTTCCAAAGTTACTTGGAGATGAGACCGCAAGTCATTTCCATAAATGGTCATCTAAGTACTGAACGCAGCACTGTTTATGGTGTACCCCAAGGCAGCGTACTGGGACCACTTCTATTCCTCATATATATCAATGACCTGTGCAATATTCGATTAGACGGCAGAATAATAACATTCGCCGATGACTCAGTTTTATTAGCCGAGGCAGATACATGGCATCAAGTAATAAATAAATCACAAAACAACATAAATTTGTTTAAAAATTGGCTTGACAATAACCTCCTTACTCTTAATTCCTCTAAAACGAAATATATCAACTTCAGTCTACGACAGATCGACACAAGTTTACACTTTACTAATAATTCATAAACCCACATGTGTCGGAAGGGGTCCTTGCCTGTGCCCTATACTTGAGAAATAAAACGACATGAAGTATTTAGGAATCATTATTGATTCAAATCTAAATTGGTCAAATCAAGTAATGTCTATTACTGACAGAAGCAGGAAACTAGTTCACGTTTTTTGTGATCTCCGAAATATTTTACCAAAAAAATTTATTAGAATGGTTTATATGGCCCTATGCCAAAGTTTGTAGATTTACGGCATAACTGCCTGGGGAATATGCACAAAAGACTACTTGACACAGTACAGAAGGTTCAAAAGCTTCTGCTTCACATTATTCACACGAAGCCTAGGCGATACAAATCGGAGCTACTGTTTACTGAAGCTAAAGTCCTAAATATTCAACAACTTTTTGTGAAGAATATACTGCCTAATTTCCATAAAAACAAACACTTAAAACCTAGAAGCCAGCAAGCGCGTAATACAAGAAATGCAGAAAAACAAAACTATCTAATTCCACATGTAAAAACGACGTTTGCACAACGACAAATTTATTTTCTGGGACCTAAAATTTACAACTGTATTGATGTAAAGATTAAAAACATAAAGATAATAAATAAGTTTAAACAGAAAATCAATTCCTGATTATTAGAGTTGGGCCCATCAAAATTACACGACGAATTACTGATCATTGCTGTTTGAAAGGTTATGTATGTATTTTTATGTATGTTTGTATATATAAATATATATATATATATATATATATATATATATATATATATATATATATATATATATATATATATATATATATATATATATATATATATATATATATATATATATATATATATATATATATATATATATATATATATATATATATATATATATATACTGCCTAAACAACTACTTTTTTTTCTCTTATCTCTTTATTTGAAAAAAACAACAGATTTACATCAGTTTTACTTACTAGAGATTATATTACATTGAGTTATTTGATGTAAATCTAAAAACGTTTTCTACTTATTAATAATTTACCTACATTGTTATACTATTCTAATACCTTAAATATTTTATTTTAATTTCATTTAGGTTTTTTTTTTTAGTCCGTTATTTTTGCAGAGGCAAGTTGCTTGAATTGTGATTTAATTAGAAGCATACCATCAAAGCAATTTACAATTTTCACATATGAGTGCATTATACGGGGCACCGGCAAGAATAGTGCGTTATTGGTTGAACAATGCGGCGGACGGAAGACATCACAACGACGAGTTCTGTGGGTCGACGGAACGTTCAGCGGGAAACAACTGAGCAGATCAGGGCAGTCGAGCTTATGGGTAAAGAGTGAATTAATGAGGAGAAGATCTATAAGAGTACGTCTCGTCTTCAAAGATTGACATTCAAAAAAGTGAGTTTGGGCGTTGTAATCGGCGAATTCTATTTTGTGAAAGAATTTAAAACGCATCCACCTCAGAACCGTTTTCTGAACTCTTTCAATGTCTGAAACATATTGTTCATAGCATGGATTACAATTTATTAGATAGATTGTGTCTCCGATTTATTAGATACTTATACAGTTTTTAAGACAATAAACTTGATTTGATTTGATTTGACCTATTTTAGTGTATTAATTAATTCGTTCTACAAGAAAATTGTTGATTCATGGTGGTCAACATAATTTCTAAAGCGGCTAAACCTAAAGGCAGAGGATGGCACAATAGACTATATATCAGAAAGGTTCCCCTCTTTACCTCGCGGTGAAGAGATTTTCCAATTTAGGCGTCCGGGAAAAGGCACTCGGCCGACCTGTCCGAGAACAGTACGAGTCCCGGGCGAACGCTCTCTCTATTCTAACAGTTAAGAGGCAAAAATGCCACTCGACAAAGTGATTGATAACACGGCCTAAATTAACGGCCAACGCCCAATAGGTGGTAATACTTTTGTATAAAACGACACATGCTATATTTTTTACTGCAACAATATTTCAAAATCTTATAAAAATATCAGTATTCGGCGTTAATGCGTTTTCTACACGACTGCCCAACCAAAAAGTGTTTAGGGTTCACTATCAGTGTAATTTTTTGGAATTAACAAAATAAAAATAAGTAAAATAAAAATGTTACTACTTTCTTTTTTATTTAATGGTAGAGTTTGACAGTTGAGTGTCCTTGATCTGTCCGCTAAGTCTTTACATTCACTCCATAGGAGATAACATGAGCTGACGTCATTAAAACTCCCTGGGGTGACGGGTTCGCCCATTATTACTGACCCCCCCCTAGATAGTGGTATATAGGCCTTATAGGCTAGTAAAAAGAGCTCAGGCGCTAGTATCTGGAAGGATTTTCCGATGATATACAATAAGCTTATTGAAGGCTTTTTATTTGACTGCTTAACAAAAAAGGAGTTTAAATCGTTCAGGGTTCATCTATGTTTTCCGATTCTTTATTCCACCATAACTTCTAAACGCTTAAAGCGATTTAGACTTATTTTTTTATTTTGTATTTGTTGTGTGGGGCTTTTTTGGTCTTTATGAACCTTGTAACACTGCGACCATTGCTGATCTATTGTGTTCGCCACCTTCTATATAGTTCTGCGCTAAGCCTCGTGTCATTTAAGAACCGCAACAGGCTTTTGGCGCCAGATTGTTTTACCTCCTCAGGTTGGGAGTTAATGACCTTCCAAGTGGGTGTATCTTTTACGCATCAGCTGGCCACACTCGCACATGAGGTGCAGGGGAGTTTCCTCTGCCCCTTGGCAGAACCTGTACATTTTTGTGTCTCGGAGCTTGAGGTTGTACATGTGTTTGTTCAGGTAACAATGCCCCGTGAGCGCCCTCACCAGTATGTGTAGATTGTTCCTATTTAGTGATAGGGCCTCACGGGCCGTCTTACGGTCGTCAGCCTTAATTACCGCTTTGGATTGATTCAACCCTGGCGTGTTTTTCCAGTGGTTGACGGATTGTTCTAAACATATTTGTTAGAGCATTAGGTTTGCAAGGCTTTTGGTACGCCACAGCAAGGTTCAGGGCCGTATAACGTTCCCTATACTCCCGCCTTAGCAAGATCGTCGGCTTTTTTATTTCCCTCGATTCCTGCATGGCCGAAAACCCATCTTAGAATTACCCTGTTCTTTTCGCCCAGGGAATTCAGTGGTGATACGCAGTTTTGCAATAGTTTTGAATTAATGGTATTCGAGGCTAGTGCCATAAGAGCTGCCTTGCTTTAGACGTATGTGCTATTGTTAAAATCGCTATGCCATCACGAGTGTCACAGCGTACCTTAACTGTCCAAATATTAAGTAACTAGTTGTGTAACTGTCAAAATGTCACGAAGAAACGCAATCGAACCCAGAAGGGGAATTTTATTAATTTTGTCAAAGATGAGCTATGGGAGAGCCCAAAAACCAGCCGAATGTTCAAAAAATTCTACATGGCAATGCTCTGTACGTTTTTGCGGGTATTGCTCGTTAATATGTAAAATATATACTTTTCACACAACTGCCCAAAAAAAAACACATGTAATGTGTCCTGGTTTCATCTATGTATGTTTTCCGTTTTTTTATTCCACCAAAACTTCTAAATACTTGAATCGATTTAGAAGTGTGTGGATTTTTAGAATCGTTAAGTCATCTCGAGTGTGATAGGGTGCAATAACTGTCCAAGTATCAAGTAAATAGTTGTTTAACTGTTCACATGTCCAAATGTCACTAAATTAAAATAAATATTTCCTATTTAGTGCCAAACGAAAGGTTTGGTTGAGTGCATTTCGGAAATATACATGCAAATATAAGAATAAATATATAAACCACAAATATTTCATAAAAACCCCGTGATAAAAATAATTATAAATTCATTTTCTGTAAAGGCAGTGGTAATTTATAGTCTTATTAATATATTTACTTGTTAATGCGAAGTGTTTTAATCCGCAGATCAATTTAAAAACAAACCTAACAGATTTATCCAGTCAGCAAAACAATGATTTGACCACATGAGAATGCCACAACAATATATTTATAATTTATAAATTTATAAGGATATTTTTTAATAAAAACGACATTTACTCATTTTGACAAATTTATGAATCACTAATAAAAAAACTACTAGGTACTTCGGTTTTAAGCGCAACTCACTTTGTTAGGAAAACGAGAATGTATGATAATTATATGTTACAAATTTATTAAGAACATTGCATTCATCCACAGGTCATAGTATTCGCCAATCAGCGATGATTTGTCACAGGACCGCAAAAAAAGGATTAACAAGTACAATAGAATAACGCAGATACTTGTTTATCGTCGTTTATATCGAAGATCAGCGTAAAATCATTTTATGCGCCTTCCAATTTACATTCAAAATTAGCTACAAGCACTCGAAGTTCACCAAATCTCTCAATGAAAAACCAGTAAAGAAAATAAATCGACACATGATATGCAGTA
This sequence comes from Micropterix aruncella, assembly GCA_944548615.1. Taxonomy (NCBI): domain Eukaryota; kingdom Metazoa; phylum Arthropoda; class Insecta; order Lepidoptera; family Micropterigidae; genus Micropterix; species Micropterix aruncella. The sequence goes on from OX155973.1 coordinate 16,404,844, forward strand.
GGGCGGCGTCGACTACAACGGGCGAACCCGTCACCCCAGGCTGATATAAGGATATGTGATCATTCTTTGAACCGTGGGATGAACCTAGAAGACATAGAGACAAAACTATCTACTATCTAGCTTCGCCAACAAGCCCGTTAGAAGCCAACGACTTACGGCGAGGCACCGGGAATAATTCACTGTCTGTAACGGCAATCGTATTTTTTTTATTCCTCTTATTATAATATATTAACATATTAATGCGAAGTGTTTTAACCAACGGAGCAATTTAAAACAAAACAGCCAAACAAAGATTTGGCCGCATCAGAATTTTTAAGAAACATGTGCATATTTTTAAAATTTATAACAATGTTTATTAGTAAATATAATTACGAAATTTAAAGTGGAAAGGTACTCAGCGGGCAGCCTCGCCCCCTCCTACCAGTTTAGTAGGATATCTCCGCCTGGCATTAACTTTAAGGATACCTCCGTCCTCCTGACTGGTTACGGGTTCGAAGTCGCCTGCGCGGCCTCTACCTGTTTGTTGTATTACAGCGGTAATTCAGTTTAAATTTATCGCGGACCTGGGCGTTTTTTGCCCGTAGTGCCACACGATATCGGATGGCCTATATGTCGTTTCAAGAGTGGCGTGACAACAGGTAAACATCCACCCCCCGCTGCTTAGGAGACAGTATATTTCCATAGCCTCCAGACTCCTTCAGCAATTAGTCAAAGTGCACAACCGATTGGCGTCGCCGAACGCAAACCGCCTAGTAGCGCCGAACGCAAACCACCTAGTAGGCCTGAGACGCGAGAGGCTTACCCGGGGTAGCCTTCCGCACGAGGAGGCTTCTGAATAGGAGCTGAATCGTGAGTTCAGCCGATCCGAGAACAAAATGCTCGTATGGCCGAAGCTGCACGAAACCGTTCACCACCACACATTGTATGCAGATTGGACATTGATGCTGATAACATCTTGAATCGGTTGTAACGACAAAAAATAAGCGGTGACCAACAAATTGTCTTTAGTTACCCAGACAAATTTCTGCAACAAATTTTACACGCGCAACACCTATTCGCCATGTGAAAAACAGGGTTTTAACGCGACATTAGAAACGGGACCATAAGCTTAAGAAGCGATGCATTTCCATGAAACGGTTCATGAGGTTTTCCATTTTGTTTTTTTTTATATTAACTGCCTAAAAATTGAGGAATTCGTTTAGAAAATAAAATATTATAATTATTCATTTTTATTTTTATTTGTTATTTTTCCTGCAAACCTAATAATAACATTCGTCAAAACTCAGTTTTTTAAACAGTGGAAAATTGCCCAAGTAAGCTATGTGTACAGAGGCAAGCGTATCGTTGCAAGCTTAAGGTGGTATTCTGGTATAGGAATTTAAAATAATCGTTTTTTTTCTATACATATTTTCAAAGTTTAGACCTTTAAGAATATGTCCTGAAAAGGATTTTTCAAAATTCGAAGTTACAGCAACTTTTGTGACGTGGCAAATAAACCGATCGCACTGGAACGAATCGATCAATCGCACTGGCACCGTACTATAATTGTAATCACCGACTTCATGATTATAAATCTAGAACAGCTCATTTAGCTGTAAGAACTTCAGAAAATGTTAATTTTAAAGTGTTGAATGTGAGAATTGAGTACCATGTGAGAATTGACAATTCTCCAAATGTGAGAATTGAGTACCATTATCTGAGTTACGCTCCCGAAACTTTGTCTCGAACTTTAAACGCTTTTTCCTCGAAACTACTTTTTTCGAACTAGTTGACATGATATCTCAAGTTTTACCTAAACGATTCATTTGAAATTTGATGGAAATCATCTTTGCTTATCCCTCTGTATCCGGGACCGTAGATTTTGGAAAAAAAATACAATTTTCCAAAAATTGCAAAAGTAAAAACAGTGACAAAAACATTTTTTTATTACAAATCGTCGCCATTTTGAGGAAAAAAATATTATCTTTGTTTCCAAGGTCCGGGTCATAGCAATGTCCATACTAATCAAGATATTTTTTTTATTTTTCTTTGTTTCATAACACTACAAGGGTTGGAGACATGTCGACCAGAACGCACCTTTTTTAAATCTCCCACTTCACTAGCCTTAAATTCTTAGAAATTTTGTTTTTTTTTTGTGTATTCTTGAAACGTTAATGAACATTTAGTAGAAAAATAAATGGTAAAACTGTTTCATTTTGTTATCTTACTCGGAAAAACGCCTAAAATTTCGGCCTCTAGACCAGAATACCCATTTATGCTGCCCAATGGCCAATAATAAAAATAATGTTGAAGCTCAACATTTATATGTTGATAAAATTGAACTCGTTGCGAGCTCTTTCTTACTCTCTTGTCATGTAGGAGAAATAGTGTCAGGTGAAGATTCTGAGGTGATACGTTGTTTGATACAATTACCCTGATGGCATCGGACGGTGAATGATGTAGCATGTTCGGTTCTACTTAGCATCCGACATCTTCTTTGCTAAGTGCTATTTCTAATAGTATTTCGTGGTTATTCGCCAAGAATGTGAGTTGAGTTGGAAGCGTTTGTCGAAAAAAACATAAATACTTAGTCATGGAAGTTATATTTGCTGTCTTATTACGAGTTATATAACTTTAAACTATATACGGATATGTTTATAAAAGCGCATGCTGATTAAACTCTCATTTTGGAAAACTCATAAATATTATGAAAATTACGCGGTAAATATCAGAGAAAATGGTCAATAATATCGACCAATTTGCTACAAGTCGTCTGTGGGACCTAACATCTGTTGTAAATTACTTCATCACTTTCATCAACGTTCACCTATTTACCAGTATAACACAGGTGTGCCTTATCCTATAGAAAACCACCAAGCGGACAGAAAGCTAACGGTGAGATGAAATGGAGAAAACTGAGAAAAATATTTAATTTTGTTATCACGGATCATTTTGTTATTATGATTTTATACAGAATAATGATGTTTCAATCGTAATTTTGTTGAATTTCAAGGAATGTTGTTGAAACTCCATTATTCGATTATATGTATTAACATGTTCCATACCGTTATTACGAAAATAACAGTATACTGTAGCTTCAACATGATTCTACGTTTACCTATTCGAAGCCAATGAGTCTGCTTCTATACTCTAATTTTTCGCTTTGTAGATATACCTAATGCACACATTTTGCAACCGCACCAATTTGTCGAGGATGGCTTCAGTGACGTCAAGGTAGCAAACATCAGCATAGGCAAATATAGGCAATAACAGTGTTTAAACTCTGGTATTTTTATAAAGATTATAAATAGTATAAATATAATATTATTCGGTCTCACAGCCACTTTTAATCAAATAGTACCCTGTTTGGTTAGTCTCCGGAATAGAAATGAAAGAACTTGAATTTCGGCAAAAAATATTTTAATCTTCAACATACTTCCTCCTCTTTTAGTTTGATAGATTTGGTCCAGCAGTTTTCTAACATTTCTATACCAGCTTTTTAATACAATTTCGAAAGTCTCTCCAAATAGGCATCAGTTTCCGCTTTTTACATCGTCATTAGAATAATATATTAATAATTGGCTTCAATATCATCAGCTTATGTTTAGTTTCAAAAATCACAAAGTGGCAAGTTCGTTCTTCAGGGGGCATGCAATACGTGGCGACTCAACCTCTCTGTAGAACAGACCATTGAAATAGCTTGTCTGGAGCTGGAGCGGCTTATTGTGTTAAGCGTATACAGACCCCCAAACTCATCATTAGACCGTTTTGAGCAGGTCATGGATGAAGCATTATATAAAATTACCGATAATAAAAATGTTATGGTTTGTGGTGATTTTAATATCAATTTATTAGAAAATACTACAACTAGTAGTAGGCTTACATCTTTTTTTCTATGCTATAATCTTATGAATCTTTTCTTAGAACCCACGAGAATTACCTCAGAATCCTCAACTTGTATTGACAACATTTTCACAAATATTGAACCAGTTCATAAATCGACACTGAATAAGATAGATTCTGACCACTTAGGCCAATTAGTTATATTGAAAGACATTAGGAACAAAAATATGATACAGAAAAAAATTAAATGTACTCCCGTCAATGATACTCGGCTTACACAGTTTAGAGATAATGTATGTTCGCGATTAGTAGAAGTTGACTATGATGAAGACCCACACCGATATTATAACTCTTTGTTTGATGTAATACAATCAGAATGCAGTAGAATATTTAAGACTAAGACCAAAAAAAATGCAAATACTATTATATTCAGTGATTGGGCGATGCCTGAAATATATAGAAATAGGAATAAACTCTTTGATTTACATGCAGAGAAATCATATAAAAGTAACAAATTTGCCAAATATGTCAAAGACGTCTCAAAAGAGATTGTGCTATTGCAAAATCAAAGTTTATTAATAATAAAATTATAAACAGTACAGATGTCGTAAAAACGACTTGGCAAATTATCAACAAAGAAACTGGAAAATCCAAATCTCGTGACCTCAATTGGACGACCTGACCGTTGTTCATCACTGGTGCTTGTACGGTTTGGTAGCTAATGGGCCCTGTTGTAGTTTACCCGCTAAGGCATAGTAAAATGAGAACAGTATAACATCTCCATAGTACGCACCGATTTCGCACTCATACAAGCGCCCGTTGTCCGTACGCTACCACTAAATAGATTCTCGGGCGTCTCGGTGCTAGCCAGTCAGGGCTGTCGCGCGACAGCTAAGTATACACAAGTGGAATGTTTTCTGTACAGGCTATAATGCAACCTATCAGAAATTACAATTACGAGTATTTACGAGTATTAACGTTTATTGTTCATTTGCGTAGGTAAGTATGTGTCTAGGTAAGTAGGTGCATAGGTATGTTGTAAGCGCGTTTTTGTTAAGTACCTATTTTAACTTACTAAAATGTAGGTATTTTGAGCACATGCAACAAGTGATGAATGCTGTCACACAAGATCAGCACGAACCCATATATTCTGTTACAGTACAATTTTGGGAACCGACTCTTGATCTATAAACTAAAAATATATAAACGTACATAATAATGATAAAGAATTGCATTTCTGCTTTAATGGGATCACAACTTGTCAATTGTGTATTTGTTGTGGCAACCCTGGTGGTTCGGCGAAGCGTAGGTACTTATTTCGAAAACGGGCTAGAGATGTTCTACTGATGCCAATTTATTCACACAGTACTTAAAACGCTGCTTAGAGGTAGAGACCAAAAAAAATACGTGTGGCACTCGGGGACTGCCGCGGTAAAGCTATTGCATAGCATTTTTAACAACTTATGCGATTATAATTATTTATTTAATTTATTTTTTCTGATATCAGATAACTGCCCTCTATCGGAAAACGTTGAAATTATTCCGAATCATTTGCGGCTGCGGAAGCAAATGATTCGGAATAATTTAAACGTCTTCCGATAGAGCGCCGCGCACGAATTTTTTATTCGATAAAGCAAAAAAAACGGATTATTCGAAAAAAATCGTAGATAAAAAGATAGATTATTAAATTATCTTTAAAATGGTGCAGGTTTTATAATAATACACCAGATAGTATTTGCGTAGTAGTCGTTTTTGTGTTCGGTTAGACATAATTTCACAAATTAATTACACTATGTACTATAAAGAAAATCTAAAATATTCAAAGCTAAGAATATTAGGAAAATGTTCTTGTTTAACATATATTTTTTTCGAATCATAATCAGTACTCGTTTAGACTTAATTATCAGTTTAAAATCATTAATTTTCGTTACGAAATTTATTCATTCGGTCGCCGCGCTGGCCTAAGGCCCGCGATAAAAGCTATGCAATAGCTTAAAAAACAAAATAACACAAATTTGACTTTGGGCCAACTCTCCAAATAGACTTTTAAATTTCTCACTTGAGAATCTCTGATCGTTGGAAATAAACGTTTGAAAGCGCTGTTTTAAAGCAACGATTTGAAGGACAGGCCGTGTCGCCGAGCGTTTTACTGCGGCTACGGATTACCATACAAATGGATTTTATAATTTTATTTCCCGTACTGAAATTGCTCTTCAAATACGTTCCCCTTCGCCCCGATGAGCTGCACCTACCAACACGGCTATTTTATTTAATAACCTGCGGAAGCATATTACGAAGTGATAACATTTCATTTTATTACTAAACACTTATGTTTCCACTTTCCCATAATATCTACAAGGTGGGGCGCGCAGCCCAGTTCGTCAAAAAATCAAAAACAAATGGAATGTATTTGACTAGAGACAATATAAAAACATTAAAAAGTTGCAATACACGGCCCAGTGGCATGGTTGTTTATATTTATTTATTTAATTTTTAAGCTATTGCATAGCTTTTATCGCGGGCCTAGGCCAGCGCGGCGACCGAATGAAGAAATTTCTTAACGAAAATTAATGATTTTAAACTGATAATTACGTCTAAACGAGTACTGCTTACGATTCGAAAAAAATATATGTTAAACAAGAACATTTTCCTAATATTCTTAGCTTTGAATATTTAAGATTTTGTTTATATTACATAGTGTAATTAATTTGTGAAATTAGGTCTAACCGAACACAAAAACGACTACTACGCAAATACTATCTGGCGTGTTATTATGAAACCTGCACCATTTTAAAGATAATTTATTTATCTATCTTTTTATCTACGTTTTTTTTCGAATAATCCGTTTTTTTTGCTTTATCGAATAAAAAATTCGTGCGCGGCGCTCTATCGTTACGTTGAAACGTTGAAATTATTCCGAATCATTTGTGGCTGCGGAAGCAAATGATTCGGAATAATTTAAACGTATTCCGATAGAGCGCAGTTATCTGATATCAGAAAAAATAAAATAAATAAAATAAATAAATAATTATGCTAAATAAATAAATATTAAATGCTATGCAATAGCTTTACCGCGGCAGTCCCCGAGTGCCACACGTATTTTTTTATTTATTTATATATTGAAAAAAAGGAGATATTTTTAGGCAATGATTTTGCGTCACTCCAAACTAGACATTGTCTGTTTTATATGATATTATTTTGAATTAAAAAAAAAACAAATTTATATTTATGAAAAAGATGTTTAGAAATTGTTACAGGAAGTTTAAAAATTATACAATAAAAAGTAAAATTAATGAAATTATTATTAAACATTCTTAGGAATATATAGTTTTTACTAACACAGCTTATATAGTGCGAGTATTCTGCGACGGTTTTCAACTAGGTTATAAGAATGCAATGCCTGGATGTGTTAGGTGCCCTAGCTAGGGGATCAGGGGCGTAGCTACCGCCGTATCTGCCGTATCAATTATACGGGGCCCCCGGGCCACGAGGGCCCCCAACGTGCGTAAGCAAAATTTTTTTTATTTCAGAAATGACAAAAGTCAAAAAAAGCAATTTCTTTTTTGAACGCCTGTCAGACCTGTCACTATTGTCCATCGAGGCAGAAACTTTAGAAAAACTAAAGTCATCATCAGCTATAAATGATTTAATAAATCAGTTTGCCGAAGAAAAGGCAAGGAGAGTGTATATTTAATTTGAATTGTTTGTAAAATTTTTGGAAAAAGTGACAGATGGATAATTATGATGAATAAATATTTCTTTTAATATTATGCAAACATTTTTTTTTCTTTTGTGAGAAATCTTTACCCTTCCTAAGGGCCCCCAAACAAATTTTTATACGGGGCCCGCCAAGGCACGCTACGCCACTGTAGGGGATATAGGTAATTAGCCATATTTCTTGGGATTGACCTCAGAAACGGCTCAATTAAGATCAGTCGAACTAGTAATAACTCTCCTACATAAAGAGATCTTTCCATTGCTATATGATTTATAGCTATTGGAAAAGTGGGCCAAAAATTCTCTTTTGTTTCGATTTGTTTTTTTTACGAATTTGTTTCGCGACTTATACAGGAATTGACGATTGGCAGTTTGAAAGAACGTTGCGAGTAAGCTGGTCAAATGGGGGACGTAAAAAAATATAATAGAAAAAAATAAACTTTTTTTATACGCATAAAAATTGAAAAAAAAAAAAAACAAACGATATCTGATTAATGTTGGGTCCCTACCTATGTATAAATGTTATTTTACACTGGCCGATTTGAACTTGGATAAATTGGGTATGAGTTGGAATTTTAAATTCAAATAAATTTTATTTTAAGACCATGTTATTTTTTTTAAGAATCAACTGTTTATTTGTCTCCCTGTCGTTTGTTTTCGCTTAAATATTTTCATTTGTGCAACCATGATAAAGTTGAAAATTTGCATTATTTTCAAATATGAGATCTTGTGCCGGTGTTTTCTATTACAGCTTCTTGCAGTCTGGCTATACAGTTACCGTAAATGTGTACTGTTAAAAATTGTAAACTGATGGAGGAGCTCGTATTAAATAACTAAGCGTGGTCAATCGCTCATCGCTACTGCTTCTGCATGACAACGTATAACCACAGATTTCACTGCAAACAGTCGCAACGTTGCAGAGGTTGCGGCTGGGGAGATTCTTGGGCGCACCCACGGTTCTTGCCAGACCTTCTTTAATAGAGTTTACTTTTATTTTTCAGAATTTAGAAAACTTTTTACAAAGAAAAAAAAAGAAATGTCGATGAAAAACACCCTCAAAGCTTTCATTGGTTATTGTCCACGAGAGTTTTACAGCAGAGGAATTAATCAACTTCTATTAGAATGATAATAATAATAATAATAATAATAAAACTCTTTATTCTTAAGAAAAGGCGAGCTTATTGCCTGCAGGCAATATTTTAGAGCTAACCTATACTATTGTAAGAACATTATTTGCGAGTAGACTACATAACTTAACCTATATAAAGAGTATGACAAATAAAACAGAGGAGGATAGAAAGAAGTATATACTTTACTCTTTGTGGGCACAGATTTGCCACATCAAAATAATCTAACACCTATAAGGACGCTAAAGTTTTAAAAGGAGGGGAATGGGAGGGGAAAGGGAATTTATCTGGAGGGTTTCAAATGCTCTCTGAGCATTTCATGAATGACAAATCTGTATAGATAATAGGGGTCAATATTTTTAATAATTAAATATATATTTTTCATAAAAAGTCTTTTGGTCTTAAAATTTTATAGAACAGCTACTTCATAGGTAAGGACCCTAATATTATGAAAGTTAAAGGTACATACCGTCTGTGTCACTAACGCACAGGATGGCGGTGTCGACTACATCGGGCGAACCCGTCACCCCAGGCTGGTATAACAATATAGATCGTTCTTTCAGCCGTGGGATGAGCGTAGAAGACTTGGGCTCAAGACAATCTACTGTCTAGTTCACCAGCAACCCGTAAGAGTCCAACGCCTTACGGCGAGGCACCGGGAAAGGTAGCGGGCGCCTCACTCCCTAACTACCAGTTTTGGCAGGATATCTTCGTCTAAAATTAACCTTCAGGATATCTCCGTCCTTCCGTCTGGTTACGGGTCCGAAGTCGCCTGCGCAATCTCTACATTTATTTATTTATTTATTTACCAAAACATAATTAACTTTACAGATGATTCCAAATCGTTAATTATTTTTCTAGGCTATTATTCTAGATTATAACTATTATTCTACTATAGACTATTATTATAATTCTACTGTTAATAATATTATTATTACTCTACTCCATTACTATTGCTATCATTATTATTCTAATATATAAATCATTATTCTAGACTATAGCAAACGAAACGGAGACATCCGTTAGAGCGTAATATTAAACGATTATATTTACATATGTATATCTAATGTTTATCTAACCTTTTTTATTATACTAGTTACTCCTTTTTAACAATTTTAATACTACATATTTATCTAATTATTTGATTGCTAAGAAATGCCATTACCATACTTTTCAGTTGTGCTAAGTTTACCGTCCAAATATCCAATTCTGGCTCAGTCGAACATAGTGCATTTAGGGTACGAAGCGTCCGCACTGTGAAGCAGTGTTGAACGATGTTAGTTCTAGCTCGCGGTAACGCGAACAATACATGAGTCCTAGCACGATAGTAATTGGTGGGTACGAATAGACCGATTCTTCTAAGGATGGTCGGATTATCAACGAACCCCCTAAGCAGTTTATATATGTGGCAGATTGACAGCCAATCTCTTCTTACACTTAGTGAGTTGTACCCAACCATCCCCAGAATAAATGCCGTAGGATATAGAAAGGGATAATATCCATGCTATTTAAAGTAAAGGAACCTCAGAAAGCGTTTCTGTATACTCTCTAGCCTTGATATATAGCTATTTTCATAAGGACTCCATATTGCCGCGTTGACTTCTAATCTGTTCCGAATTAGGGAATTGAATAGGAGGCGCATGACAAATGTGTTGTTGAACTGCCTCATGCTCCTCATTACAAAACCTAGCAATTTGTAAGAATTATCAACTAGGGTGTAGATGTGCTGTCTGTATGTCAACCGTGAGTCAAAGGTCACTCCAAGGTCCCTTGTGTGATTTACTCGTGATAGTGCCTTGCCATCAATGTCATAACTATGTACAAGCGGGGTGTCACCTCGCGAGTACGTCATGATAGAACATTTGCCGGTATTGAAGTATAGCTTGTGGTTTATGCTCCAAAGATACACGTCGTCTATGTCATCCTGCAGTAATGTACAGGATTCATTACTGCAATATTATTACGCTGTAATACATGTTGTATTACAGCGGTAATTCAGTTTGAATTTATCGCGGACCTGGGCGTTCTTTGCCCGTAGTGCCACACCGGGTCGAGTGGCCCAAGGTCATTTCAAGAGTGGCATGACAACAGGTCAATATCCACCCCCCACTGCTTAGCAAACAGTATATTTCCATAGTCTCCAGACCCCTTCATAAATTAGTCAGAATGCACAGCCTATTAGCATCGCCGATCGGTGCGAAAATCGTCCAGTGGCGCCGGGATGCAATCCCGCCGGGAGAAGCCGGTCCACCAGCTCTGAGGCCTGAGACACGGGAGTCTTACCCGGGGTAGCCTTCCACTCGAGGAGGATTCTGAATAGGAGCTGAATAGTAAATTGAGCCGATCCGAGAACAAAATGGATCTTGTGGCGAAAGCTGCACAAAACCGTTCACCACCAAACTCCACTAACGCACAGACGAAAATACTGGATGCAGAGAATTAACATTTTGGAGTTGGAGTTTTGGAGCAAATCCTCCCCAGAAACAACTTCAGCCAGCTTTCTGGAAATTTGGGAAATTCGAACGTGCAATTAACGGCTCAAATGAAATTAAATCAGCAAATTTTAATGTTCAGCTACTCGTACATTTTGATTTCGCTCCAGATTTCTTTTATATCCTAAGAAGGGAGACATTGACGCATTCCAGGGAGTAGAAGCTTCCGCCGGGCCGGAAGTGACCCTAATTCCTGGGTAGGAATAACATTCCACGGACAGGCCTCGCCGGAAATCAAAAGGGAGTTTTCCCAACGCGCCGGTCTGAGCTAAACATTCCGGGGACGACCGGAGCCCGAAGGGCATGACATCGAAATCGTAATGAACGCTGTTGATGTTTTTCTTCGTTATATTATTGGACTGTTCGTTACCCACAATATTGTATAGTAGTGATTTAGTGGATTTTTGAAAAAATATTTAATACGAAAGTTATTATTATGTTGAGAACAAAGAAAAATGGATATTTTTTTCATTAAGCATATATATTTTGCATTAAACCTTTTTAGAAGACTGCCCACAAAAGGAGCGTAACGCGTTCAAGATTCATCTATGTATGTTTCCGCTTGTTTATTCCACCATACCTTCAAAACGCTTGAACCGATTTAGAAGTGTGTCGTATTGTTAGAATCATTTTGTCCTTCCGAGTGTCATAGGGTAGGTGCCGCGATCACTTGATCTCATGTATGTAAGTAGAAGGGCAGCGTCTTTAAAATAAATCGCCGTGTTTCGCAGTGCGTGTTGATATTCGTCATCTGACAGTTTAGTTCTTTCGTTCTTCCTCTTCGCGGCCATCGAGAATAGATTCGGTAGGCCTAGTAACGATGAGAAATATTCATTATATTAATTTAGCAAAATAAATTATACAATGTGTTTAATTATTACACTTCACAAAATATTACCGATTTTTAAATAACCACTTTTGGTTCTTACGAATTTATTCCAATCCAGCGTTAAGGAAAACTATAAAACTACGCATTTTTTTTTATTATTTATTTAGGTACATAGGATTAGGTATACAGTTCATTCATAGGTCATGTAATCATATAATAATTATATAAATTATTTAATAATTAATATAGGGAGGTTTAACACATCTTACATGACCTTTACTGCCAATAGCACATCTAACTAGGCGATAATTTGGCCCGTCTCTAGATGTGCATATTTTTATGCAATTTTAAGAAATGAAGTGTTTTTTTTTAAATAAATTATTTGGACCCACCACCTGTATATATACATAAATATACCAATTTTTTAAAAAATATAGCTATGTAATAAATATATACATTTATAGTTGTAATTTAATAAAATTTAATTAAGAAAAATAGATAAGTGATACTAAATAAATTGTCGTGCGTTGCAAAGAAGTTGATCAGATTTTACATATCCCTTGTTAAGTAGCCATCTATTAAGGTTTGCTTTAAATATTTTTATGTTAGGATAATTTTTCATGTCTTCACTAAGGGAATTATATAATTTGGGGCTATGTAGAATATATGTCTCTGGGCAAATGTGGTCCTGACTGACGGAATTATATAATTGATACTCGCGGACATTCTTGTGTTCAGATTGTACTCAGAAAATATCCTGTATGTACTCGTAATGATGAAAACCTGATTTGTTATTTTACCATAGCTTCTGAACACTTGAAGCGATTTAGAAGTAAGTGATATTGTTAGAATTGTTAAGTCATCCCGAGTGTCGTAGGTTCCTAAACTGTCCAAATATCAAAAAATACTTGCCTAAATGTCCAAATGTCAATAAATTACCATAAATATATTGTGCTTACTGTTAAATGAAAGATTTGATTATGTAAGTAGGTACACTACGGAAATATACATCTAACTATATGGATAAATACATAAACCACAAATATTTAATAAAAAACCCGTAATAAAAATAATTATAAATACAATAGTTCACTTTCTGTAACGGCAGTCGTATTTTTTATTCCTTTTAATATATTTAGGCGTATAATAAAAGAATAATGTTTGTATGGGGAATAACTCCTTTAGTGGACACTCAAGATATGCAAAAGTCAAATCCGATGTTTTGATACTCAAATGCCGCTTGCGGGTGGGCCACGGCCACGGGAATCGAAGATTATCGCGGGTGTTTGATATTATAAATAGGATAAAAACGAAATTGAGGCGTGAAAATTGTGGCATCCGACATTTCCGTTATATTGCAACCGCCGTTGTCCAGCGATAGACGGTGTGTATGTATATTTGTTGTGAAATTTCACAATGGGCGGGTTTATTGCCATACTACAATCTCTTACAACCAACCTTACTATGAAGTGTTTACAACCTTACTATGAAGTATGTGGGAGTGTTAAAATGTGTGTAAGTGTGTGTCTTGTTACTGCATTCGATCGACAGAATTGAAATGCAATTCCGTTAATTTTATCCCAACGGTAAATGGGGACCCAGCCGGAGATCGAACCCGGAACCTTACGATGTAAGATCAGACTGCCTAACCACTATGCCACCGGGCCACCGACCTAATCACTATGACGGTAAACTGCTGCTATTAATTCGCAGATTAATTACAGTGGTGGGAAGAAACGTTCGGCGCGGGCGAATTACGAAAATCCGCCGTGAACACAACACCCACTGCACTTGTGTTACGTCCTTGTACTCGGCGATGGGCATTAAGAAAATTTTAAGCAACGTAGAAGAGAGTTTGTATTAAACCAAACAAAAACCCAAACATTCTGGGTTTTTCTTATTTCAATGGCTTCCTGAATCATGCGAGGAAAGTAAAACTGTTCTTTGAATAGCACAATTAGATTTTTTAACTGCACCCAGTGGTTAGTTCCTCTATACAATATATACTCGAAGGTCGCCGATTTCTCTCGCTGAACTTTTTTAACAGCTTTGAGTTTTTAACGGCTTTGAGTAGTCAATACTGATTTTTGATATGATAAAATTCTAAGCCCGTTGGCTGGTTTGTTGATATTTTACCCTCTTTTAATCCACTCATGTGCCTTCGCCTAAAATACCGATCGTGAAATAACAATATGTTTCCTTTTGCGATTATGCCGAGGCGATTGCGTTTAGCTCAAGATAAAAAATGCGGTCCTTTGTCTCAGATAAAAGGGATGAAAGGCGGGATTGCGTCCAAAATCCTCGCAGGCGCAATCTCACACAACCCTCGAGTCCTTTTTTATTGTCTTAAATTCTCAACGACCGATCGCGACCCTAACGAAGACCTATCTAGGAACGCTATCGAATCGCTTTACACGATTGCCCAAAAAAAGGAGAGTTATGTATGTAGGATTTATGTATGTACAAGTATGTTTTCCGTTTCTTTATTCCACCATAACTTCTAAACGCTTGAACCGATTTAGAAGTGTGTGGTAATGTTAGAATGGCTATAATGTCTTTCCGAGTGTCATAGAGTACGTGTCGTGACCTTTTACTTTTAAATAATACAAAATTTAAAAAAAAACCATGTCATGTTAAAACTTAGAACGGGCCTTTATAATTGAATGCGTATACAAAATTTCGTGTCTGTGCTGTTGGTCGTTGAGGAGTTCCCTCGTTGGAAGCCAACCCTGGGTGCCGCAGTCCTGTCTTGGTGAAACTTAGAATGGGCTGTCGTAATTGAAATCATATACGAAATTTCGTGTCTGTGCCATTGACCGTTGAGTAGTCCCCTCGTCGGGAAACAACCCTGGGTGCAGCAGCCATGCCATGGTGAAACTAAGAACGGGCTATCATAACTTAATAAGTATACAAAACTTCGTGTCTGTGCTGTTGACCGCTGAGGTGCCCCCTCTACGGGAGCCAACCCTAAATGTAGAATCAGGTCATGCTTTCCATAAAAAATGCATTGTCATCGGATCTTAACCAACATGTAAATTTCAACTTTATATGATAATATATGAGGAGTTTTCTCAATTCCTTATGGATCACATAATCAGAACAGGATTTTGATAAAAATGGAACCAATCTGGAAGTAACAGTGACAATATTTATACTTTTCTGTATACTAGTGACAATATTTTCCTAGGCAACCCTGCGAAAAATTATGGCCCTATATAGGTTTAAAATTATTAAATAACAGATAGCTGCACAAATTTACGATGGGATTTTAGATTATTTATTTGGATCAGACGATTCAACTAGGCAGACTCAACCTTGAGAAGACCTGCCGACGAATCCAGCCCGGAAGGGCAGCGATCGGGAAACTAAACCATGTCTTTTCGTCACAAATACCGCAGAGCCTCAAAACGAGACGGGGTCGTTAACTACTGGCCTCATACACAAGCTCAAAAAGGCGTAGCGAGATATGGAGAGAGCTATGTCTGGAGTTTCACTGCGTGCTAGGATTCGAAACGTGCAAATACGCAGAAGAACCAAGGCCACTAAAATAGCTCGTAAATTTACCATCTTGAAATGGCGATGGGCAGGTCATATAGCTTGCAGAGCCGACAACGTTTAGGGAAAAAGGTTGGATGGAGGCGGCTCAAGACCGTTCGTCATGACATTCTATGGGGAAGGGCTATGTCAAACAGTGGACGACTACTCGCTGATTTGTTTCCAATTTTTACTTAACCGTTTGTGTAAGCGAAATTTGATTTTGATATTTTATAACAATTCTCTCCAAATTCCTGAGGGCCACTGCTTAATACTCTGCGCTATCTTCATTTCTAGGTATACTTTATTTTTTTGTACCAATCGCCTAGATTATAATACTAAACTATTATATTATATATCTAAGATTTCCTCGATGAATAAAAAGAAGCAAGGATAAGAAGACCATATCAAAAAACCTTTATATTATATGTTTGGTTATATTACGAAATTCTAGGAAAAAACATCACCAAAATGCCTCTAAATCCTAATATTATCCCTTAAAGTATTCATTTCTTGTCATATTTAACTATACCTGTAATATTTTTGCTATATTTGATGGCAGTTTGATCAAATCTACTAAATTCATATAAAAAAATAAAATTTTCTCGACGGAGCGAGGGCAATTACGCGTCGCCGAGTGGTTTTTAATAAGTTTTCCATTCCTCCTTAATATTAAACGGCAACCCGAGAGTAGATCTCAACCGAATGAATGTATACCCTCTAAAGATACATTTCGTACTAACTTTCTTACGTATATATTATCTGAATGATATACGTAACTCGAATAATATACAAAATTTTAACAAAAAAAAAAAAGGGGACTCCAATTTTTTTTAATAAGCGCAGCAGCCATGTCATTGTTGACTTAGAACGGGCTATCATAATTGAATGCGTATCCAAAATGTTGTGTCTGTACTGTTAACCGTTGAGGAGTTTCCTCATTTGAAGCCAATCCTGGGTGCCGCAGTCGTAATTGAATGCATATACAATATTTCGTGTCTGTGCTGTTGGCCTCTCGAGAGCCAATTCTGGGTGCATGAGATTTGATAGCGACTCAATGAAATTTGATAGCGTTCGCGAAGGAAATAAAAGTACTCGAGGTTTCTCAGATGTAAGTTCGAAAATTATCTAAATGATAAAAAGCATCGACGATTTCTGCGGTTTTTTAGTGATTCTGAAATGTGTCCCGATACAGAGGATAGTTTTTTTTATAACATAGAATTTGAAAAGAAAACATAGACAAGAACCTATAAACGAATAAAAAACACGTTGCCGTTACAGAAAATGGACTTTTGTATGTATAATTATTTTTGCTACGATTTTTTAATGAAATATTTATGGTTCATGTATTTATCCATATATATACAATACAATACAATACAATACAATCAACTACTCCAGTAGATAGGCATTCCTACACTTGGATGCGTCACAAAATTAAATGCTTAAAATTTTATTATTAAAAACATAACTATCATGATAGTTGTCATAGCTGTAATATTATATTCAATATTACCTACTTACAAATAATCAAAATATACGAATGTCATTAAATAGTAAGAGAGAAAATAATATTTTAATAGAAATGCAGATTCTATGTAGAATAATCAACGTAAAATAATTTTATTGTCAATCCAGCAATATGCCTTCGAATTTTTTAAACATTAATAGATGTATAATAAATTATATGACAATTAGAATGTCAGCTATCATAATACCGTCATGTTTAAAATTTTACAAATTTTACGAATATTATCAACATGGAAAATAAACTCGGAATTTTCAAACACCCTTTAACCTTAGATTGGGTTTCTTACCAACTTATTTATAATTATTTTTTTAAATTGGTCCTCTCCAAGGCTTTTCATTTGCTTTGGAAGCTTTTTATAGAAGGACAAATTTTGGTGAAATACAAGTATGTTTCTGGAATCTACTTAATCAGAGCTGTCATTTGACACTAAACACGAGATATTTACGAAATTTATTGACATTTGGACATTTAGACAACTACTCACTTGATATTTGGACAGTTTAGGAACCCTATGACACTTGAGATGGCATAGTAATTTTAACAATACTGCACACGTCTAAATCGGTTCAAGCGTTTAGAAGTTATGGTAGAATAAAGAAGCGGAAAACATACATAGATGAAACCTGAACACAATATACTCCTGTTTTGTTGGGCAGTCGTGTAAAAAGAATGTCGAAATAATTAATGCATGCCAGGCCAAGATTCAGCAAATGATGATTTATGCTGGACAACTGGAGAATGCAGAAAATATTCGGGACCTAAAATGTTTCATAAATGACTTTGGGATCACCGGACTTCCAAAGACATTTAGTATATAGAGTATTAGATTGCTTAATTCCGTACTGCGTTTTGGCAGATAGGATTTTACTACGAAACTCAACGTGTAGATGGCACTCTAAGTTTCAAACATCTGTTCAGTAGTAGGCGTTTAAACATGCCGTTGCGGTATGCTAACTCAAAATAAAATGGTAACAGCAAACGAACTTTTAATTCAAAGTTCTTATTATTTTATTATGATTTCCCTATACATAAAGGTGTAAATATTTAATTTTGTGTACAAGTTTAAATACGTAATAATTACTCGCTTTAAAGTTCAAGTAGACGAAAGATTGCATTCTGATATCTGCAAATTTTTTTTGTTTAAACAGCCTATACGATAACAAAAATTTAAAAGATCCACCTCACCTCACAAAACACTGTCAAAAGTCACTGCCTTGGAACATACTCTACGCCGATGATGTTGTTTTGCCCTCGGACGATGTAGACGACCTTCAACAAAACCTCTACTCCTGGATTGAAGCACTCGAAACAAGTGGTCTTGATTAGTAGAAACAAGACCGAACACGTGTCGTGCATTTTTGTAAATAACACTAACCCTAATAACATCAAGATTTCTTTAGGAATTACTCCTTTACCGACGGTGACAGAATCTATTGCGCAGACCTTCTTATCTTCCAGAACAGACTATTCTATAAAAAGACTAAATCTATATAGAAGTAGAGAAGGTACACGTTTGTATGGGTAAAAACTTATATTTATATATATTTTTGGCGAATATACTAGTATTAACCCTTCGAGTAGCGATAATTTCATTGCAGACCTAGGCGATTAATTGGAATTTCTTGCAATATCGCCGCGCTCGACAAAAAGTACTATAAATTTCGAAATACTATAGCAATCATAAAAACAATAACTGTGCAATGATAGCATTGAAATTTAATATATAGAATATTGAAATTTCACTTTGTTAAACATTTACATAATTATAAATATAAATATAAGAAAGTCGAAAAAGTTAAAAAAACTCGGCATTTCTAACTTGTACTTGTCTTATGGAAAAATACGGAACCTTATATAGAAATTGTAAATACTATTGTAATCTTTATTAGATTATCTATCAAATGTCATATTTAGTTTTGCTTATTTACATACAAAAATATTTAGATATTAGTTCATAAAAACCAATAAAAATTTTGATGATTTTTCGGGAAAAAAAAATTATGTTTGACAATGGAATTTTACCAGAAATATCCGCGAAATGACGCTCGAATTTCTAGCGAATATTCTAGCGGCCGTCTATGTATCTATGGTAATAATGAGATATTTGGTATGGATTTTAGGATGCGTTCGAATTAGAAAATAATATTACTGTGCGCTCTGGGAACAAGCCGCCAATATTGGTCGTTACGTAGTCGACGGTGTTCTTATGTGCAACCAAATTTGGCCGTTGCGTAGCCGAAGAGTTAAATTGCCTCATTTAATACTCGTATATTCGCCAAAAATATGCATGCCATTACAATAAATTCAGAAAAAGACCTAAAAAGAACGAGTTATTATTCCATTTAACTGTGAACGTTTTCAATTAATTATGTAGGTTAATTTTAATTCCAAAGCAGATAACTAAAGTAGCAATTATAGTATACCGATATGTTGCATTATATGTATACAAAGACCAATTAAAATAAGTGAATACGTTGGAACATTCATCACTCTAATATATAATTTAAACTCCCATTTTATTATTTAGCATAGCTGCGATTTTAGCTATTATAAGAGAAATCGCATTGTTCAGCGGATGATTCGATAGATATGAGTATAATCAGTGTAATTGGAATTGATTGCCGTCTGTGTCGAAATAATATTAACATTAATAAAAATTTTGATTGAAAATAATGTGAACGAATAATGAAAACCTCCACAACCTTTATATATTACCATTCATTATAGAGGGTATTAGATTTCTCAATACCAATACGTTTATGCAAGCCTTCTAAGCCGGCGACATGCAGGTGGCGCTGATAGCATTGTCCTGCGAAACTAAAAACAATTTATTTGGCTATCTACCCCATTATTTAATAATATGATAACAATTTATAACATTGAATTATGAGTGCCATTGATCGCATTTTTTATAGGCTGATTATATAACAGAAATAATACGGATAGATAAGTATGCCATTTATTAGTTATTTGAACATCAAAGCGCATACCTAATCATTACGTATTGCGACCTCACCAAATTAAAAAGGTCATTTTTGTGTATACGAGTACATGGTGTGTCCCAAAAGTCATAAAATATATTTGTTTAAAAAATATTTATTGTTAATATTTTTACACGTTACAAATTGTTAGTTTTACGTTACAAATTGTTAATATTTTTCAAAGTACTCTCCTAGAGCATCTACACATTTTTCCACTGACTCTCCCGTGCCCTGTACGCCCTCTAAAAGGCCTTGACGGGGACGAAGCGGGAGCGAAAATCTATGACAAGCTGATTAATACCAAAATCTCCGTAGCTAACTTGAATATATATCAGCAATAAATATAGCAACAAGACACAGATAGCTAAGTTAGAACAATAACTGTAGGACAGATAGTTAAGTTAGTTAAGACAGACAGACAGTTACTATGTACATCAGTATTGATCACATAAACAGTCCCTGGATTTTATTGTGGCTATTGTAGATTAAAATCTAATTAATTTTGATTTAAAAATCTTATTAACCTTTTCAAGATTAATTAGGTTTAAAAATCTAATTAACCTTTTTACCATATTATTTTTCTGTCGATAATAATTTGGTATCCGAATACCGAATCTAACTTATCTTTTTAGCAAAATTTAACAAAATGCCAATTTTAAAAATAGTATTATTCGTACTCCTACTCTTGTTTTGTTTTACAAGTAAATTATTAATTAGTTGAATACTAAGTTTATGCAATTATGTAGCATATATTTAATACTAAATTAGCCCGATTTCTTCGACCTCCCGACTGGTTACGGCTTCGAGGTCGCTTGTGCGGTCCTCTACCTGCGATATGGTCAGCGGTGATTCAGTTTGAATCTATCGTGGACGCATCTTTATCCCGGCTCTGAACTCAGGATCAGGTAGCCAAATGGTCAGTAGGGCGGTGTCGACTACAACGGGCGAACCCATTAACCCAGGCTGTTATAACGATGTTAATCATTCTTTCAGCCGTGGGATGAGCCTAGAATACTTGGGGACAAGACAATCTACTGTCTAGTTCACCAGAAACCCGTTAGAGACCGACGCCTTACGGCGAGGCACGGGGAAAGGTATCAGCGAGCAGCCTCACCCCTTAACAACCAGTTTTGGCAGGAGATCTCCGTCTGGAATTAACCTTCAGGATGCCTCCGTCCTCCCGACTGGTTACGGGTCCGAAGTCGCTTACGCGACCTCTACCTGTTGTAATACAGCGGTAATTCAATTAGAATTTATCGCGGACCTGGGCGTTATTTGCCCGTAGTGCCACACAATATTGAGTGGCCCAATGTCATTTTAAGAGTGGCATGACAACAGGTCGCATCCACCCCCGCTTCTTAGGGAAAAGTATATTTTCCATAATCTCCAGAGTCCTTCGGCGAATGCACAACCGATTGGGTTCGCCGAACGGTGCGCAAACCTTCCAGTGGCGCCGGGATGCAATCCCGCCGTGAGAAAATGGTCCACCAGCTTTGAGGCCTGAGACGCGGGAGTCTTACCCGAAGTAGCCTTCCACTCGAGGAGGCTTCTGAATAGGAGCTAAATCGTGAGTTGAGTCGATCCGATAACGAAGTGGGTCTTGTGGCTGAAGAAACCGTTGCTGTGGCTGAAGCTGCACGAAACCGTTCACCACCAAGTGGTCACTTCAAGAGTGGAAGACGGCAAGTCAACATCCAATTTCCGCTGCTTAGGATACCGTATGTTGTTTCCCGACTCGTTCGCCGTAGTGTAACATTCGATTGGCAGAACAGTGCGCAAACCGCCCAGGAGCGCCCGAGGGCCGATCCGCCGGAGAAAACTGATCCACCAGCATGATAGCATGGGATACAGAGTCCACCTCTGGGTAGGTACTCATTCGAGGAGGCCACTGGATAGGAGCTGCACAATGAGTTGATAAAACCCTAAAAAAGGAGACATGGGATCTATTGGAACAACTCTACATGTTTCATTAACTGCTAGTTTTTGACAGCAGGTCAACATCCACCCTTGCTGCGTAGGAGACGTATAAGATCGTTTCCAGACTCCTCCAGTTATTAGTCGGAGTGCACAGTCGATTGGCTGACGCCGCAAGGTGCGTAAACCACACAGTAGCGCCAGAAGGTTATCCTCCAGAGGAAATGATCCACCACCAGTAGCCTGGGAAACAGAGTCCTTACCGAGATAGACCCTCTTCGAGGAGTCTATTTGATAAAAGCTGAACCGTGAGTTGAGCCGATCCCAAAAACGAGATGGGCCTTAGTAGCCCAACTTCACAGGAACCATAAGCTACCAGTAAATAGGTAATATTATACAGTTGCACGCAGTGATTATAAGTACCATTGCCTTTACAACCCCTTTACTGCGTTTATTATCTCCTAAATATCCTCTCTCTAAGTCTACTGCCACTCATTTCCTCGGCAACCCTACAGACAAAATTAATGATGTGCCCGCCGAGTCGACGTCGACGAAAAGTCGGTTATTTTTGATCATTTTTGTCAGCGGAAAATATGACAGCTTCATATTTCAAAGACTCAGCGTCTAACCCCACCTCATTCCTATATTAATATCTTCATAAAAGAGCGGTAGGGTTGCCACATTAAAAAAATATAATTAAAAAATCACCCTGTGTTTGTTTGTGCTCGCAAAACTCAAAATATCATTGGTCGATTGACTTAAAACTTTGTCACAATGTTGCATTCGAATACGCGTTTCCCATTCATTTTATATCAGACTGAGCCATAGCGAAACGTGTCCGGGTTTAGCTAGCAATGAATAAAATAAAGAGCGGAAATAAAAAAGAGCATTACTTCCAAATTACATAAGTGGATCAAATATAAATCGAGCTTTTCCTTTTATTTTTTGTTGCAACGTTATAAAATTGTTGTGTCACCCTAAGACTTTCCTGGCAAGCAGAACACTCCTCTCCCCCATTACCGCGCCAAACCCCCCTCCCCTCACTCCCCCCTGTCAACTCCCGTTTTCTGCATTAAATGTTTGAGCTCCGTGTCGAGATACAGCCTCCTGAGATATTTAATGAAGCTGTATCGGTCCGCCTTTGTAGAAAATAGTAATTTCACATCACTATTGTCAAAGCGATGACACAACTTCAGCTGCCTCAGATCCCTCACCTCGGCACAACGATCAACCTCCGAAATTCACACACTTCGTAACTCAGCGATGCCGGTAACAGACATCTCCTACGCGCGCCGCAGCAACGCGCGGCGGCGTTATTTTAAAAGCGACTTTTGATACTTTATAATTTTATCTTTCTCGGCCTAGTCAAGAATGTTATCATGTGGTATAGTTATATC
Source organism: Micropterix aruncella (assembly GCA_944548615.1). Classification (NCBI taxonomy): domain Eukaryota; kingdom Metazoa; phylum Arthropoda; class Insecta; order Lepidoptera; family Micropterigidae; genus Micropterix; species Micropterix aruncella. The sequence goes on from OX155973.1 coordinate 16,428,188, forward strand.
TCGATATAATAGATCTGTGGCATAGTTATATCTCTATATAAAGTAACCCCGCACGCGCGATGTGTGTAGATAGTCCACGCACTCGTCTGCGATTAAGCCGCTCGGGCCTGTTCCTGCGCGCGCTGGCAATCCGGTGGCCGCTCTGCGTCGCGCGGCACTGTATAGGCACGCCGCTGCAACTCTGGACTAGCACGACGCTGCACGCTCCAACTCTATCTATGAAAGATTAACGTGGTTGTGTGGCGCATCAACTATGGCGGATTTACACATAGAGTTTTCACTCCTCTCGGGACCAGAGGCTCAACGGCGGGCCGACAAGAAGTGGGGGCAGTTTAAAAAGAAATACAAAAAGTGCACGAAGTATCCAGAGTTCTGCCTCATTATGGAAGAGTCTTCAAACAAACACTTTACGAACGCACGATTCTTCACATTTTCCGCAAATTCAGTTGATTACGTAATCTTGGGGGGAGGGGGAGGTGGGTCTGGCCGCTGATCACGTCTGTTGACATGGGGGGGGGGGGGATTCAAAATCCCCGAAAACGTGATTACGTAATATGTGGATGGCCCCTTGCCCCTGGTCGGTTGGTGGGCCGGGAAAGTAATAGGCCACCTAATAGACGTCTGGCGGGTCCTATAAGAGATATTGTAAAAGTCCTATATAATAGATGGATACATAATTGTGAAAGTTTAACTTTAGTCATAAACTATTTTAATAAAACAAGTAAATATATCCAAACAAATAAAAAAACACGACTGCCGTTACAGAAAGTGTACTATTGTATTAATAATTATTTTTATTACGGTTTTTGTGGATTATTTATTTATCCATAAAGATAGATGTATATATCCGGAATGTACTTTCATTCAGACATATCAGACCTTTTATTTGACACTAAACACGATATATTGATGTTATCTTATTGGCATTTAGATATTTAGATATATATTTTTTGACATTTGGGTAGTTTAGGTTACCTATGACTTCCGGGATGATAATATCACACAGTTTTAAATCGGTTCAAGCGTTTTGAAATTATGGTGGAATTAAGAAACGGAAAACATATATAGATGTAACCTGATCACATAACCTTCCTTTTGGGCCGTCGTGTAATAAATGCGTCTTGCATTTACATACAAGATCTTTGAATTAGTCTTCTAAAGTAGCAATTTATAATTAAGAACAAAATTAAATGTCTCTGTAGGAAGCTTAACTTAGTATGGCATTATCACGTATATGACATAGCGCACTGTGAAGGGAGGAAATGGTAGCGTTTTAGGGGAAAGCGTGGTCCCATTCACATTTATCATTCTACCTAATTGCTTTCTCAGCTATTCTCAGCGGTTTACGGGAAGGAGTGTGTATACGAATTGTTTTCAAACTCTTAGCAACTAAAATATTATATAAAGCTACATGGATAGATAGTATTACAAATATTTATATATATTGATTGCTTTATTTATGAAAACCGACGAAACTATGTAGTTAATAATAATAATTATAATAATATTTATTATGAAAATTCAACGTGTAAATGGCAGTCATTATTCCAAACATTGATTATTTTTCTCTAATGTTCAGTGGCCCAAAATCATTTGGCATTCTAAACATGCCTACACGGTATCATATTTTAAAATAAAACAATCATGGGCTCGATTGCGTTTCTCTTGAACTAAAATCGGAAATTAGTTAATGTGAGCGCGACGGAACAGTACGTCAGAGCGGAATGTGAAATAAACGGTTGTCATTTTTCCGCATTATAACTACTCACCAAAGTTACAGCAGCTAAACCTAACACCGCACGAAATGTGTTCAAACTTATTCGGGCGTCTGTAAGTTCGACAGGTAGTTTTTGGTGCGGGAAAATCGACGATAGTTTGCTCTGTCTCATTCGGTTGAACTAAGTTCCTAATTCAGTTCACAAACAAATGCAATCGGGCACAATATAATAACAAACCAATGTTGAAATCAAAGTTCATATTAATTAATATTATTTACATAAGGATGTAAATTTTAATCTGATAGACAGGATTCTATAAGTAATAATTAGGCGCTTTAAAGTTCAAATAGTCTAATAGATGGCGTTCTTATATCTGGGTATTATTTCTGTGATGTAATCAGCCTATCTACAAATGCGATAGATGGCACTAATAATTGAACGTTATTTTGGATTTTATTGTTTTTTTTACATGTGGTTTTTATTAAACATATATTATCAGTCCTTCATTAAACCCATATTATCAGCCGCCACAGATTTTCTGTGGCCTGGGACTGTATGAAAGAGCTCAACAAATTGGGAAACGCCAACAAAATTATTTTAATATGGACACCGGACCATCAAAGCATACCCGGCAACGAAGATGCCGACAGACTTGCAAAACTGGGCATACTGAAATGCCCGGCGGAGACAGTTGCTGGGATCCCCTTAGCTATAGGTAATAAAATCATCAGGGACTGCTTGGAGCAGGAACATCGAGCATCCTGGAAACAGAGCCAAGGATGTCTCCAGACAATGACCATGATGGAGCAACCACTTACAAAGAAAACCAAGGCCCTACTTGACATGAGCAAGAAGAACCTTAGAACCACAATCTGTCTCCTCACCGGACACACGACCCTTAGAGCACATCTGTTTAACCTTGGCTTGCCCGAGAGCAAGGACTGCCGAATATGTAGCGAAGAATCTGAAGACAGCATACATATTGTTGGTCGCTGCCCAGGCCTCGCCGCAAAAAGACACGCAGTTTACCTCGAACCCAGCGATCTGCCCAACTTGGTCAGTGATCTGAATGAACTGTTAAACAGTACCGGGCTTCTAGCAGACCACTGACCCAACCACTAAAAGGGTAGTTACAATAGATCTTATAGATCCAGGTGACATCAAGGGCTAGACACAAGCCTCCCACTCCTTAAACTACTACCACTTGTCAGTCCTTTATTAAAAAAATAAAGAACACTTTAAGAAAGGACACTTTTATATACCCAGTTTGAGATATTAAGTCCAATGTCAGAGTATTATTTGCATCTTACAGAGGAAACTCCCCAGCACCTCATGTCCGAGTGTGGCCCGCTGATGCGTAAAAGAGACACCCACTTGGGTGGTCATTACCTCCAACCTGAGGAGGTAAAACAATCTGGCGCCAAAAGCCTGCTGCGGTTCTTAAATGACACGAGGCTTAGCGCAGAACTATAGTAGGTGGCGAACACATTAGATCAGCAATGGTCGCAGTGTTACAAAGCTCATAAAGACCTTAGGAAAGCCCCACTCAACAAATTAAAAAGATATATATTTATATATATATATATATATATATATATATATATATATATATAAATATATAAATATATATATATAAATATATATATATATATATAATATATATATATATATATATATATATATATATATATATATATATATATATATATATATATATATATATATATATATATATATATATATATATATATATATATATATATATATATATATATATATATATATATATATATATATATATATATATATATATATATATATATATATGAGAAATGTCATAGAGATGAATACGACTAGTGTCGAAATATTCTCAGTCATATAATTTCTTCTAAAATAAGTTACTAACATCCATTTCTGTTACAGAAACCATCCTCCATACTTATTACATCCAAGGGCATACAGTAATTCGGCTGCCAAGAACATCAAGTAACTAATAACATCATAAGTTATCAATTGCGGAAACAGGTACTGCTGCCCTAAGTATTTAAAGAGGACATTAACTATCGTTTAAATGTTTCTGGTCCACCAGGACCCCAGATAAGTAACTTTTCATGAATCTAATTTTACATATTATTAAAAATAATTTAAAAAAAATTACACCCTTAAAATATCAAAATATATATATATATATATATATATATATATATATATATATATATATATATATATATATATATATATATATATATATATATATATATATATATATATATATATATATATATATATAGAATTTACGGCTGCACTGCAATTACGTCTATCTATTATATATTTTTTCACTAGCTGACCCGGCGAACTTCGTACCGCCTAACGTCAATGAATGTCGTGTTATAGATTAGCTGAACTTAATTTATGATTTTATGAAAGTAATACAATGAATACAACATAAATATTAAGTTGACTACTTTATTAAGATGATAACACAAAAAGAAATATAAAAGTACAAAAAATAAGTAGGTATATCAATCGCGTGTCAGCATGACATGATTGAATTAAACTATGTAATAATTGTGATTCGAATATTGTGGATATATGTTGTCGATTCGAAACCTTTATTTAAATACCCTCTTTGAGGGGAGAGTTTACCGTATCAACGGGATGGACATTAAATGTTTGACAGTTACGAAACCCATGAACATTTTGTATGGAAAATTTTATTTTTTCGTTATTTTTCCCATGTTTTTAATAGTTATTCTGCTATTCGGGAGACAAATACAACAAATCAAAAACCATGAAAATCGATTCAGCCGTTCTCGAGTTATAAGTGTTCGAACAAATCCGACTTTTATATATATAGATAGATTTTCTGTTGTTGTTGTTCTCTATAACGGTCTTTTTTTCTAGTAGCTGAAATCCTAAATAAAGATATTAACAACACATTGACATAAATCGTCCACATAGCGAAAACCAGTAACAAAATATGAAATTATAGAACTAAGTGTCTTGTTTCCTCGCCATAAAATAAGCCACAATAAAAACGACCGCAAGTTAATAAATAATGTGAAAGCCTCTAGCTGGATTTTTACCGAATAAATCACATTAGTGCGCTCAAAATCAGGGGCAATCGAATTATCACCCAAGCGTTATTAATTGTAAAAGGTTTTCTTTCATGTCATTTCGGAGTTTAGGGTAGATATTTTATACTAAATAATATAAGGGCAAAAAGTGGAATACAGCAAGTATAAAAATTAAATAAAAATATTTCTGGAAATGGACTTCTTGTTTATTAATAGTGGTACTATACAAATTACTGAAACATATAAAGATGGAGCCAGAGTTTAATAAATAATTCACCGAGATTAAACATTTTTTATTTTGTATCCTAAGATTCAAAATGAAAAAAAAAAAATTTGAATTTCAAAATATATGCATTTATTGATTAAATATGTTTACATCGGAATGTATTTAATTTTAATTATTGGTAGAACGCCATGTTTGAGATATTAAGTCCAATGTCAGATTATTATTTGCACCCCAGTCACACAGTCTAAACTGTTGAATTTTAAGTTGCAAATATAAATATATATATATATATATATATATATATATATATATATATATATATATATATATATATATATATATATATATATATATATATATATATATATATATATATATATATATATATATATATATATATATATATATATATATATATATATATATATATATATATATATATATATATTTGATTGGTTTTTTGTAAAATCTTTTTTTAAAGAATTCGTTTAAAGGATGACACTTTGATGAAAAATAAAAATAATAAAAGCCACTTACATAGCTGGAAGGTTTTCCCGGACTGGACTGGGAAATGCTTATTGTTTAAACGAGATGTATTCTTGGATGAGTACCACTTTCGACGGTACACTGTAGGTTTAATGGGATCCCTTTATCGCTAGCGAACGATCACCCTTCATCCACATCTCAAAAACAAAGCGTATCCTTTTGCAAACCAAAATAAAATGTCTTTATTAAAGACAAATTTAAGCAAAAAACAATGAAAAAAATCACAATCAATCGTCTCTTAAATGCGGAATGACATTTCGAAAATTCGATTTGAAATTCGAATATATCCACTCTTTAAAAGGACGATATACGATTGCTGGGCTCGCTATCAGCCAGCTATTAAATGAAAATAAAAATAAAATTCTTTAAAAAAAGATTTTACAAAAAACCAATCAAATATTAACAATATTATACAATTTTATCTTATGTTTTGAACTCTTGTAAATATCATATAGCCTTAAGTATAAACTTCTCGACCAGAAATTACGATTTATATCTTATTTCATGAGAACGAGCAAATGAAGTATTTTATTTTTATTTTCATTTAATAGCTGGCTGATAGCGAGCCCAGCAATCGTATATCGTCCTTTTAAAGAGTGGATATATTCGAATTTCAAATCGAATTTTCGAAATGTCATTCCGCATTTAAGAGACGATTGATTGTGATTTTTTTCATTGTTTTTTGCTTAAATTTGTCTTTAATAAAGACATTTTATTTTGGTTTGTAAAAGGATACGCTTTGTTTTTGAGATGTGGATGAAGGGTGATCGTTCGCTAGCGATAAAGGGATCCCATTAAACCTACAGTGTACCGTCGAAAGTGGTACTCATCCAAGAATACATCTCGTTTAAACAATAAGCATTTCCCAGTCCAGTCCGGGAAAACCTTCCAGCTATGTAAGTGGCTTTTATTATTTTTATTTTTTCATCAAAGTGTCATCCTTTAAACGAATTCTATATATATATATATATATGTATATATATATATATATATATATATATATATATATGTATATATATATATATATATATATATATATATATATATATATATATATATATATATATATATATATATATATATATATATATATATATATATATATATATATATATATATATATATATATATATATATATATATATATATATATATATATGTATATATATATATATATATATATATATATATATATATATATATATATATATATATATATATATATATATATATATATATATATATATATATATATATATATATATGGATAAATACAAAAACCACAAATATTTTAATAAATAAACCGTAATAAAAATAATTATTACAAGTAAAGTACCTACTACAAAATATGATTCCAGAAGCTAACAGATAATCGGGTACCTCAATAAAATATACATTTTTCAATAGCTTAGACCTTCAGGATAATGGTTGATTATGGGCAAAAATCGCTTAATACATGGGAAGGGAGTCAAATCGCTCAATACATGGGAAGGTGGTCAATCGCTCTCATCAATTTTGTTTCCACTAATAAACACTAAATTACATCAAGCGACCAGAAATGTTACTAATGTAAAAAGATAGTTCGAAAGAGTACATACAAATGAGTAAGTATAGAGGGCGTTAAATTTTATATAATTATTTGAGGTTTCAATCAAATGTCATTCTTTAAGATAATGAAAGATGCATTGCATCAATGTATCAAATATAAAGACGATATTTAATAAAATCAGCCTTATTTTGTTGTTATGTTCAATACTTTACTCGTCCTCTCTACCTTGTTATAACTAAAATAGTTTACTTTCTGTAACGGCAGTCTTGGTTTTTATTATTTATTTTATCGATTTACTTGTTTAATTAGAAAGTAATTATTTTTTCTTTTGTATTCTTAGATACGACATGTAAGATGAAATACATGAAATAAAATTACTTTTTTTCATACATTCTGGTAAAATATCGCCGAATTTCAAGAGGCATTTTCGTTCCAGGCGGTTTTTAACCATGATTTTATATTTATCGATTCGTCTCGATATCAGCTTTCCATCTCTTTTTTCCATTTTTATTGTTTTCTTCGCTGTTATTCAGCTGTGAAGATTTCGCAACGAGATGCCGCCGCAGGCGTGAATCATGAATTGACAACCGTCGATTTTGCGTGCCTGTGACCGCTTCATTTTTTAGTTACCCAAACAAATAAGTGTATAAAAAAATAAAAAGCAAGACTGCCCTTACAGAAAGTGAACTATTGTATTTATAATTATTTTCATTGTTTTTTTTATGAATCATTTGTGGTTTGTATATTTATTTATAGATACATGTATATTTCCGGAATGTACTCAATCAGACCTTTCATTTGACACTAAAAACGATAATTTTATGTAGATTTATTGAAATTTGGACATTTAGACAACTACTTAATGATATTTGGATAGTTAAGGTACCCTATGGCACTCGGGGTGATTTAAAAATTAAATAATAAAATATTTGTGGAAATGGAGTTCTTGTTTATTAATGTTGGTATTATACAAATTACTGAAATATATAAGGATGGAGCCAGAGTTAAATAAATAATTCACCGAGATTAAACATTTTTTTATTTTGTATCCTAGGTTTCAAAATAAAATAAAATAATTAGAATTTCAAAATATATGCATTTATTGATTAAATATGTTTAAATCGGAATGAATTTAATTTTCATTATTGGTAGAGAGCCATGTTTGAGATTTTAAGTCCAATGGCAGATTATTATTTGCATCCTACTATTTAACAGTCTGAACTGTTAAATATTAAGATGCAAATAATACTCTGACATTGGACTTAATATCTAAAACTGGGTATAAAAATTTGTCCTTTCTTAAAGTGTCCTTTTTTATTTTAATAAAGGACTGATAAGCAGTAGTAGTTTATGGAGCGGGGGGCTTGTATCTAGCCCTTGATGTCACCTGGATCTATTGTAACTACCCATTTTGTGGTAGGGACAGTGGTCTGCTAGAAGCCCAGTACTGTTTAACAGTCCATACAGATCACTGACCTTCAGGTTGGGCAGGTCGCTGGGTTCGAGAAAGGCTCGTCCCAGTAAACCGTGTCTTTTTGCGGGGAGGCCTGGGCAGCGACCAATAATATGTATGCTGTCTTCAGGTTCTTCGCCACATATTCGGCAGACCTTGCTCTCGGGCAAGCCAAGGTTGAACTGATGTGCTCTAATGGTCGTGCAAGACAAAGAGCGCCCATGCCAGGAGCAAAAATTTGAAGAAGCCGAATTGGAGTCCAAACTCCATGAAGAATTGAGTCTGACGCTGGAAAAGATAAGTGAAATGCTTAATCTTCATCCCTCAACAGTTTTGAAACGTTTAAAATCTCCGGGAATCATTCAAAAGAAAGGGCATTGGGTTTCTCACGAGTTGAAGCCAAGAGCCATCGAAAGACGTTTCATGACTTGTGAAATGCTCTTTCCCCGTCAAAAAAAGAAAAGGTTTTCTCCACCGAAAAATCACCGGCGACGAAAAGTGGATCTTTTACGAGAACCCCAAACGCAAAAAATATCGCTCGTACTCGTGAATCATTTCCATCGACCTCAACAGCCACGCCGAAGAGAGATATCCGCAGATCCAAGGTAATGCTTTGCATTTGGTGGGACCAAACGGGTATCATCTATTACAAGCTGCTGAAACCGGGAAAAACCATCACGATCGCTATCGAGCTCAGCTCAAGAATTTGAGCGATGTTGTGATGATAAAACGGCAGTAATACGCTAAAAGGCACAACAAGGTAATTTTCCAGCATGACCATGCTCGACCACACGTCGCGATGCAGGTCAATAACATCCTGGAAACGCTTCGCCGGGACATCGTACCTAACCCGCCGTTTTCCCCAGATATTGCGCTATCCGACTACTATTTGTTCCGGTCAATGGCCATGGCCTTTCCGAGCAGCGCTTCCATTCTTTCGAGGATATTGAAAAATGGCTGGATTCGTGGATAGCCTCCAAGGACGTAGACTTCTTCCGCCGGGGAATCTGTCTCTTGCCAGAAAGATGGGAGAACGTCAGAGCTAGCGATGGACAATACATTGAATGAAATTGACTTTCTGATTTGCTTCGAAATAAATATTCAATATCACAAAAAAATCTAAGTTTTCAATTCAAAGATCTAACAAATCTACAGTAACGCCCGCAGGAAATAGTTCATAAGATATGTGCCTGCGTGGAATGAACAGCACTAAAGTAATTCCACTTTACATACGAGAATAGCGGCCTGATTGCAATTTGCTTTTAGTTATTTAATTTTAAAATTAGAAATAAAAGGCATTCCCCGTCGAGTCATAATTTTTCATCCGACTTTCAGCGCAGATGTAAGGGAATGAATGAAAAATGTCCCCAACCTGTTTTAATATTCATTTTGTGAATGAATTAATTCTGAAAAGATGGAAAATTAAGGTCTGAAATATTAATTTTTCCCAATGGAAATAAAATATGCGGGCAGGAGAAAGTGCTACTTATGTATATTATTCGGATTGGGATCGGTCATCGATTCGGTCCTTTTATTAATTAATTATTTGTATACAAAATATATTAAGACATTATAAAACGGTTAGTCCATCCGTCCTGTCTATTTTTTAAAAATTTTATTTTATTTTTATTTCTGGAAACATACAGCGCAAACAATATACATACGTGTGCGTAAACATATTGTAGAAAAAAAAACATTACGCCGATAATCGTTTCCTACGAAAGTAACATATTAAACAGATTTCAGCATATTTACTTAAAAAATAATTATAAAACAGTTCATATTAAATATAAAATTAATATAGAAAACCGATGGGAGTGGTAAGGAATTGGAATTGTTTAGGAAGAAGGAGTTAGACGATGGTATATGTATATGTATATATATATAGCGGGTAGGCTCGCCCCCTGACTACCGTTTGGAAGAATATCTCCGTCTGGAATTAACCTTCAGGATACCTCCTGCCTCTCGACTGATTAAAGGATCGAGGTCGCTTGCGCGTTCCTCTCCCTTAAGAAGCGGTGATACTGTGTACACCGAATCTATCGCGGACCACGGCATCCTTTGCCCGGCTTATTCAACCGGAAGTGGGTGGTAGAATGGTCGTTTCAAGAGCAGTTGCCATAAGGTTAACAACCACCCCAGCTCTATAGGAAACATTATTGGTCCCAGACTCCCCCGGCTGTTAGTCGGAATGCACAATCGATTGACTGACGCCGCACGGTGCGCAAACCGTCCAGGAGCGCCTGTAGGTTGACTCCTAGGAGAGACTGACCCGCAGGACAGCGTCCTACCCTGGATTTCCTTTCTGCGTGGAGGCCGCCGCATGGGTGTTGACGCGTGAGTATAACCGACCCTGAACGTATGGATATTCGTGGCCAACTCCAACAAGGCCCATTAGCTCCCTGATACGGTGTCTACCGAATCTATTGCGGACCACGGCATTCTTTGCCCGGGTGTTCACCCGGTATCGGGTAGCCGATTGGTCGTTTCAAGAGCAGTTGCCGTAAGGCTAAATCTATGTAACCTTCAGCTCCCAAAAGAGCTGAAGGTAACATAAGCTACTTGGAGGAAAGGAGAAAGGGAAAAGTGAGAGGGGGAAAGATGCGGATACCCGAGCTTCGCCGGGTAACATTCTACTAATACCATATACAAACAATTATAGTACGATTCCGTGCTATCGGGTTTTGTATACGCTCGGTTAATTGTCATTGATTGAACAGTCCACTCAGATTGTCGGTCAGAAGATTTGCTTTACGATTGAAGTCTATTAATTCCCTAAAATCGACAACAAGAGTATTATAACCGAGTATTTGAGTAATATAAACGAGTGATATAATTTCGAGTAATATTATCGAGTATTCAAGAATCGTATAAAACTTGGGATTAGTCACTTTCCATACTCTTTTTTGGCAGTCACAAACCAAAGAAATGAGCAAAAGCACGTCTAATGCTTTCATGGTTTCCAAAGTTGACGGTTCCTGCCAGTAAATATAAGGCAAATGCTTCTTGGCGCCTGGTTTTAGAATAACATTAGACTTACCTAACCGACGTCAGCTCGCTCTATCACTCCTCGTCAGGAACCTGGCTCCTCGCCAGGCGTCAACTAGTCCTGGGAGCATCCAAGATCGCCATACTCCCACTGACACATCACATCTCACTTAACACATCTCAACACATCTCACTTCACTACACTTTACTGAACTTACAATTTGCAATCACTACTGCTATTAAAAACAAAAACAAAAAATATAGAAATCTTTGCTGAAAACAAAACAAAAACTTGAATGATGCATCTTCGTGTCATCATTATATTATACCTACTCAGGTTAAGGGAACTTCTAGTGTAGAAGTCCTTTCTTCCCAGTCAACCTTCTCGTTTCTTCTAATTGTTATTACAAAATCATGAGTAGCAATAAAAATATTTATTTATTTATTTCAAGTTAAGCACGAAATTACACAATATTCGTGTATTGAGCAGTAACTCACATAAAGCACGATATCTTGATCACTACGTAATAGACGCCTAACTAGGCCCAGACCTGTATTAAGGCAGGTGTACCAGTTTTTTTTTTCCAGTTTGGTTATAATTTAAAGAAAAAACAAAAGAAATCAAATTAGATACCCATAACTATATAAACACAATCATGAAATATAATTTAGAAAAATAGATTTAAATTGGAATTAAAATTAAATAATTAGTTTAAAATACTCAAAAGTACTTCCAATTAATAAATATTTTATTATATTTTCAAAATTATCTCGAAAAATTGATAGTAACAAGTAAATATATTAAAAGGAATTTTAATTACGACTGCCATTACAAAAAGTGACCTACTGTATTTATAATTATTTTTATTACAGATTTTTTATGAAATATGTATGTTTTATGTATTTATCCATATATGTTTATCACCCATATATATAAATCTTATCGTATTTATCCATACCGGAAAAACGGACCGCAGCCGACCTCTCAGGCAATGATTAGTATTTATTTATTTAAGAATTAATTACTGTAAAACATTGATTTGCTTAAAAAAATAACAGGAACCGGATGGCAAAACCTTAACCTTTTGCTTATTTGTTTCTATCACCCAACTGGGACTAGCCCGTTCTAGGGTGGACAGGACTCTAATATTACAATCAAGTTTGCTTGATTGCTTGATTGTTTACAAATGTACAAGTTTTAGTAAAAAGCTAATGACACTAAATTGTCCTAAAATGTGCTGTTCAAAATAAAAAAATAAATAAAATAATAATAATATTAATGTTTTTTATTAAAAGATAATATAATAAATAAAATGCAATTCCATTATATAATCGGCAGTAAATATAATAAAAAATTCGATTTAAATAATATAAATAAAGTTACATGTAAGAAAAGAAAGAAACAGTCATTATTATTTAATATATGTTAAGTAATATAAGATTTAATATAAAAATACCTAGTCAAAAAAGTACAATTCATTGTCAAAATAATATATAACAACAAAGTCAAATAATTTTTGGTAGTTAGTTCAAGGTTAAAAAATACTCGAGTTAAAAAATACAATTTTTTTATCAAAAGTTCACGTTTTTTTATCACGTACTGATTTACCCACTTTAAGGATGCCGGCATTTAAAAACTCATCCTGTATAGGAATTAATTGAAGTTTAACCAGAATTTTAAGTAAAGCTGTCTCAAATATAATGCTTCATATTCCCCAAATAATATAACAATATAAAATCGAAGACTATCGCTATAAATAGGATAGAAAACGAATTTACCGCGTGAATAGAGAATAAAGACGACGGTTAGAAACTCTCTTCTACGTGGAACCCTCTTCTTAAAATGTTCCCGCCGCCGAACGCCGAACGCAAAGACGTAAAACAGGATACAGTGAGTGTTGTGTGCAAGACGGATTTTCGAAATTCGCGCGCTCCGAGCCCGGCCCCCCCACCACCGTTATAACCTACGCAGTGGCGGCAGCGGTATGCGGCCTACCCGCAAAACAACGGATTGACAGCTCTTCAGTTTACCCTTGACAACGGCGGCTGAAACGTCACCGAAACGTCGGGTGATACAAATTTCACGCGGTAAATTCGTTTTATATCCTATTTATAATATAACAGTATTAAATTTAGTTATGCTTATCGCTTGGGGCTGGCAACTGTTGCTTTTACTTAGCGGTATAATAACAATATTATACGGCAACTACTAGCTTGCACGGCACCGTTCGCAGCGACAGTAATTTAATCACAGCACACTAACTTAATTTCCGTCAAACAAAGAGCTGTGTATCGAGCGACTGAGTAACCCAGCCTCTTATATTTATAAACATACTCACGTCAACACAAGGGGAGAGGGGGATGCAACACGTCGATTACAAGAAAATGAACGTATTTGTTTGTATATGAGTAATGTATAACTGTGTATCGGTTTGTTAGGATGATAGGATGATAATCAGGGGCGTAGCTACCGCCGTATCTGCCGTATTAATTATACGGGGCCCCCGGGCCGCGGGGGCCCCCAACCTGACCTGACCTGACCTGGCGACCTGAGTAGTATGTTCGAAATATTACAACCGGAGAAACTCCTGTCTTCAAACGAAGAGATATTAAACGCTTCCGGAAAACGGTCGGTTAAATACAGTAAAGACATCTCAGTTATTCTTTATGACCAATTAAAGGCTCTAATAGGTAACATGCTTAAAATCTGAAATTCAAAAAATTCATTCCGTTAAGGAACTCATTGAATTATTGCTGATAAAATTCAGTAGTCTTGCATCCAGTTTTCCGGAGGTAATAACAGCATGCTTTTTATTCGTGACCCTTCCAGTTACAACTGCAACTGCTCAAAATTAAAACTGATAAAAAAATACCTAAGAACTTCGATGGGACATGAACGCCTGTCAAACCTGTCACTATTGTCCAGAGAGGCAGAAACTTTAGAAAAACTATAGTCATCATCAGCTATAAATGATTTAATAAATTAGTTTGCCGAAAAAAAGGCAAGGAGAGTGTATATTTAATTTGAATTGTTTGTAAAATTTTTCGAAAAAGTGACCGATAGATAATTATGATGAATAAATATTTCTTTTAATTTTATGCAAACATTTTTTTTTTCTTTTGTGAGAAATCTTTACCCTTCCTAAGGGCCCCCAAACAAATTTTTATACGGGGCCCCGCCAAGGCACGCTACGCCACTGATGATAATATAACTATATCTGGAGCTGCTAAGGATGAGCAGTTAAATTAGACAAAAAAACGCATTAACCTTCGGGTAGCGGCATAATTTCATGGCAGACCGAGGCAATTTATTGGAATTTCTTGCAATATCGCCGCGCTCGACAAAAAGTACTATAAGTATGGAACTGCTATAGCAGTCATAAAAAGAATAGTGCAATGATTGCATTGAAATTTCTTATATAGAATATTGAAATCTCATTTTGTAAAACCATAGATAATTATGAATAAATATGAGAAAGTCGAAAAAGTGAAAAAAACTCGACATTTCTAACTTGTACTTGTCTTACGAAAAAATACGGAATCCTATTTAGAAATTGTAAAAACTATCATGATTTTTATTAGATTCTCTATCAAACGTAATATTTTGTTTTGCTTATTTACATACAAAAATATTTAGATGTTAGCTCATAAAACCAATAAAAATTTAGATTTCTGGAGGAGAAAAAAATTATGATGTTTGACAATGGAATTTTACCAGAAATATCCACGAAATGACGCGCAAAATTATTCTAGCGGCCATGTATGTATCTATGGTAATAATGAGATATTTGGTATGGGAGTCGCAGGCTATCTAAAAATAAAAATCGAAAATATTACAAAATCTTTATTTATATAATATGCAAACATTTACAGCTTCGGAGGAAAAACTTATTTAATATGTGTCTTTTGCTATTTCTTTTACAAAACTTTATATTAATCGAAGATGGAAACTGGTAAGTACATTTTTGATAGTGATAAAACGGTTAAAA
Source organism: Micropterix aruncella (assembly GCA_944548615.1). Lineage (NCBI taxonomy): Eukaryota > Metazoa > Arthropoda > Insecta > Lepidoptera > Micropterigidae > Micropterix > Micropterix aruncella. The sequence continues at coordinate 16,443,734 of OX155973.1, forward strand.
TTGATGTGGTTTTCGACAATGTTTTAACAAAACAAATATTTATTGAATGCTTACAGTTACAGCTGTGGAAGAGACTAAAGGGGGTCGAGAGTACTAAGTTACAGGCTAAGGGTGGTTGGGTAAGAGCTTTATTATTTTTCCAAAAAGGAGGTCGCGATAAAATAATATTTTGTAGTTAAATTTATTTTACAATTATTTTCTACTGTTTTTATTATTTAACAATTATTCTGTTTTTTTAAATATTATTTTTTTTTATTTAATTTTTACTTTTATAATAAACTATATCAATTTCTTTACGTCTTTTCTTAAACTAAACTTTAAAATTCAAAATAAAATCATGTAAAATTGACGTTTTCCTTGAAACAGGCATTGCTTAGTTAGGTAGGAGTGACGCAAAATCATTCTGTAAAAATAAATCCTAAATATTTTTTTTTTGGTAATTAAATAAAAAAATAATAAATCTAAGCTATTGTAGACACACATGATGATGAATAATGCATCACTAAAATCAGTAGATACTTTTAATTGAAAAATTCAATTGACGGCAAATCACCGGCAAAACTGTATATTTGCTCGATGTTTAATAACATTCAAAGAATTGATAAATTCGCTTTTCAAATGTGTTTTTCTTACGATTCAAATAAATAATGTATGAAAATAGCGTCTTTCAAGTTTGTCTTTCAGAGTTGCAAAAATTAATTACCACGAACAATCCCCTTCCGTAGCACAAAAAACACCAGATTTACGGATAAAAGAGCATGTACATTTAGCATATTAATCACTCTCGTCTACATTATCGATGTTGAGCCATATCTCTTGTATTAGCTTATTTAAAATAATTAAAAGGTCTAAGTATTAACACTGTGTTTATTCTACCATATTATGGACGCCGAGAGAACAAGACTTCCACAATCGTTGGGCTCTGATCATATCGACAACGCACGACAATCGTTGAAGAACACTGGTATAAGAGACACCGGATGATACAGTCGACTAAGGCGCTTAAGGCGACATGATACCCGAGAACGACCATATCTGAAGAATTTTAGGTTTATGAGTATTTTGAAAAATGTATTAATTTAAAAAGTTTTTAAGTGAATCCCTCTATAAGGAAGCAATTTAAAATTTGGACTCAAAAAAGTTGCTCATTCCTTGGACATTAAGGCTTTAAACTGACTTCGAAAACTTTCAGGCGCGATTACTCCTACAATGTAAGCGGTGAGTGTGTTTTATCATAATTAAATTATATTGACAGGTTAATTCTCTAGGGCAGCACTTAGCCACATTTTTTATTTAGGCCCTTAATTAATAACAATTCATTAAAACGTGAGACCGCTCTGAGAGTTGCGATAAATATGCTTTGCCATTAACACCGAACATAGTTATTATGTGCTAGCGCTGCGATAGAACATGTAGTATGCGCCTGACGCTTCGTCTAGAATCTGCGCTTGACGCTTCGTCAACGCTGGATTTTTATTGGTCAAACCCTGCAAAATTGACCCCGCCTACTTTTTCGTGTGTCCGCCCATTTCGGATACTTTTCTGAGGTCTCATGTCGCCTTAAGATGACCTACTTTCCCAAATCTGTCCGTATTTCTTAATAAACTGCGCCGAGTCAATCCATCTAACGGGGTGTCGCAAGACGTGTATATTGTACAAAAACCTGGGGGACGTGTTTGTCTTTCGGTGGGTGTACTAGGCGCAGAGCAAACTAAGGTAGCGTGGGAATGGGGCGAGGTGCGTCAGGGTGGCAGCGGTAGGAAAATGGGAATTTATTAGACAAGCCCATCGCCTTTAATGCGCTCAGTAAATATTTGGAGCGGACCAAAAACTTTCACTTCACCTTCCTCGCTAATTGTATTGATTTTATAGCTCTACAATGCGGAGAGCCCGTTAATCATTGTTTTAAACTATTACCGGAATCGTAGCGAAAAAAAAACTACTTGATCCACACACACACACATACACATACATTTTAAGTTTTGATTAGTGATATATCCTTGTAGTAGGTGAATTTATACGACGTAGTAAACAACTTTTAATAAACATTTTAAAAAAAAACAACAAAAAAAACTTTTTTTTTTTGGCAAATTTATAAATGTCATCTAGTGAATAAAAGTTTGAGAAGCTTTAAATGCGCTGGGCCATCTAGCGGTAAGTAAAATATCGCTAATAGACAATAATAGCGATATTTTACCTACTACCTGTACTAAATAGTGCATCGTGCTCATAGCTTTTCATACTATTTAAAAAAAAAAAACGACCAACCGAGTTCTTCCCGGTGAAGTCCCTCATATAAGGAGGCTACTGAATAGGTGCTGATTCATGAGTTGGACCGACCCAAAACACAGTAGTTCTTATGGCCCAAGCTGCACGAAACCGTTTGCTACCGCTAAGATCAGATATATGCCGCCCAAGCGACTTCTAATCTGTGACGGCAAGGTATATCCGCACTTGAGGTTGTTAACTACTACTGGTGAACCCCCCACTCCAGGAAGTTATAACAATATTAGATCATTCTTTCTCCCATGGAGTGGACGCAGATACTTACACATCACAACACAGTCCACAATTACCGAAAGAGTCCAACGCCTTACCGCGATGCATTTGGAAGAGGAACCAGCGGGCAAACCTCGCTCCCTTACTACCAGATTCGTGCGGATTTCTTCATCCTCCAGTATGGTCAAAGTTTCGAGGTCGCTTGCGCGGCTTCTACTTAACGGTAGCCGGAATTAAGTTCGAATTTATCGCGGACCGTTGTGCCCTTTGCCCGACAATATAGCATGGGATCGGGTAGCCAACCCTCGTGACCAATGGAGTGTTGACTGTCAAGCCAGGAAGGTATAACGCTATATAATCGTTATTTTAACCTGTGCTGAGAACAGATATGTAGGGACGAAACAATCCACCAACTAGCTCTGTCGACTGGCTTAACAGGGACCAAAGCCTTCCACGAGGCACTGAGAAACACCCAGCAGACCGTCTCGCCCCTGCTTACCAGTTATGGCCGGATTTCTCTGTCCTCCCGGCTGGTTTAGGGTTCGAAATCGGTTGCGCTGTCCCCTACTTGTTGTATGTTCAGCGGTAGTTTAGTTTAAATCTAACGCGGACCATGGCATCTTTACCCGGCTCTGAAGCTCTCCGGATCAGGTGGACAAGTGGTCATTTAAAGAGTGGAAGACAACAACTAGGGTTCTTAACTACAACGGGCGAACCCGTTACCTCAGAAAGTTTTAACGATAGTGATCGTTCTATCTCCCGTGAGGTGAGCGTAGATGACTCTCCAAGTATATTCAGCGGTGATTCAATTTGAATATATAGCGGACCATTGGCTTTTTTTACCCGGCTCCGAATTTAGGATCAGGTAGCCGTTTGGTCATTTTACGAGTGGTTGACGTCAGGTCAACATTCACCTGCACTGCTTAGGAGACAGTATATTTCCAGTCCCTAGATTCCTTCTGCAATTTGTCAGAGTGCACAACCGATTAGCGTTCCCGAACGGTGCGCTAACTGTGCAATAGCGCCGAGAGGCGATACCCGGGGGAAACAGATCCACCAGCCGTGAGGCCTGAGACGCAAGAGTCTTACCAGGGTTAGCCTTCCACCCGTGAAGGTTACTGAATGGGAGTCAAATAGTAAGTTGGACCGATCCGAGGACACAACGGATCTTTTGGTCCAAGCTGCACGAAACTGTTCGCTACCAGTGGAAGACAATAGGTCAACATCCAGCCCCGCCGCTTAGAAAACCGTATGTCGTACACCAAATTCCCTAGTTATTTCGGCAAATACGACATTCGCACTCCGGCGAGTGCGACAGTCTAATGGCTGACAGACGGCTGGTAGTCGATTGATTGACAATCGCCCAGGGGAAACTTATCCACTAACATGATAGCCTGGACACAGAGGCTTCCCGGGATAGAGCCTGGTTTGAGGAGGGTTTGAATAGGAGCTTTACTGGATATAGGCTCGAGGAGGTACTGGATAGGAGCTCTCTACAGTAGCAACTGCACGAATACCATTAGCTAAAAGGCTACCCTCGTGACAACCGTGGCCTCATAGCTGGGCCATCTGTGACTGCCCACTGCCGAGTGCATCTTGTGCCGGGTGCGGCACCGCTGGACGGCAACAACACCATCAGCCGCCGTCTCATGAGAACCTGACAAGAAACGGAGAAGAAGAAGCGGAGAGACGCAAAAACAGAATTCGACATTATTTCTCGATCGTCACTTCTTTTCGCGCGCAGAATGGGAACGGGGGGCTTGAGCGAAGGACAATTTTGCATGCGAAGCCCATAATTGCCTACTTGGTTACGATTTTGCCAACCCGACATATGAAATCTGTTACTTCTGCAATGTAAGTGGAAAACTCCTGCAATGTAAGCGGTGAGAGTGTTTTATTTTAATTTCATTATATTGACTGGTTAATTCTCTAGCGTCGCGCTTAGCAATTTTTTTTATTAAGGCCCTAAATTAATTACATTTAATTAAAATGTGAGAGCGAAACTATGAGTTACTCTAAATATGCTTTACGATTAATACCCTTATACTACCACTGCCCAAAGACAGTTACTCTGTGCTAGCGCTGCGATCGAAAGTTTAGTATGCGCCCGGTCGCCGGCGCGAGCGGACGCTGACACTTCGTCAACACTAGATTTTTATTTGTAAAACCCTACAAAACTGACCGAGCCTATTTCTTCGCGTGTCCGCCCATTTCGGATTCTTTTATGACGTCTCATCCCTTGAGTATGATACGACCAAATCTGGTTCTGAAACAATTATCCGTTGAGTATGATACGACCAGATCTGGTTCCGCGTTTTTTTCACTTCTTTGACGTTCTCATATTTATTCATAATTATCTAATTGTTTTACAAAATGATATTTCAATATTCTATATTCGAAATTTCAATGCAATCATTGTGCAGTTGTTCTTTTTATGATTGGTGTAGTAGTTTCGTAGTTATAGTACTTTAAGGTCGATGTCGCCGAAAATCCTGCAAAAGAGACAGATGCATCCATGAAAATACCCATTTACTCCAAGGGTTAATGAGTAAAGTGGAATGTGTCCAGAGATTATATTCGATTCTGTCACCCAGCTAGGACGAACCCGTTTTAGGGTGAACAGAGCTTTGATAATATAATAAATAAATTTGAACGCTCAAAAAAATAAATCGCAATGACAATCGCAAAGTCCGCGTTAAAAGTTAACGTAAAATTACACGATCCCAGCAAAACCATTTTTGAAGTTTCCAATGATTTTCAGCAAAGGAAACGTCTTCTCATTGAGGATCGTGACAATAGATATTGGCAACATATGAAACATGAATTAAAATAAGCATTAATTTGGATGCAAATTCGAATAAAGGTATTTATACTAGGAGATAATATCAAGGTGCCAGAAGTTCAGGTATTTTTTTTTGTGAGAACACGGCTATAGATTTATTTCTGTCGATGACTTCCTCTAACAGTGAAACAGTATTTACGTCATCATTGCTCTAGAATAAATGAATGTTAAATTTAATTAATATAATGTTTAGTAAAGTCAAAATAAAGGAAGGATTGCCATCTCCCCTGATTTAAAAAAATGATATAACCAGAAGTAGCGTTTCTTTTCATATATTTTATTGATTAATATTCCATATATTTTATTGATTTCCATATACTTTATTGATTATGGACATGTCGCATTTCTCGACCTCACAGAGGAGTTATCCACCAAAGTTGAGCGTCTCCAAAATGTTTGCATTCGTTATGTCCATGGCCTCAGAAAATTTGACCACATCACGAAGGACAGAGAGAAGCTTCACTGGCTTTTGACCCGGGGGAAAAGAGACATGCGAGTTCTGTAACGGTTCCTAGACAGGTTCGTTCGTCCGAGAGAGGGCGCTCATCGATTTTACATATAAAATTAATATTCAGATGAAATCAGTCCTTGGCTACTTGCATTTCTATTTTAATATCTGTCTGTGTGTAATCCTCCACGATAGCGCCAAAACGCTTAACCCGATTGAGCTGAAATTTAATATGCAGGCAACATTTGATGTGTCAAGAGTTGAAAATGTTGTGGTTGAATACGGTCCACCAGAGGGCACACTAATCATATTTCAACCTCGAAATATTAGACTTACAGACTTGACATTTGGTACACAAATACTTTGTTTGGCGGATATCACATTGAATTTTCGCCGGTCAGTAGGTTTGCGTAAACGATTGAATCGAACGTGTTGAATGCGTTGCATTGTCAGTATCCGCGCTCGTCGCCGACTATTCCTTTCATCAGGTTCGTGAATGGACATCCTTCACCTTCACCTTCACCTCCTTCGTGAATGGACATCACGTTTAAAATCCTTCAATATGTTCTTGGCTACTTACCGGTAAAGTTTTGGTGTGACACAACTGTTTTTTAATGTATTAAATTTTGTGATATTTTAGATTTCTCTTATTTCTGGCACCACCGCTAAGGTAGGTGTTTTTCCTGGGGAGAGGGTAGTAAGGACGAAATTGTTTTTCTATTTTAGACGCGAGAGGTGGGGGGGGGGGGGGAGACGATTGAAATTCGGGACAACGCGATGTAGAAGGGAGGGTAGGGAATGACGAGGGGGCAGAGGGGGATGCAGGGGGTTAAGTCCTGACAATGATTAAGTGAGATCCCATAGCGTTTTACACTCATTTTCTTAGGATTGTTTTAAAATTCCGGAGAAAGTAATCACGAGTGGGGGATTTGGCTGGACATAGATATCAAACAGAGGGGATGTGCCATCAAGCGACGTGAGGAAGCAGAAAGATGGGCTGACGCATATACGAGAGATGCAGGCAACTACTTCACATTGTTTTTCACTGGATACGTCTACAAAACTTCAAAAAGTTTATTACGCTGTGATAGATTTAAAAAATCAGCCGTGTCACCACAAAACGTTGTCGGCAAATAACCAATGACTTAGGGTAAGATTTTATTTATTTATTTTTATTTATTTTTATTTTACAGAAAACTTACAGCGTTTTATACTTAATACTAACACATAATATATACATCTAAGGCCAATTAAAAGTTTCCACAATTAATTTAAATCTATTGTTACAGCGCAATAAGCAATGAAACAAATGCAGGTTTAAGTAAGGGGAAAGGGTTAGGGAAGCCATATTATGAGTTATGTAGATGTATTTAAGATATATGATGATATATAACGTATATACATATATATTTTGAGGGTAATGACCATTCATGAAGGAAGTTAACCTGATTAAAAGGGATATTCGGCGGCACCTTCACATTAAAGCCAACGAGGCATCTGTGCACCAAATTTCAACTCTTGTAAGTCGAATTTTCAACTCTTGACACGATCAAAGGATGCCTGCATATTAAATTTCAGCTCAATCGAATTAAGCGTTTGGGCGCTATCGTGGAGGAATACACACAGACAGACGCACAGATACACAGACATACTTTAATTTGAAAATGCAAGTAGCCAAGGACTGACTTCATCTGAATATTAATATCATATGTAAAATCAATGAGCGCCCTCTCTCGGCCGAACGAACCTGTTTATGACCCATTACAGAACGGCCTAGAGCGACGCGGTTTATTTCTCGGCTAGCCTCGGGCGTTGGGCTATAATATTTGAATAAAATATATAGCTGAATTTATGCTAGCTTAGGGCAGATCGATTCAAGGGTTGAAGACCTCAGGTCGACGACTACCCTCCGCTGTCATATTAAAAATACGTCTCTTGACCCCCCTTGGTTATTAGCCGGCTGGTCTTTCTTCGTTTCTTCGTAAGTGCAGTCGCTAGATTAAATCTAGCGACTGCACTTACGAAGTTTATGACCCATGCAAATTTTGCATCGTGCAGTTGCAGATCGCATCTTGCAGTCGCAAGATTACAGCAATGGCGGAAGCTCACAGCGGCCTCATCATACCGTATAGATAACCTATACGGTATGATGTGGCCGTAAGGCGTTGAATTATGGCGAGCCACCGGGAAAGGTACCCTCTGACATTGCATAGTCACGACTTTTTCCTCATTCCACGGCGCCTTTTACCCTTAATTTTGCCCATCAATATCAGTTGGAGCAGCTGATATCTGTCACGCCGCAGAAATACGACACTGGCCCATAATCTATCCTACCCATATCATACGCCACGATTAAAAATAATATTTGCAATAGCTGCTTTTCAGATGCGCAACAGATAGGAGGACCAAAAAAAAAAAGGGTTTTTTCCAATTTTAATTTCCCGACCCAAAAACAGATCAGAAGGAAAAGTATTGTGAACGCACATTTTGTTTAGAAATGAAGACGAAAATATCCATTCTGAGCCCCCCTGAGATGCTCAACCATTCGGCTACGTAACGACCAAATTTGGTTGCACATCAAAACACCTTTGACTACTTAACGACCAATATTGGCGGCTTGCTCCCGGAGGGCACAGTAAAATTATTTTCTAATTCGAACGCATCCCAAAATCCATATCAAATATCTCATTATTACCATAGATACATAGGCGGCCGCTAGAATAATTTCGCGCGTCATTTCGCAGACATTTCTGGTATAATTCCATTGTCAAACACATTATTGTTTTTCGAGAAATCATCAAAATTTTTATTGGTTTTTATGAGCTAATATCTAAACATTTTAGTATGTAAATAAGCAAAACAAAATATTATCTTTGATAGAGAATCTAATAAAGATCACGATGGTATTTACAATTTTTAAATAGGGTTCCGTATTTTTCAGTAAGACAATTACAAATAGAAATGCCGAGTTTTTTTCACATTTTCGACTTTCTCATATTTAGTCATAATTATCTAATTATCGAAGAAGAACCCACTGGCTACAAAACCTCTTTGAATGGTTCAACTCAAGCACCACCGAGTTGTTTTGCGCCGTAACATCACGGGCCCAAGTGGCCATAATAATAATAATGAAATGCTTTATTCTTAAGAAAAGGCGAGCTTATTGCCTGCAGGCAATAATTTGGAATAACCACCGACCTCCGATTGGAGATGGCACCTTAAGAAGAAGATATGACTAGTGTGCCCCCTGGTGGGGCGATTTTAACTACAACTTTTGCCATGACGAAATGATAACTGAATGCCAAATTTCAACTTAACCAGATTAAGCGTTTGGGCGCTATCGCGCAGGAATACACACAAACATACAAACACAGACAAGAACTAGAGTTGCCAACTACAATTGGCGAACCCATTACCTCGGGAAGTTTTAACGATATTAGATCGTTCTGTCTCCCGTGAGGTGGGCATAGAAGACTTAGGACAAAACAGTCCATCATCTAGTTACGCCACACGCCCATAAGAAGCCAACGCGTTACCGCGAGATAACCAGGTTAATCACTTACTTATAGTTGCAACCAGATTACTCCGGTCTCCCGACTGTTTGCAGGTTCGAGGTCACTTTCACGGTCCTCTCCCTTACGAAACGATGATACGGTGTCTGCCAAATCTAGCGCGGACCACGGCATCCTATGTCCGGCTTTTCACCTGGTATCGGGTAGTCGATTGGTCGTTTCAAGAGCAGTTGTCGTAAGGTAAACAACTACCCCCGCTCTATAGGAGGAAGTACTGTTTTCAGACTCCCCCGGCTGTCGATCAGAATGCACAGCCGATAGGCTGACGCCGCGCGTTGCGCAAATCGTCCAAGAGTGCCCGAAGGTTGACTCCTAGGGGAAACTGGCCCGAAGGCCAGAGACCTACACTGGTTCGCACTTCTACAAGGAGGCCGCCGGATGGGGGTTGACCCGTGAGTATGACCGACCCTTGAACAAATGGGTCTTAGTTGCCAAACTCCAATAGGGCCCATTAGCTCCCAAAACACACACACAGACATAGAAACACAGAGGTGCGTTCACAATACTTTGCCGGAAAATTTAAAAAAACGTGTGCGCAAAGGCAATTTACGTAGTAGGTCGCTCGCCTGAAGTACCTACGTATCTGCGCAGCGCGGAGATGATTCGTATTGGGAGCTAAAGGGCCCTGTTGGAGTTGGCCACGAAGACCCATTCGTTCAGGGTCGGTCACACTCACGGGTCAACACCCATTCGGCGGCCTCCACGCATGAAGTGCAAGGCCGAGTAGGACTCTGGCCTGGGGGCCAGTTTCCCTCAGGAGTCAATATTCTGGCGCTCCTGGACGGTTTGAGCACCGTGCGGCGTCAGCCAATCGATTGTGCATTCTGACTGACAGTCGGGGTAATCTGGAAACAGTACTGTCTCCTATAGAGCGGTGGTAGTTGTTCACCTTAAGGCGACTGCTATTGAAACGACCAATCGGCTACCTGATACCGGGTGAAAAGCCGGGCAAAGGATTCCGTGATCCGCGATAGATTCGATAGACACCGTTTCACCGCGACGTAAGGGAGGTCACCGCGCAAGCGACCTCGAACCCGTAACCAGTCGGGAGACTGGATTAATATGGTTGCGACTGGAAGTAAGGGCGCGAGTGTCGGCCCGCAAGGTGACTTACCTGGCTATCTCGCAATAAGGCGTTGGCTTCTTACGGGCATATGGCGGAACTAGACGGTGGACTGTTTTTCTCCTAAGTCTTCTGCGCTCACCTCACGGGAGACAGAACGATCAATATCGTTAAAACTTCCTGAGGTGACGGGTTTGCCCGTTGTAGTCGACGGCTTTAGTTGCCGAGAAAGTAATAAAAACGTGTGCGCAATTTATAAGGTAACCCGCAATAGTAGGTCGCTCGCGTGAAGTACACATCTGCGTGGCGTGGAGGTGATTCGTATTAAAATTTCGTTTTAAAAATTACCACCGCTTTTTCGGTTACGGCTGAAGATGATTTTCGCAGCGACCACAAAAAACAATTTTCAATGTATTTCAATTATTTCTTTATACGACAAACGATATACGACATACGACATACGACAGCAAGAGTATGGCTCATGCTATTGGCCTTCAATGCCAGAATGATTGGACAACAATTGGGGACTTTTGCATTCCGCCTCCAATGCACTGGAAGGTAATGCTCTATGACTGGACGCCAGAGATGCTGAAATTTTATTTGAATGCCTTTCAGCATACACTTCCAGACCCCAGTAACCTCGCTCGTTGGAGCTTTGCCGAGGATAGTTCTTGTCCCCTCTGTAGCAATACCCCTTGCACAGCTAGACACATTCTAGCTGGCTGCAAGGTGGCCTTAGATCAAGGACGGTACACTTACCGCCATGACAAAGTTCTCGCTGTTATTCGCGAGGTAATTAGTCTCTCAGTGGCTCGTGCCAACAAGGGTTTGACAGTATCCTCCAAACCCCCAATACAGTTTGTGCGGGATGGCTCTAAAGGCAAAAAACATTTAACTACAAAACCTTTCTCAATAATCGAGAAAGCTACAGATTGGATTCTGGAGGTTGATTCGGTCTCTAAGCAGTATAAATTCCCTGAAAGTCTCGGATGCACAGCACTCCGTCCAGATATAACTCTTTACTCTCTATCTCGGAAGGTGGCTCTTATTGTAGAATTAACTGTTCCTTGGGAATCAAATATGCCAAAAGACCACGAGTACAAATTAAATAAATACCATGATCTTGCAAATGCCGTAACCCGGAACGGCTTCACTGTTCACCTTCACGCGGTGGAAGTTGGCGCTCGTGGCCTCCCAGCTAAATCTCTATTTCACCTCTTTAAAGATCTTGGCCTTTCCAGAAAAATAATCAACTCTTTCTTAGAAAAATTATCTAAAACTGCGATTTGCGCATCTCAAATTCTATGGCTTCGAAGGGGGAGTGAATGGGTGGTAAGGTGAACGCTCACATGTGGCAAGGCAGCTGTCCTAAACCTACCACAGCCGGTTCGTAAGTCCGGAATCCACTGCTCACCCCCCAGAAGTGTAAAAAAAAAAATAGTATTATGATGGGCCCGACTCCGGTCGGTGAATTCCATGGCAGCTCCGTTTGTATTTATTTATTATTATTTATATATATATATATATATATATATATATATATATATATATATATATATATATATATATATATATATATATATATATATATATATATATATATATATATATATATATATATATATATATATATATATATATATATATATATATATATATATATATATATATATATATATATATATATATATATATATATATATATATATATATATATATATATATATATATATATATATATGTTTAACAAACTTAAATAAATTATATAAACATACAAGAATTTAAACTCAGTTCAATTTAACTACAAAATTTAGGAACTCTTGCTTCAACTTGGGAGAAATGAGGTGAAAAAGCTATTTCTTTACTTTATTATTGTCATATATTGTAATACATTTAATATTACTAATTATTTATTTGTTCTACAAACTTCATCTTTCGACATTTTTCCACATTTTATTTCTTCATAATTTCCACATTTCCATCATAAATTCCACATTTTAATTCTTTGTTCATGCTATTTTGTTATTTTTAAATATAAATATTTTATTTTATTTCAATTACCTGTCTTAACCTTTTTTTTATTTTTTTCTGTTTTATTTTGACTTTACATGTGGCGCACTCTACATGTTTTATTTTGACTCTACCCGTACCAATCATAAATTGAATCTATCTTGGTAGGGTCTACGGCCTATGTAGTTAGGCAAATTCTGCAATGAAAACAATTTCAATGTATTTTTTTTATAATAAATATGTTTTTGTTGTTATTGTTATTTTAAATACATAAATAAGGCGGGTATTTTCATCATAAAATAATGTAGCTTTTCCGGCCCTGGTTTCTGGGGATTTGTATAACGATAGTTTTTCTTTGATAAAATTATGAGTCCCTGTTTCCATTACTTTCCCGACAGAGAAAAGTATTGTGAACGCAGTTATGTGTGTATGTGTCTGTGTGTATTCTTCCAGCCCAAACGCTTCATCCGATTGAGCTGAAATTTGGCATGCAGGCATTATTCGATCATGGCAAGAATTGAAAAGATTGAAGTTGAAATCGGTCCACCAGAGGGCGCGGTAGTCATACTTCAATATCGAAATATTGCAGTTAGAGACTTGAAATTTGGTACACAGATGCCTAGTCGGACTTAAATCAAAATAGCGTATAACCGAGTCGTATCAGAAAGTTATTTTAATTATACAGAACAACTGAATATTAAGAACAATTCATCCATCCTTTATGATATTAAATATCAGAATATATTATTAATTAATAAAAAAAATATAAAATCACCACGATACTACTGTAAGTCTCGCACTATAAAACCGAAAATGAACACTACAATTGATTGTATCGATCGATTGTGACTAGATCCATGCGCGCGCGTTTCTACGAAGCGAACCGAAAATTTGAAAAATAAAACGGTTAAAACGAAAAGGGCGCGCGCGCACGTCCCCCCGCGTCGAGCCACGTTTGCACACTGGCCTGCTTTGGGCCGCTATCGCGAAAGGGTGGGTGGGCGGACCGCGGGGTGGCGAGCGTAGAGAAGCTAAGCTTATACACAGGCACGTGAGGGCAATTTTCCTTCTGTTAGACACTGGTGCTAGTTGTGTAGTGTTTGACGTACCTTTTTATTTCATCCACGAAGCCCTGAGGGCCTAGTGTTATAAAAATTATAATGCTAAATTATACCTATGTAATTCATAGGTATAATTTACCTATGAATCGTCCTATGTACATACCTATGTAATTGTCCTATGTTACCTACCTATGCAATTGTCCTGAGTAATTATAATGCTAAATTATATAATGCTATGTAAATCAAATGGACCATAAACAAAAGAGAATGGTCATTTCGGGCCCACTTTTCCAATAGCAATAAATCACATACCAATGGAATTATCATTTCTTAACCGACTTCAAAAAAAGGAGGAGCTTATCAATTCGGTTGAATTTTTTAAAAATCTTTGTTACCTCAAAACTCCGTTATTAATGAACCGATTTGGAAAATTCGTTTTTTATTTGAAATAGGATAGGTATACTTCCAGATTGGTCCTATTTTTTATCGAAAAGCTGTTCTGATCTTGAGACCCATGAGAAATTGAGTGTACTCCTCAAATATTATCATATGAAGTTAAAAATTTACGTGTGGGATCAGTTCCGATGACAAGGGTTGACTGAAGATGAGGGGACTCCTCAACGGTCAACAGCACAGACACGAAATGTTATATACGCATTAATTTCAGATAGCCCGTTTTAAGTTTCACTATGACATAGCTACTGCAGTTATTAAAAATAAATGGTATCGGTTTTTTTTGTTAAAAAATTGTATTATTTGATTGTTTATTGTAGAACATTTATTACTATAATGACTGATCTTAATTAGGAGCCTTTTTTGAGGTAAATCTTAATAATTATAGCTAATTACCTATATCTCCTAAGGCACCAAACACATCTAGGCATTGTATTTTCAATAACTTTTTAAACGAAAACCGTCGCAGAATACCCTCAACGATAAACTATATATGCTGCGTGAGTACAAATTTTATATTCCTAAGAATGCTTTTGTCAGCATTATATGGAGGGAAAATACTAGGTTATGTTGCTTGACCCCTGTAATGTGTCTCATGATTTTTATTCCTCTCTATTTCCCGACGTATGTAATATGTTAAAGCCAGCTGTTCAACATGGTATGCCTAGTGGCCGTACATCATTTATCATTTATGAATCTTCACTGCAAATAGTATATTTTAAAAAAATGTCATGGGAGTTTTTCTGCAATTTGCCATATTTAAGAAGATTCCGAAATTCAAAACTCCGAAACGGCTCGTAATTGAGGTAAGTCATAAATATTCTAGATAAATAGATTTTTCCAATGGTGTATACGTTTTTGTTATTAGAAAGTTGGGCAAAGTGCCGGCACATCTTTGCCCATTGTCCTATTTGGGTTGCAATTTATTTCAACAATCAGTATCCTGTATTAGAAACCGTACCTGGCGTGACTGCGGAAAATAATGTTTGTTTCCGCAACTATTTTGACAAAGAGTTATGTATCATTACTAATCTCTCACAAGGCCCGGTGCCACAGTGGTTAGGTCGTCTGATCTAACATTGTAAGGTTCCGGGTTCGATTCCCGGCTGGGTCACCATTTTAAGTTGAGATAAAATTAACCGAATTGTATTTCAATTCGATCGATCGAATGCAATAACAAGAACCATACTTACACACATGTTGCTCGCATACATACATAAAACACTTAAACACTTTACAGTTGGGTTGGGTGTTATACCGCATCCCCATGTTTGAAACAAACCGCTTGTACAAACGCTTAGATGGCTCGCAAGCGTTTGCCACAAGCTTCCTTTCATTCGCGCACAAAAACGACATCGATCTAATCGGCGGCAAGCGCTTGCAAGCCTACACAAGCCAAACCCAAACGCCAGATCCACACGTTTGAATTGGCAAGGGTTTGCCAATGCTGGCAAGCGTGTGGATGTGGCATAAGAGATTTTTGTATTGTCTGTTTATGTAGTGTAAGCACGCTCATTGTAAAATGACACAATAAAGAGTAGAAACAAACCAAACAAAATAACCATCTGTCACCAAAGAGCGCACGTTGGCCAGATTATTTTTGACAATGTATATACGGCGCTGAGTCAAACAGGATTGCATAATATTTCCTCTGATTTCCAATCTTACTCCGAGTTCATCTTTATGGAAGCACAACAAAAATACGAAAGTAGGGTCAAGTAAACGACGTCGCCGTCAACAATATAAGATAATAATATGCAGATCATACTGTACTAATTTCAAGCAGCGTGTAATAACTTCAGCTTCTCATTGTCAATGTACAAGAGTATGTGAACAAGATTGGACTGTGCTATTGATGTTGTATTCAGAAATTGTCCATAAACGATATAGAATACTCTAAACGTAGGATCTAAAGACGCTAATTTATGGACTTTTAAATTATTTTTTAATATTTGTAATATTAAAACAATTTTACACGATTGTGTTCGCCCTCACCTTGAATATTGCTTGCAAGTGTGGAACTTCTTATATGGAATCCATGTAAATACGAGCAATGGGATGACTCAGTGACGTGCTCTGAACGCAAGCTGAAGATCGAAGAAAACTCCAAGATATTTTTGCAAACCTGGCAATTCAATATAGTGTTTATCATCACTGAAAGAATAACACGTTGAACGTTGAACTAAAAACCATGTTAAGCCCAGTGGGCCGCGGCGGACACCATGTGACTGCCAGTATATCGGATCCAGGGGGCCGCGTCGGACACCATGTGTCCGACGCGGACACATGGTGTCTTACATGGACACAAGTTAATTAATTTTTAGTTATTTACTGATTTTTTTGCGAAAAAGCACCTCGTTGATTTTTGGACGATTATAGATTTATTGGTGCGGCCCCGGGGAAAGTACGCTGTCGCACACATGGTGTCTGTCATGGCTTTCAACGTGTTAAATATATTGTAGAGGAGACTTTCGCTTTAACTGCAAGACCAAACGGCAACAATATAACGCTTAAGCTCGCAAGCCACAGCAATTCTAGTAGACATGTACCTTTATGTACGGTGGTCAATTTATATGGCGGACCAGCCACCCCAGGGAGTTTAACCGACCTTTTAACATCCTAGAGGATGTTACATCATAAAGGACAAACACAATCTAGTCCAGCTACGCCAACGGCGCGTAATGCTAGGTTTACAACTTGTCACTTAGTAGAAGTTGTCGTTAACCTGTTTAGTGTTCGCGACAAGTATCCGTTTACACGTTGGTATTAGAAAAGGGTATTAGTGGCATGACATGCGTTGTAAATGGAACACCACCGCCGCCTTATTGAGCAGAGATTTCAAACACTATTTAAACATTATTTTACTGGATGTAAAAGAAAATTTAAGAAATATGAATTTTATTTTGCAGATAGGTATTATGAGGATATTAAATTTTAGGATAATCAAGAGGTTTTGAATTACTGAATGGTATTTTTAGTTGTTTCGGAATTCCGCCTTTCTGCAGTCATAATCATAAAATAAACGTAGCAATTGTTACGTAAACAGAGAAGCACACGTGTTCACTTGTTATTTCAACTCGTTAGAAACCCTTGCCGCGGCTGTTCACACGAGTCAGCAAGCGATAAGTGCTTAGTAATTTAAGGTGGGAGACGTCACTTGTCCCTTAGTAAATAGGATCGGCTTCTATTCACTAGCACTGGCAGTTTCACAAATACTAAGCTCTAATACTAATACTAAGCTCTGTGAGAATGGCCACCCTTCACTAGACTCCGAATGATTGTGAGCGAAGGGTGGTTCTCATCATGAAGATTTCTCCGTGAATGAAAGTCGTGATTGTCGAAGTAGATGTGTTTAATCAGAAGGTTGAAGAGAGTTGAGTTGAAGTCGCCAGTTCTTAACGCCTTGATTGAAATTCGCCGTTGTGTAGTAGTGTGGGCGCGAGGTGAAGCCGTGGCGGTGCGTGTGTAGTCGAGGAGCGAAGTGTGTAGTCGAGATATCTGTCCACTGAGGGGACGATGTGTAGAGCGCGGTAACTGTCTGCTGAGGTAATGATGTAGAGGGGCAACTGTCTGCCAAAGGAATGATGTTGATCGAATGAAATGTACTGCGTTTTATAGGGTGATCGGTGATGCAATAGCTACGAGTGGGGCGACGCATGTGTCGCTTGCCTGGGCAATATTTGCCAAATTTAGCTGGAAATTAACTGCAGCTGCTCGTGTAAGTTTGAGCGAGTCTGCACTTTTCTATTCTGTGAAATTAACTTTTTTGTTGTGGGTATGTAGGGCCGTAGGCTCCTACAGCTCTAATAACATGATGAATTAGACTGTTTACACGGAAGGTACTAGTGCAGGTGACAAGTACTTATCATTAGCTATTAAGCCCGTGTAAACCTAGCATAAGGGGCCGACACCTTACCGCGAGGCCAGTACACTACCGTTTTCGTTGTTGTCAAGCAGAATCTTATACCATAAAATATTTTCTAAATATTTTATCTATGCAGGATGAGTTTTAAGTACCCGTTATCCTTGAAGGGGTGATTCGGTACTAGCAAGTCAGCAACTTTGATAAAGAAATGTGGGAAAATAAAAAAAAGTTTTTCTGCAAAAAAAAAGTATTTAAAAAAAAAAAAAGGATAGTATAAAAAGTGTTGAGCACGACGCGTCGTCTAGCGGTAAGTAAAATATCGCTAATATTGTATATTTCACCTACCGATAGATGGCGCAACGCACTCTAACCCTTGTGAAACTTTCATTTAACAGCCAAGTTCTTCAAATTTTTAAATAAAAAAAAACAAAAAACATTTTTTTTTGGAAAAACATTTTATTTTAGTTTTTCCCATTTTTTAAAATTAAAAGTTGCCTAATTGCTCGTATTAATTCACCCTCTTGAAGGATGCCGTTTAATTAAAACCCATCCTGTATATAAATTATATAACGAATGTATTGTTTAAATAAAATTAAGTAAATAAGTTATTTTACAAAAAATTATGTAAATAAAATACAAACGGAGCTGCCATGGAATTCACCGACCGAAGTCGGGCCCATCATATACTATTATTACACTTCTGAGGGGTGAACGGTGGATTCCGGACTAACGACCGGCTGTGGTAGGTTTAGGACAGCTGTCTTGCCACATGTGAGCGTTCACCTTACCACCCATTCACTCCCCCTTCGAAGCCATAGAATTTGAGATGCGGAAATCGCGGTTTTAGATAATTTTTCTAAGAAAGAGTTGATTATTTTCCTGGAGAGTCCAAGATCTTTAAAAAGATGAAACAGAGATTTAGCTGACAGGCCACGATATTATAAAGAGGAAAAGTTTGTGAGGTTGTAGGGCGTAATCTCTGGAGCTACTGAACCGATTTTGAAAATTCTTTTACCAATAGAAAGCCACGTTAGTTGTGAGTGCCATAGGCTACATAATAAGACTTTTTCGTAGTAGTCGGATTTGCAAAGTAAGTCGGAGAAAAAACGGTCGAATTAGAACGTTTCTTACGAACGCTGCCTTAATGATGACAGATATATGATTGAGTTCTAGAGGAAAGCTGTAGAGATTAATAATGCCTACATAAAAGTCAGTGATAGCATATTATGTCTAACTTTTATATTTAAGTCACAAAAAGTAGTTTTTTATATTAAAAAAATCGTTAGGTCATGTTTATTGGCATATTTATCGTTAGGTCATATTATCAACAATTATGAATTCTGATCAAAATAAGTAAAGTTATCCTCTCAAGTGTTTAAAACAAAAGACTTCCCTTTTATTGTATATAATTTCCTTTTTACTGCATAAATGGTTAAAGAGATAATACGACATAGGTATAGAACCGCGACCGTATCTCGTGTTGGAACTCCTGAAAGACAATATATTTTGGTACCAAATAATAACATTACATCTAATATAGTATACAGAGAAGTTTTGAACAATTAAAATAAACATAATTTATTCAATCATAATCATTTCATTCACTCATTTGAAACCCGGTAATATAGCCAAATGGGCATGCAAATACATACATACATATGCAGTAAAAATATAACCCTCCTTTTGGCAGTCAGGAAATAAATCATAGCACTCAGTACTAACCGAACCACACTCATAATTTCATCACAAGAAAAATGTTTACCGCCCAACGAAGTGGGCACGGGTCAGCTAGTTATTGAATAAAATATTTTGCAATTTCTACACTCTATAAAACTCTTTTCAACTTAGCTTAACTGTAGTATAAAGAATTGTTACTTGTTACACTGTTGCAACCATTGACCGTATTAACTACTAGACCCCGTGACCAGCCTGAGAATGCGTCAGTCGAATAGAAAGATACATCTGCCTATAGTACCCCCTCCATCCTTGTATAGTCGTGCATTCACGGAGCCACTTACATATATCACTATGGCAACACGTTTATAACAATATGGCAACGCTTCGACGCCATAAATCTGCTATTCTATGGATAAACGCGCATGCGTAACTAGACAAGGATAGAGGGAGTCTCATATGCCCCTATCTCTTTCTATTCGGTGAACGCATTCACTCACAGCCCGCCTTCGCACTCCCGTTCTCTATTTTGTTACCCCTATGGTTGCAACAAACTTTGCAAGTAGGTATTTATTTATTTATTTATTTTATTTATCCCTAGTATTACATGATTAAATTTCCTATAGTATATTTTACCTGATTTAGTCGTACATATAAAAAGGAGAACCCTGGAAATTTACTAAAGGTGCGGCTTCGGCGGGATTTTATCACCTCACTAGGCAGAGCCTGTATTGAGGTGATATTTAGTACTGCGTTCATCTGCCGGGTGTATAGGTAATTTATTTAATCTCGGGAAATCCTACAAGTGTATATTGTATAACTATTATAGTATATATATATATATATATATATATATATATATATATATATATATATATATATATATATATATATATATATATATATATATATATATATATATATATATATATATATATATATATATATATATATATATATATATATATATATATATATATATATATATATATATATATATATATGTGAAGCTGTGACAGCAGGAAAAGGTGGCTGCCTTCTTCAGGTCAGCACGATGTTGAAAATTCTCAGAATCTCCGCGGTAATGACGCTGGTGACGGTTCTCAGAACGTTTGTTGCAAATGGATAGAAATTAGATTAAATTAAGTACCACTCCCCAGAAAAACACGAACTAAATTACATCATATTCTTGGCACCCCACTGACAGGTGCACTCTTCACCGCCGATTACGGCACTTTTTCACCTCCTTGACACAAAACCCTTCGCACCTTTTTTTCGCCATTTTGGAATCAAGTGAACAGGGCGGAAGTGTGACGTCACTTTAGGAAGTTCAGACCGCCAACATTTCAGCAAAACAACTGTTACCAACTCAAGTTAAAAAAAAAATGTTTTAACATTAATAAATATTCAACAAGGATTGTTAGCATATTTACCACATTTCTTAACATTGCTTTTAATATTTGCGTATTATTTTAACCGCGGGCAACGATCTGCTTCACCGGGCGCAAGAATGGCAACACTGCCTGTAAACCAACCTAAACAGAAGTTGACAGCTCATCGCGAAAATGACAATTTTGGACTGGGAGCTTGGAAAATGCTGTTTTTTTATGCTTAGGTCCAATGGAGACGCCGAGAAAACATGGAAGATACATAAAAACATGCTTGAGACTTCTGGGCAACACGGAAGAACACGAAACAGGAGTGTAACCATGTTGGAAGACGAAGATTGCGCGCGATACATGTCGCGCGGCGTCATACACCAAGGAAAAGCTGGGAAACACTACATTTGTCTAGGAACCTGACGGAATACAGAAATAATCGTGCTTAGCGTGTCTCAAGGTGTATTACACGTTTCTGGACACTGCATGTCACGCCAAAACTTACGATTTTTGTTACAGCCTCTCCCCCTAAAAGAAATCGGAAGGACATGACGATTTCCTCGAGTCGTCCCGATTCGCACGTGAAACAAAATAAAACAAAAATCTCACCTGAACAATAGAAACCAAAGTGAATAGCATACACGAAACTACCGAGAATAAAGAAAAAATGTATCAAACATACTTCTACTTGTCCTCGTTAACTAGAGAAAAGAAAACCGTTCGGCATGGTACTGCAGAGGTCAATTATTAATTTGTCGTCGCTCTTGCCAAACCGTAGAGGACTAAAAACAACAAACACCACACAAAACTCCAAAAGAAAATCTCCAACTGCAAATTAAATTCACAAATTCAGGGAACCTGCCGGTCTCCCTGTCAAAGTCCAGGACAAAATCCTGGTGGCCTCATAACAGGACCATAATAAATAGTCGAAGGGAAAACCTAACGACCTCACGACCCAAAAAAACATGTCTATGAAAGACCTCTTGGGAAACCCAAAGAAAAATTGTACCTCGACAGTAACCAATGCTTAGTAGGTAAAATGTGTAACGTCAAATATCACCTTTCATACTGATCTCTGATATACTTCCCTTACATGCGACATTCAAACCACAGTGGTGCTATACATGATTACTAGCACAACTGACACATACAAAATGATTTCAGTGATGGTAACCACCTGGTACTACACCTTTATACATGACATTGTATTATAAAAGAAGATGGAACAAATTTTGTTTTATAAGTATGTTAACGAGGAACAAAACAAAAGAAAATTGAATATTAAACGGAGTCCTTGGGATTTAGTTTAAAATCCTTTATGTGCCAAGTGCCAATGTTCTCACCGTCTGCATTTAGCAGCTCATAAACCAACGGAGAGTGTTTCTTCACTATCTGTCATTTTTCATACCGCGGGGCAAATTTCGAAATAAAATAATTACCCGCATTGCTCAAATAGTAGGTTCTTTTAAACACCGTATCGCCAACGGCAAATTCAGCCGGGCGGTGCTTTCGGTCATAATAGACCTTATTGTGAGCATGCGATTGAACTAATTTCTTCCGCACGGTGTGAAAAACGCCAGGAAGTTCACTCAGATTCTGAGCGTAGGACATTCTGCTGCCGAAAATAACTTCGGCTTGGGTTTCCGGGGATTGCGTGTAAAAAGAACCGTCTAAAATCGGTTCTCGACCATGGACCAGGAAAAACGGGCTGAAACCCGTGGCTTCCGAAACAGCCGAATTGATCGCCATCTGAATGGCAGAAAGGTGAAGGTCCCAAGAGCGGTGGTCGTCTTTAACTGATAACGCCAATGCAGTTACGACTGCACGATTCTGCCTTTCAGTGGGGTTGACCTGAGGGCAATATTTCGGGTTCAAGTAAACCTTGGGAATACGGTACTTGGTCATTAGCCCCGAGAACTCCTTCCCAACAAATTGTCTCCCATTGTCCGATATGACATACTGCGGAACACCAAAACGCAGAAATACCTTATGCTCCATTATGTTGCTAATGATTTTGCTAGTAGCACGTTTCAAAGGAAAAAGTAAACAATATTTGCTAAAACAGCATGTGACTACTAGTATATGCATATTCCGATCTCTCGTCATCGGGTAAGGACCCAATAGATCGACGGAGATCATTTGGAAGGGAAAGGCACAAGACTCTGGATTACCCAAGTGACCCAATGGAGATGTATTCGGATGCTTGTATTGCTGGCACGTATCGCACTTAGAGACGAATTTAACGACATCTCCATGTAAATTTGGCCAATAATAGCGCAGACATAGACGACGATGGGTTTTAAAAACCCCAAAATGCATAGCCAGATCAGAGGCATGGTTCTCTTGTATCAACTTCTCTCTTAGGGGCAACGGAACCACTGACTTCCAGTCATAACAACTGGTGAGCTGGTACTTGCTCCGCGAGTAGCGATACAACTCACTACCCTTGACCTGGTAATTGGGATAAGCGGCAGGATTGCCGGATACCGCTTCAAACAATTCATTGTACCATGGATCGGCGACTACCGAGACAGCTGCAACAGGGAGTAAGCGCGATAGCGCGTCTGGAACCACATTTTCCACGCCTTTCTTGTGAATGATCTCAAAGTCAAAAGCTGACAAGCGGATTCCCCAGCGGGCCAGTCGACCCGTTGGATTCTTTAGTGACAAGAACCACCTTAAGCTTGCGCAATCGGTAAAGATTTTGACCTTGGGACCACCCTCGAAGTAGCCACGAAAATGCTCGACAGCATTAATCACACTTAGGGCTTCCCTTTCAGTTGCAGAGTATCGCGTTTCAGCGGGTAGGAGAGTCCTGCTCGTGAAAGCGATAGGATGGTCGACACCATCCACTGTGTGCGTCAACATGCCACCCAACCCGTACAAAGAAGCGTCGCAATGTAAGGCGAACGGCTTTGAAAAATCTGGACACGCTAAAATCGGGCTCGAAACTAAAGCCGATTTCAATTTTCTAAAAGACTCTTCCGCCTCCGGTGTCCACGCAAACGCGGGGGCACCTTTGCGGGTACTAGTCAACCGAGATAGCGGTGCAGCAATACAAGAAAAATTCCGGATAAACCTTCTATACCATCCGGCAACTCCCAGGAAACTTTTCACCATTTTTGGTGAAGTAGGCGTAGGAAAATCTAAAATACATTTGACCTTATCGGGGTCGGTATGTAGGCCATGAGAATCTACAACGTACCCCAGATACTTTAACTCATGCCGGAAAAATTGGCACTTTTTGAAATTGATGGACAAATTGGCATAAACAAGACGATCTAAAACTCTACTTAACAAAGAGATATGTTCTTCGAAGGTCGACGAGACAATTACGATATCATCCAAATAACAAAATACTTTGTTGTTAAACGACGGGTCAAATAACTGATCCGCCAGTCTCTGCATGCACGCTGACGAGTTGCGCATTCCGAACGGAGTCACCGTCATTTTGAAGAATCCTCGTCCAGGGACAGTGAAACTGCACTTTTCTTGCGAGGCAGGCTCTAATGGGATTTGCCAAAAGGCAGCTGATAGGTCGATAGAAGACAAATAGTTTGCATCACGCAAACTGTCCAGAATGGTAGTTATTCTCGGGAGAGGATAAGCATCCGGTTTCGTTATCGAGTTTATTTTTCTACTATCAAGACAGAACCGCAAAGTCCCATCCGCCTTGGGAACAAAAATAGTTGGATTGTTCCAACCTCCCTGGCTAGGTTTAATAACGCCCAACTCTAGCATGCGATCAACTTCCTCATTCAACAACGCAAGACGAGCGGGAGATAACGGGTAATACCTCTGTTTTATGGGTGGATGATCACCTGTGTCAATAACCTGCGAAATTAAATTTGTCCGACCTAACCCTCTAACGTCAGTAGAAATCTTTTGGAAATTTTCGATCATCTTGTTGGCTAACGACTGCTGATTCTCAGACAGGGAAGTGAAAGGATGCAACACCCTCACTTCACTGACGGAGTGCCAACTAACATCACTAGACTCCATCCGAACGTATTTCAAAATTTCTGGAGCTAAATCAAATTCTCGAACAAAATCCATGCCTAAAATTAGTGAAGAACCAATATCCGGTGCTACTACAGCTCGGATAACTTGACAACGATTATTGAATTTAAACGGTAAAGACATGTAACCGATCGTCCTAACCGTACTCGAATTAGCGGTACTCAAAGTCAAAGACGGAGTCTTATGCACGGTATATCCGAGCTCAATTAAATATTTATGTGAGTCGGCACCTAAAATTGTGATACTCGATCCAGTGTCGAGTAGACCACAAACCGCTATGTCTCCTAAACATACATCTAAAAATGGACGACGGCTATCTTTTTCGTTTTTAAATAATGTCGAGACAGAGTGCACGAATGCGCTTACTCTGTCTCGAGTTGCACGTTTTTTGAATCGACTGAGTTGGATTTGGACGGTCTCAACTCCTTTGAACATTCAGGGCAAGTTGTGACCGTGAAATTGAATCTGCCACAACGGTAGCAATACCTCGAATATCCTCCATGGGTACCACCGCGAGCACCACCTGCTGCACCGGAGCCTCCGCGAGATCCACCGACGTGTGTCGTGTTGCCTCGGGAGGAACCGCCCCTGTGTGAACCACCTCGCGTGTTCGATCCTCGATAGTATTCTTGACTTCGGTGTGCGGAAGACTCCACTGCGGAAACCTGACTACAATGTGCACGCTCTTCAACAGGCATTTCCGGCACAACCGTACCGGAAAACGCATGTCCAACAGCATGCACAGCCTTCGTGGAAGAAGACTTGCCTTTGACTAGCGCTTGAGCAGCTGCATTGGATGAATTTATCCGTTGTTGGGCATTTTCGACCTTTTTTCCAAATCGCAACAATTCATCGAGAGAACGAATGTCCAACAACATGAAATGTTGTTGATAAAATGTAGTTATGTTCGAAAGGATGATACCTAATTGCTCCTCACATGACAATGGTCTAGATAATCGACTGAAATAGCTCAACATGACAGAAACAAAAATATGCATTTTCTCGTCAGGCCTTTGGATGCGACATCTGAGGAAAGCTAAAACCTCGCTGTCATAATCCGAACTTCCAAAATCGGATCGAAGTTCCGACACTAGTTGTTTCCAGGTGCGGATGCGCGAAGCTCTGGCACGATACCAGATGAGCGCCTGCTTCTCAAACAGCTCGCACGCTGACTTAAGCAATCTGGCCTCGGGAATATTTCGCGAAAAACGATTCTCCTCCAATCTTTCCAGGAACTCAACCACACATGAAGTGCCATCGTAAGAAAAACCCAAATTCAATGGTTTGAGGATTCGTTCGAATGCCGGGTCATAGCTCTTCTCTAAAGGGACCAGTTCAGACTCAAACTTCCGTGGATATGGAACTGAAGACGCCTCCTGTGACGGAACTGTCTTATAGAAGATTGGGATCGGCTGCGGTCGAGGAACCCCGGCACTTGACGTCGACGGCAACGGTTCACATACTGGCTGAACAACCGGAACGAATAATTGGGCTGCGGAATCCCCTTGCTCAACTGCCGTATTTTCTGGAGCAAGATTGGCCGGTGGCTCTGTCGTCGGTCTTAACAAACATGGGCTGGGCCCTCGCGCAATCTCCGAAAACTCCTCCAGGATTTTAATTATTTCCGAAACCTCCTCTTTTAACCCCTCACGTTGCGAGGTAAAAACTCACCGCGCCCAAAAACATCACTTTTGCGCGCGACATATTCGCGCAAAAAATCGACGCGAGTCAACGGCCTTGAGAAAAACGATCATAACTTATAAACCACTAATCGGATTAAAAAAAGATTAATAGAAAAATGATCGCATTGAAATTTGACATATAAAACATTATAACCTTATCTCGTAAAACAATTAAGATAATAATGAATAAATATTACAAAATTGGCAAACTGAAAAAACTCGCCTATAAAATCATTTCGATTTTTTTGTAAATACAGTTTTTGTAAATATCAAAAATTGTAAATACAGTTATGTTCTTTATTAAATGCTTTACCAAAGCGATATTTTTTTTTTACTTATTTGCATACAAAAATACGGAAAAAATATTTATTTATTCAGCCAAGAAAAATTGTATGTATTCTCGTAAAAAAAAATTTTTTTAATTTTTAATTTGTGACTACTTATGGTATTTTTTTATATGAAATTCTTTCAAAATAACTTTATTACTACATCACTTCTTCTTAGAAATCACACCAGAACTTTGAGCTTTGTCTGATATTATAGAAAAATCTAAAGTTTTGAGAGTTTCCGACTTCCGAACCTAATAATAAACTTTGAATGCCCATAATATAAAATTCGTTAGATTTTTTCAATTATATTGTCTTATCATAGACTTATTATATGTCTAATAACTAATTACTATACTCCAAAGAGTCACATTTCATCGAAAAACTATGGAAAATCACACTTTTTTCTCTCATAGTAATTATCAAAACAAGTTTCATTTTCGCGAGCAATATTTGAAAACAACATATAATGTTCAAAATACGCCTAATTATGTGATAACTTAGGATGTAAATGAAGCAATACCTATTTTATTAGTAAATTAAAGCGACATTACGTCATGTTTCGCGATATAACGGGATATTTCACAAACATTACAAAATAAAAACGGCCATCTTTCGCGAGCCGTTACGTTTTGCCAAAGTGTTTTCTTCGAAAATTCGTGAAAAACAGCAAATGGGCTGTGTAAATTGTTTAATCCTAAGGCCTAAACTACTTAAAAATGGAAATTACTTACTTTTATCCGGTATACACTTCACTTATATACACAAAACAATTCACAACACAACACGTCGCGGAATTATACGCCGCCAGCGGTGGGCAGTTCGCGACTGTTGTCAGAAATGAGGTCACCGATTTTGTAAGGGATGTAGTAATTCATATTTCTAACATCGCATGCGGCAATCGAGCAATTTCATAGTGTTGCATATTTGGCTATATTATGGCATCATTCGATAGAATATACAATCGCATTTCGAAATTTAAACGACATTTTCGTAAGAGCCGAGCGCTATATCCAGTAGTGGACGTTTCGGAATTTCGGCGGCCGCCATTCATGTCCCCAAATGGATGTTACGTGCTCAGCGGGTTAATGCGTTTAGCGGAGCATGACGTTCCGTTGGGGGTATGGCTATTCTTGCGACCCGATACAAAAGATGCGTGACCTTGGTGCAAATACGCTTGTATAATGGCCTAGTTTTATTCTCTATGAACTGTTCCATTAACTCATGAAGACAGGTCAAACGAATGGAGCATTCGTTATATTCCTGGTCCGGATCCAAATCCGTTGTCTCAATCGACTGTGGAGGGTATTCATCCAGCAACGCAATGAACTGTCGTCGCATCGATTCGACGTATGCTATGGGAGCACCACGAATGGTGAATTCATAGTCCAATTCGGCTTTGACTAAATGCGTGGCCGCATAATATGTTAAAATGTGCGAGGCCATCTTAAAATCCTACTCCAAACTAGTATGTTGGAAGTATAAATAAAAATATTTGTACAAGCAACTCCAAAAAAATATTTCCAATTTGGAAAGCCGTACGAGCGAAAATAAATAGGCAGAGAGCGCCCGAATAATAAATAAAGGAAAATTTACTTGAGATTCGGGGTGAGTGGTACTTAACCCAATTCCTGTTCCAGCACTGTCGAAGTTCTGCGTTCACCGCCGCGAAGATTCTGAAAATGCACAATTAGTGTTTAACAACCATTTACAACAAACAACCATTTAAATCGAAGATAAGATACCATATACGGTGTGCTCTTCGCACTTAACGGAAACCGTTACATAAAGAAACAAAAAGAAACGATTTAAATCGATACAAAATACAATATACGGTGTGCTCTTCGCACTTAACGGAAACCGTTACATCAAGAAACAAAAAGAAACGATTTAAATCGATACAAGATATGATAAACGGCGTGCTTATCGCACCTTCACGGCAACCGTAAGAAACAAAACCGCAATTAAAATGCCGTTCCTAAAAATTTAAGAAATTTTACGAATAAAAAAAAATATACCACGTAGCCACAAAAGACTACATAAAACTTGCTACTTTCATAAAAGTGTGGTATTTAAATACTACGGCACTAAACTGTCAATTCAAAAAGAAAAAAAAACGTGTTCTTTTTTTTTTTTTTTTTTACCAGAAAAATCCCACACATAAGCCTACATTTAGTTCATGGCCCACGCTGGGCAGCCACTGTAACAATTTTAAGCACGCGGTTTGCGTAAAAAGAATCAAAAGCCAAAAGAATTTTACCATAAAAAAAATCTACGTCATGCCGAATGAGAGATAAGAAATTTTGAGCGCCACATGGTTTTAGAGGAAAACCACGAAACTAAAAAATTACTACCGTCAAACAAAAAAACTAAAGTGAGGTTATCATAAAGAAAAATCACATCTCGAGGGGTGGGTGGTGGTTTTTTCTTGCACTGAATGAGGCTTATGCGTCGGAATGCCTGGAAATAAAAAGCAATAAAAAGACAGTTTTCACATTGATGAGTAGTTCGTTTATTCTTCGTGAAGCTGTGACAGCAGGAAAAGGTGGCTGCCTTCTTCAGGTCAGCACGATGTTGAAAATTCTCAGAATCTCCGCGGTAATGACGCTGGTGACGGTTCTCAGAACGTTTGTTGCAAATGGATAGAAATTAGATTAAATTAAGTACCACTCCCCAGAAAAACACGAACTAAATTACATCATATTCTTGGCACCCCACTGACAGGTGCACTCTTCACCGCCGATTACGGCACTTTTTCACCTCCTTGACACAAAACCCTTCGCACCTTTTTTTCGCCATTTTGGAATCAAGTGAACAGGGCGGAAGTGTGACGTCACTTTAGGAAGTTCAGACCGCCAACATTTCAGCAAAACAACTGTTACCAACTCAAGTTAAAAAAAAAATGTTTTAACATTAATAAATATTCAACAAGGATTGTTAGCATATTTACCACATTTCTTAACATTGCTTTTAATATTTGCGTATTATTTTAACCGCGGGCAACGATCTGCTTCACCGGGCGCAAGAATGGCAACACTGCCTGTAAACCAACCTAAACAGAAGTTGACAGCTCATCGCGAAAATGACAATTTTGGACTGGGAGCTTGGAAAATGCTGTTTTTTTATGCTTAGGTCCAATGGAGACGCCGAGAAAACATGGAAGATACATAAAAACATGCTTGAGACTTCTGGGCAACACGGAAGAACACGAAACAGGAGTGTAACCATGTTGGAAGACGAAGATTGCGCGCGATACATGTCGCGCGGCGTCATACACCAAGGAAAAGCTGGGAAACACTACATTTGTCTAGGAACCTGACGGAATACAGAAATAATCGTGCTTAGCGTGTCTCAAGGTGTATTACACGTTTCTGGACACTGCATGTCACGCCAAAACTTACGATTTTTGTTACAATATATATATATATATATATATATATATATATATATATATATATATATATATATATATATATATATATATATATATATATATATATATATATATATATATATATATATATATATATATATATATATATATATATATATATATATATATATATATATATATATATATATATATATATAGAATTGATCAATAAGATGATTATAAAGTAAATAATTATAAAAGCCACTTATATCGTGACGATATAAGTGGAATCCTTCGTCACGATATAAGTGGCTTTTATAATTATTTACTTTATAATCATCTTATTGATCAATTCTAAAAAGAATATATACACAAAACTATCAAATATTTCAATATATATATATATATATATATATATATATATATATATATATATATATATATATATATATATATATATATATATATATATATATATATATATATATATATATATATATATATATATATATATATATATATATATATATATATATATATATATATATATATATATATATATATATATATATATATATATATATATATATATATATATATATATATATATATATATATATATATATATATATATATATATATATATATATATATATATATATATATATATATATATATATATATATATATATATATATATATATATATATATATATATATATATATATATTACACAAAAAATATTTATTAAATTAAATGAGATATAATATATACATATGGGAGATATATGAATACAGTTATGAGGCTAATGAGATAATAATAACAATAATAAGTAATATAAGTCATCTGTGCACCTATTTAATAACGTTAGTTACTAACGACTCACAGTGCTCCCTCGTCGAGTGTAACAACCATAATGTTACCAGTCTTTTGTGGTGAGCGTCATTTTGAATGACTGTAGCTTGGCCTAATTGCGTGGTAAATATGTTATGGAGTTTTTTCGCTAGGTAAATATAGTGTCTTTATCCAAAGGTCGTTCTCATTTTTGGTTGTACATGTCTGTCTTTATGTCTTGTGTCGTGTCTATGGGCGTTATGACACGTACCAATCACCTTTTTAACCGACTTGAAAAAAAAGGAGGAAGTTATCAATTCGGTTGTATTTTTTAAAATGTTTGTTACCTCAGAACTCTGTTATTTATAAACACATTTGGAAAATTCTTTTTTATTTGATAGGATATATGTACTTCCAGATTGGTCCCATTTCTATCAAAATCCTGTTCTGATGATTGGATCCATGGGGAATTGAGGGAACTCCTAAAATATTATCATATGAATTTAAATAAAAATAAATTTTGGTTCAATTCCGATGACAATGCATTTTTTTATGGTAAGCCTGACCTGATTCTACACCCTGGGTTCGCTTCCGACGAGGGGACTCATCAACGGTCAATAGCACAGACACGAAATTTTGTATATGCATTCAATTACGACAGCCCCTTTCTAAGTTTCACCAAGACAGTACTGCGGCACCCAGGGTGGGCTTTCAACGAGGGAACTCCTCAACGGTCAACAGCATAGACATACAAAATGTTCATTCAATTAACTTTCAAACAACTTTCATAGTCATTCAATTATGATAGCCCGTTCTAATTATCACCATGACATGGCTGCTGCACTTATTAAAAAAAAAATTAGGACGTTTTTTTTTGTTAAAATGTTGTCTATTACTACAAATTGTTTGTATACTAAAATGTTGTCTATTACTACAAATTGTTTGTATACTAAAATGTTGTCTATTACTACAAATAACAAATTATTTGAGAAACTCGCAGCAGCGATTACATTGAATAAGACACTGTTTGGAAAAAAACATATTATAGAAAAATATCTTACGTCACATTACTTGCCAGCCAGTAGCTCATATTAGTAAATATATTAAGCATGAAGCTTCTAACGTTTGCACCTATCTGGTAAGCTTCTAACGTTTGCACCTATCTGGTAGATTCAGTGTTAACCCCCGATAAGATAATATGTTTATCGTACCTCTCGACACGTTGTTCATGCGATAAAATCATTTTATGCCAGCTTTTGTCGTGGTCGCGATTCCGACCATTAAAGACAATCATAAACGACATTATTACATTGGCATTTAATGGGCTACAACTACATACGGGGAGAAAGCGTTGAGAGGTGGGTGGGTGGGGGGGCCTTACGATACACGTGTCGTAATAAGAATTTATTCCACTTGTGGGAACGACACAGCCATTAATAATTTGTCTTATTATTGTGTCATTGTATCTCAAACGGATAGCGTTGTATCTTAGGTAGCGAATGGTTTCGTGCAGCTTGGGCCACAAGTTCTACGGTGTTCTCGGATCGGCCCAACTCACGATTCAGCTCCTATTCAGAAGCATCCTCGTGCGGAAGTCTACCCCGGGTTAGACTCTCACGTCTCAGGCCTCGAAGCCGGTAGACCGGTTTCTCCTGGCGGGATTGCATCCCAGCGATACTGGACGGTTTGCGCACGGTTCGGCGACGCCAATCGGTTGTGCATTCTGACTAATTGCTGAAGGATACTGGAGACTATGGAAATATACTGTCTCCTAAGCAGCGGGGGTGGATGTTGACCTGTTGTCGCGCTACTCTTAAAATGACCTTGGTCCACTCGATCCCGGACGACACTACGGGCAAAGAACGCCCAGATCCGCGATAAATTCAAATTGAATTAACGCTGTAATACAACAGGTAGAGGCCGCGTAAGCGACTAACCCGTAAATAGTCGGGAGGATGGAGTTATCCTGAAGGTTAACGCTAGACGGAGATATCCTACCAAAACTAGTAGTTAGGGGGAGAGGCTGCCCACTGGGTACCTTTCCCGGTGCCCCGTCGTAAGACATTGGCCTTTAACGAGCTGCTGGCGAGCTAGACAAGCTGCTGGCGAGCTAGATTGTCTTGTCTCTAAGTCTCCTACGCTCATCCCACGGCAGAATGAACGATTACATATAGTTATACCAGCCTGGGGTGACGGGTTCGCCCGTTGTAGTCGACTTCGTGCTACTGTATCTCAGTAGCGATTTATGAAGCACTAGGCTGTTGCCCTCGGCTTCGCTTCGCGTAAAGTTTCGAATCGATTTGTTAATATAAGTATAGTGTCGTTTATTTGCCTTTTAGACGCTACCTTTATACATCAGATGCAAGCTACCTATCTCGTAGACATACCAGTCTTATTCCTCGCCACCCGCGCGCCTTCCGCTGTACGCTGACCTAAGTATTTCGAGGTGCTTTCCTGCGTTACTAATTTAAAGATATTTCCGTAACTATACTATCCAAAATCATACAGTAATTGACAAATTTTATATCTATTTAACACCCGTGATAATGGATAAATTTATTTTGATAACAATTTTTATTTTATTGCTAATATCTTCAAAAACACTGCCTAATTATTATTATTTATTTTTTGACATAAAAGCATTTATTGTAAAGCTTAAATATAAAAGTTTGATATAGGCTGTTGCCGACTTTTTTATAGATCTCTTTGAGGCCATTACAATCTGGGGAAATTGTTATGCTTGTCATAGGGAACCCATATTTATACTCCAAAAGAGAGCAGTACGAATAATTGCAAAAGTGAAAAGGGAAGAGTCGTGTCGACCCATTTTTAAAAGGCTAAGAATACTCATTTTAACCTCACTGTATCTCTTTAAGCTACTGACTGAGTTTTTTAAGAATAAAGAAACACATAAAAAGATTACAGATACACATGCTAAAAATACGAGAAATATTTTTTTTTATGCCATGTACTAAACTAAACAAAGCAAGGCAAGACACAAAATACTGCGGTCCATATTACTTTAACAGGCTTCCGGAAAGTTTAAAAACAATTCAAGTGGAAAGCTTATTCAAAAAATTACTTAAAGAATTCTTCTCTTTTGATGACTTTTTTATTTTTCTCTTATGATGACACGTCTACAGACCGAGAGATTTTTTTAGACATCTCAACCAAATTTTTACACTAAGCCGTTCTCTCAATTTGGCGGTTACAGGAAAAACACGTTATTTTTTTTCCTATTTTGATGACTTTTTTAATTTTTCTCCTTTGATGACACATCTAGAAACTGAGAGCTTTTTTTAGGCACCTCGACCAAATTTTTTACACTTAGCCGTTAATTCAATTTGGCCGTTACAGGAAAAAACACTTTCAAATTAATACCTTCTGTCTAAAAAGTTCCGGGAATTTAGAATTTAAAAAGATTCTGTTAATGATTTAAAAAAAAAAAACCGTAAGTTGGTAGAACTGTCTATTTACTCTATGCCTAGAATGCGCGCGAACTGTCAGCCATTTTGATTAGAACAGCAATTGAATTGTACACCTTAGTAGTGTGTTACGATTTTCACAATGAACCAAAGTATTGAACAAAGAGTTTGCCTTAAATTTTGTGTTGCGAACGGAATTTCGTGTGCCAATTCCCTAAAAATGTTAGAAAAGGCTTATGGTGAATCAGATCTATCCAAAACACGGATCTACGAGTGGTACAAAGCATTCAAAGAGGGCCGAGAGATCGTCGAAGACAACCCTCGTTCCGGGCGACCTTCGACCTCTTCAAAAGACGAAAATATCGAAAAAGTCAAGGAAATTGTGCTCCGTAATCGCCATTCCAGCTTAAGAGAAATAGCAAGTGACCTGAACCTGAAGTCTCATAAGTCTATTCGCTCGATTTTGGTAGATAAATTGGGAATGAGACGCATCGCCGCTCGGCTTGTTCCAAAGGGGTTGAATTTTCTACAACAACAGTACCGCAAACAAACTTCTTTAGACATGCTGGATCACGTCGATTCTGATCCTACATTCATAGAACGCATTATAACTGGCGATGAGACATGGGACAATTTGATATGCAAACAAGTCAACAGGCATCAGAGTGGAGGACAAAAAACGAGCCAAAACCGAAAAAACCACGACAAAGTCGTTCAAAAGTCAAAGTGATGCTCATTGTTTTCTTTGATATTCCCGGTTTAGTCCATCACGAATTCGTTCCAGAAGGACTAACGGTCAATAAGGAATATTATTTGGCCTTTTTGAAACGTTTACGTGAGAAAATCCGTCAAAAACTGCCTGAATTGTGGATCAACAATTCGTGGATTTTCCACGACGATAATGCACCGTCGCATAGAGCAGCAATTGTGACCGAATTTAAGGCCAAAAACGCAACAAATACAATTGACCAACCACCGTATTCACCAGATTTGGCCCCGTCAGACTTCTTTCTGTTCCCAAAACTAAAATTGCCTTTTTGTGGTACCCGTTTTAAGTCCATAGAGTCCATTTAAGAAAATTCGTGGAAGGAATTGAAGGCTATACCGAAAAACGCATATAAAAAGTGTTTTGAAGATTGGGAAAAACGCTGGCGAATGTGTGTTGCATCAAATGGGAACTACTTTGAAGGTGATAAAATAAACATTGACGATTAAACGAAAATTGTGTGTTTTATTTAATAATTCCCGGTACTTTTTAGACAGAGTACCTAGTATATATGTAGATGATCCTACGTTAGTGCGGACGTCTCGTGAGATCCAGTTAGGTTAGGTTTTTTTTTATATATTTGTTATTATGATTTTTAAAACAATAATTTGTTTGATTTGTTCTGATTTGATTAGATTCGGTGAAAATATTTTTACATTTTTCAAGTCTAACCTATACAATTCTCAACACTTACATATAGCCATATACTTTACCCCTAACTGAAATTGACTGATTTCAAGTCAGTCGCTACGGCAGTGTGAACGCGCTCCGCAGAAGGAAAATAAAGATGGCGAGAAAGCGAGAGTTTCCAAAGCGAGCGGTTGAGGGAGGCGGTGCGCCGTGGGATGGGAAATCGGGTGGGCTGCTAACAGGTGGCCGTTCTGCTCTGTTGCTATCGTTCTTCCTAGACGACGAACGGCGGCGGTGACAACTTTTCCACCTCGAATCATGGCGTTTTACGCGCAGCCAGGACAACACGACCTTAGCGCGTATGGGATTGAACTACGGCGTCTCGCAGTGGCTATATATCGGTTTTTCTCTACTTCGATAGTAGGCTTTCCTTTAGTTAGAAGTAGATATATTAAAAAGAATAAAAAAGCACGAATGCAGTTACAAAAATTGAACTGTTGTATTTATAATTATTATTATTACGGCTTGTGAAATATTTGTGGTTTATGTTTTTATCCATATTAGTCCAAGCATATGGGGGTTTTCTCAGGAAAAAATCCGAAAGTATTTTTCTCAACGGTTTTATATGTATTTTTGGACGCTGAATCCGAATTGCGACCTCGCCAGAGGTGAGCTAACTTCAGGAATCGCGAAAAACCGCAAAAAAATGAGTTTCATTTTGTTTTTCGCTTATAATTCACGAATTCATTTTTTGATAACGATTATTTAAAACAAAATTACAGTGTATTTTTTTAACAAAATTACAGTGTATTTTTATAAATTTAAACGCTGTAGTAAAATGCCCATAATATTAAATTGCCTTTAAACATGGCATTGGAATTGATCATTTAAATCATGTATTGTATTACAAGTAACTGCACTTAAAACTACCTGTAATATTAAAGAAATATTAACGTAGAATAGGGTGAGTTTGGCTTACAACCAGATTTAACAAATAACAATCTATGGACAAACAATTCTGCGCACACATCCCTATTTACCTAAATCTCTGTTTTCGACTGGCTCGTTTCAGAAATACGCGTTCAGCGTTGAGATATTTCGATCCTCTTTATCCCCCGTGGATTTTAAATGACAAATTCCCAAGATCGCTGGTATTTACGCTGTGAAGTAAAGTAATACAAATTTCAAGTTTTTATATGGCAAATGGTTGTCGGGTTTTAATATTATTATACTATAATAATTTGCAACATTTTCGAGTTATAGAAAATTCAACGTTTCGTTTGGTCGTAATTCCTTAACAAAGAGACGGCATGTCAACACTTTGATTTATTATTCTTTGTCCGCAGCTGCCATTGTTAAGTTTGAAACTTGTGGGTTGAATCCAACATGGTTCATATTATGTATTTCCTTATTGTCGTCTGTTTCTACTCTTTATTGTGAAAATTCACAATGGGCGGCTTTATTATCATATGAAAATCTCTTACAACCAACCCTTCTATGAAAGTATTTATAAATATGTGCTATTGCATTCGATCGATGGAATCGAAATGCAATTCCGTTAATTTTATCCCAACGGAAAATGGTGACCCAGCCGGGAATCGAGCCCTGGACCTTACAATGTAAGATCAGGCGACCTAACAACTATGCCACCGGGCCGTGTCAGACCATTGTCGTCGTGAATATCAATTAATAGATAAATAAATAAAAGTAATAGAGACTTTTCAGAGTGATAACATTGGAACATGTAATTTTATTCCACCTCCAATAAAACGACCACCTTGAAACGGAATCAAAACATAAAAATCCTTACACAAATGTTGTTTTTAATGATTTTAAGGAACATTCCCGCCGAATTTGAAGAAAATCGAACGAAGTGTTTGGTTATTGGAGACACAAACATACAGACGGAAATAAAAACTGTCGATTTGAAATAATGTAGTCTCTAAAGAGTCAATTATTCGTCAATAACAGAAGCACCCCCCCCCCTCCCCCTAGGCGATTATGATCATTTCTTGAAATATGTGTGTCTGTGTGTATTCCTCCATGATAGCGCCTAAACGCTTCATATGATTAAGCTGAAATTTGACAGGTAGGCATTATTTGGTCATAGTAAGAGTTAAAAATATTGTGTTTAAAATCGGTCCACCTATATTTATTTTTATGAAATTATATTTTCTTCGCTTACAGTTGCAGGCGGTCAGTGCCATCTGTTGCCACGTACCTATCTCACTGCGCACTACTTATGAACCGCGGCTGCGGTTCGTATCTTTGCTTAGACTCCGACGGGCGCTTTTGAAGCTTTTTCACTGGATTTCCGCCAGGTGGCGGTACGCAACTACGCGAATGTTCATAATGTTATAAATTCAATGTTGTATACTAAGATAACGCATCTGATAACATTCCTGTTGATTCTGGAAAGCCTGTTGATTCTTGCCAGGAAGTCTTAGGGTGACACAAACGATTTTTTTCGATTTGGCGGGTTGTGCAGAACATGGATTTATAGGAACATGGATCCATT
Organism: Micropterix aruncella; assembly: GCA_944548615.1. Classification (NCBI taxonomy): domain Eukaryota; kingdom Metazoa; phylum Arthropoda; class Insecta; order Lepidoptera; family Micropterigidae; genus Micropterix; species Micropterix aruncella. The sequence goes on from OX155973.1 coordinate 16,482,174, forward strand.
AGCTCCTACTGGTTTCAGTTATTTCTAATTTGTTGCTCGATTTTCCTAAAATGTTTTCACCTCAACTACGATATAATGTAGGTACATAAATGAATGAACCGTATATGAGGCAAGTTTAAGCATGTTAGTTGTAAATGTCTACCTATAGGTATACATAATACATGTTTCCTTAAAGTTCATTTGAACATGACCCATGATATTAGCGGTACAAGATAAAGGATGTATGTTACATATTAATAGATAAGAATAGAGTAGATAGGTTTATTTAACCACCGGTTTATCAATTCTGCTACCAATTGCTTATACATATATGTCTTCGTACTTTTTTCGTATTTCTTGAATCATAATGGGTTAGCTAGGTTTTATTTTTCGAGAGTTACGAAGCGTTTTGGAGCCAGGAACGCTCAAGATGACTTACTTCACTCTCTGTGAAACGGTAATATATTACGGTATTATAGTTTGGGGTGGCTGTGCTAAAACCATTCTGCAACCGCTTTATGTTGCACAAAAGAGTGTTATAAAAACCATAATTAGAAAACCGTTTAGATTTCCTAGTACTTTATTATTCAAAGAGTTCAATGTTTTAAGCGTTAGATTATCATATGCTAAAAATATTTTAATTGGTCTACGTACGAAAACCATACAACCAAAGGAAAAACTAACACTAGCAACCAAGAGAGCAGCTGGAGATTTTATGAACGTCCCATTTATGAGAAGAACTTTTGGGCAAACAAATTTCTCATTCATTGGGCCAAAATTGTATAACATCCTCCCGACTCATCTAAAAGAGACACCCACTCAACCAAGTATTCAAAAAAGATATAAAGAAGTGGCTGCTTGAAGACAGTAATACCCTGCTTTTATTGTTTTAATAACCGTTTTTATTTTTTTTATAATTGATTTAATACGATATTATATGATTTATATATTATTCTTATTACTATTCGATTATGTTTATGATTACTTTTTATGACTATGTATAATTATTTTAATTACCATTATGTCGTTGCTGTTTTTTTTACATATTCCTAATTTTTAACATTCAACTTACATGAATTTTTGACATTGTGATTACAATGACTATTTTTATAACAATGACTATTTTTATAACAATGACTATTTTTATAACAATGACTATTTTTATAACAATGACTATTTTTATAACAATGACTATTTCAACCTCCTCTTATTTTTATTAATTATTAAGGCTTTTCATTTGGTATTTTGAATTTTTCAGATCTGTACTGTCATTTTTTATATTTTTTTCAGTTTTGGCAGCGTATCAAATAAAAATGACACTTAGCCATTTAAATTTCTTTTTCATTAAGTTAAATTAATTAGTTAAAGTATTTAATATTTTATATGGCTGTTGGTTTTCCTTAAAAAAATAAATAAATAAATAAATAAATAAAAAAAAAAAAAATGTTTTTTTTACTATTTACATGTATTTTTCTCTACGTATTTAGCGACGGTAATTGCCGGTATTTTTTAATTATTACAAACAATTTGTTCCCGCGGAATAACATGTTGTTTAAAAAAAAAAAACATAAAATATATATTTTAAAAATAATGAATCTCACTGTTAAATAAAAGTTTAACAAGCGTTGAGCGCGCTGCGCCATCTAGCAGTAGGTGTCTTCTTCTTACAGTGCCTCTCCTACAGGAGGTTGGCTGTCAGCTCTGTGAATTTTTCCCTGTCTTGGGCCAAGCTAAATAGTTTTTCTACGCTTGAGATGTTCCTCTCCACTCTCGGATGTTGCGGAGCCAAGACTGTTTTCTGCCTCCAGCCCGTCGTTTACAGCAAAATTTCCCCATAATAATGAGCTGGAGCAGTTGGTATCGCTCATGTCTCAGCACGTGGCCCAGGTAAGCCACTTTCCTTTGCTTGATTATGGGTAAAAGTTCGCGATCTCTACCGACAAGTTGGAGTACTTTAACACAGCAGTAGGTGTATATCACGAATATTGTTTACCTACCGCTAGATGGTGCACCGCGTTCACAGCAATACCCAACTTGTGTTGAATGAGTTAGGTGCATGGTTTGATGCTAATGGCCTGATACTCAACATTAACAAAACTAATGTTATATATTATTTCAGCCTTAGACCTACTAAAACCGAAATACATGTGACCGTCAAAAACGAAGAATTAACTCAAGTATCCTCAACAAAGCTCTTGGGATTCGTAATCGATAATGAGTTACGATGGCACCTACATATCGATGCTTTATGTGATAAATTGGGAATAGCGTGCTATGCACTCTATCGCGTCGCTTCATTTCTCGATTTATCCGCGCTGCGCATGTGTCACTTTGCATAATATGTTAATTCACTGCTAACGTCAGAGAGCCTTCGTTATGCAGAAGCGTGCAGTCCGCACAATAGCGCGTGTGACGCTTGATACGCCAGCTAGGCCTCTGCAGAGGTGTCTGCATCATGACGCTGCCGTCCATTTATATAATGGAAGTAGCGCTGTTCGTTCGCAGAAATCTAGCCGATTTTAAAGTGAATGGTGTGCATCACCACTATCCAACAAGACCCTGTAGCATGCTACGTTCGGTAAGTCATGCATTATCGTCGGAGAGGCTAGCCTATATCGCCGGCCCAGCTGTTTACAAAAAACTCAGCGAGCACATTAGGCAGGCGCAATCTCTTGACGTGTTTAAGAGACGCATTAAGTGGTAGCTCACAGATAAGGCGTTTTACTCACTGGAGGAATATTACTCGAGTGAAGTCTAAACTGCTTTGGTGGCTAAAGTGTTTAATGATCTATTTGCATTTTGTCTTGTATTTCCTCTTTTTACGATATTCTTGTGTTTTTTAATCGTTTTTATGTTTATATTTATTTTTTCTTTACGATAGAAAAAAATATTGTTTGGTAATCTGTATGGATGTTTACTAATCTGTATCTGACTTGTATAACAGTATAGTAAAAAAAATGAATATGAATATAATATGAATAATACTTTAAAAAAGAAAAAATAACAAATTTTCAATTAAAAAAAAAAAAATCTAAAAAAAAACTAATAAATGTTGCTTAATTGCTCGTACTGATTCACCCACTACGAGAATGTCACTAAGAAAAAACTCACCTTGTATGTTGTATCTTAATTTATCGACATTTGGATATTAGGACAAATATTTATTTGTTACTTGTGTAATAAAGAAACGGAAAATATACATAGATAAATCCTTAACACATAATACTCCGTTTTTTAGGCAGTCGTTTAATAAATTCGTAAGAACTAAAAACGGGATTCAAAAATAAGTAATATTTTGTGGAGAGTAATAATTGAACAGTTTGTATAATTAATTCATTTTGCTAAATTAATATTTCAAATACTTCTCTTCGTACTCGTCCTACCGGATTTATTCCTGCGGCTGCGAAGAGAAGAACGAAAAAAAACTAAACTGTCAAATTATGACTGTCAACACGCTTTGCGTAACACGGCGATTTTTATACGACACTGGGTCGAGACACGCACCCTAAGACACTCAATTCTAACAGTACCACATACTTCTAAATCGTTTCAAGCGTTTAGAAGTTATGGTGAAATAAATAAACGGAAAACATACATCGATGAACGCTGAACATATTACCTTTACTCCTATTTTGTTGGACAGTCGTGTAATCAAAAGCCTATCTATATTATTCTCTAGCAGTGTTCCCTGTTCGACAATAGTTCCCTACCTCCGTCAAGAAATTAAACTTCTCAACTATCAACCCCTCTCAAAGGTTCACTTCAGACATAAGCGCGGACATTTATATTGCGATCTAGAACATAACTAAATATGTCCGAAGCCAATAGTAATAGCTGCAACCCTCTCTAACCATAGAAACAGCGCTAAACAGCCGATATCTGGTAGGAAAGCGGCGATGGGCGCTGCGTTTATAATTCAGGGGTTCTCAACTACTACATATATATATATATATATATATATATATGTATAGTATATATATACATATATATATGTATATATATATATATATATATATATATATATATATATATATATATATATATATATATATATATATATATATATATATATATATATATATATATATATATATATATATATATATATATATATATATATATATATATATATATATATATATATATATATATATATATATATATATATATATATATATATATATATATATATATATATATATATATATATATATATATAGAAATATTTGATAGTTTTGTGTATATATTCTTTTTAGAATTGATCAATAAGATGATTATAAAGTAAATAATTATAAAAGCCACTTACATCGTGACGAAGGATTCCCTTGATCGGATTCGGGAATGCTTTAGGTGTTAACGAGAATGATGAATGCCTCTCACTTGCGGAAAGAGGAGTAGGTTTAAGTTGGGCCCATTTCACAACTAGTAACGCTCACCCTTCATCCAATTATCTCAAAAATTAAGCTACAATCCTTCTTTATACGTAAACTCACTCAATTTCCTATTATTTCAAGGGAAATAACAAGACAAGACGAGCTACTTGACAGATGGAAGAATTTAAAATTTCGAATTTCGTTTTTTTATTTTCTAAAGGTGCGATATAAAGAAGCTGCGATCAATATTCAGCTGAAAACTTAAAACTAAAAGCGTGACATGCCCTCATATCAATGAAAGGAAGCAGTCAGCTTTTTCCTATTAGTTGGAAAGATTACCTTTAACCTAAATGGATTATTTACAATGAACGAAACATAAAATATGTAAAAATTAAATATTTTGAAATATTTCATAGTTTTTAGTTTTAAGTTTTCAGCTGAATATTGATCGCAGCTTCTTTATATCGCACCTTTAGAAAATAAAAAAACGAAATTCGAAATTTTAAATTCTTCCATCTGTCAAGTAGCTCGTCTTGTCTTGTTATTTCCCTTGAAATAATAGGAAATTGAGTGAGTTTACGTATAAAGAAGGATTGTAGCTTAATTTTTGAGATAATTGGATGAAGGGTGAGCGTTACTAGTTGTAAAATGGGCCCAACTTAAACCTACTCCTCTTTCCGCAAGTGAGAGGCATTCATCATTCTCGTTAACACCTAAAGCATTCCCGAATCCGATCAAGGGAATCCTTCGTCACGATGTAAGTGGCTTTTATAATTATTTACTTTATAATCATCTTATTGATCAATTCTATATATATATATATATATATATATATATATATATATATATATATATATATATATATATATATATATATATATATATATATATATATATATATATATATATATATATATATATATATATATATATATATATATATATATATATATATGTATATGTATATAAATATATATATATATATATATATATATATATATATATATATATATATATATATATATATATATATATATATATATATATATATATATATATATATATATATATATATATATATATATATATATATATATATATATATATATATATATATATATATATATATATATATATATATATATATATATATATATATATATATATATATATATATATATATATATATATATATATATATATATATATATATATATATATATATATATAAATATAAATATAAATAAAATATAAATTGACTCACCTCTTTGATTTGTGTTACAAATATTGGAAAAATTAACTAGTCACAGCCACTTTTTGCAAACAAGACACAACATTACAAAATGGTGGAATCAATAGTGCCAACGTGGTAAAAAAAATATGTTCGGATACACGCCCTATCAATCGGGTGCATTCAAAAATCTACATAACACACAGGAGCGTCTTCAAGTCTCCTTAAAGTCAAAGCTGTCAACTAATGAATCAGTGTCAACTATACCCACACTTACCTTAAGTACAATTTAGGAATTGCCGTTATATGTCATATTTAGCCGTAATTTATACCGTCTAAATTTATGTATACATCTGTCTGAGTCCAGGTTAAAAAGTGAATTTTTTTTAGATGTATATTTATCTAATGCGCTAAGTAATGTGCAACCGAGCCCGCCTTGCTAGGCACTCCTGTGTTAAGGCGAGCTCACTTCCTGAGTCATATTGAAGTGGCACGGTTATGTCATAAAGAAAGAAAAGTAAATTATATTATAACTACATATTTTTACCGCAGTTATCTGCGGTCATACAAATGTGAATACCGCCCTTTTGTCGCATTAGTGGCCGCCGCGTCGCGTTCATACGAAATTGTTGTAGGTAATATTGCCCAGATAATAGGGTAGGCAAATAAATTTAAAGCCAGCAAACTGACATGAGCATTGACCGGTCGACGATTTACAGGGGTTCATAACAATACAATACAATACAATCAACTACTCCAGTAGATAGGCATTCCTACACTTGGATGCGTCACAAAATTAAATGCTAAAAATTTAATTATTAAAAACATAACTATCGTGATAGTTGTCATCGCTGTAATATTATATTCAATATTACCTATATACAAATAATCAAAATATACTAATGTGAGAGTCAAGGAGAATAATATATTAAAATATAAATGCAAATTCTATGTAGAATAATCAAAAAATATATATTTTATTGTCAATCCAGCAATAATGCTTTCGTATTTTTTTTAAAAATGAATAGATGTTTAATAAATTATATGAAAATTAGAATGTCAGCTATCATAATACCGTTATGTTTAAAACTTTACGCATTTCATTAATCATCAACATGGAAAATAGACTCAGAATTTTCAAACTCCCTTATACCATAAATTGGGTTTCTTACCAAATTATTTATGATTATATTTTTAAATTGGACCTCTCCGAGGCTTTTCATTTGCTCTGGAATCTTATTATAAAACGACAAATTTTGATGAATAAAACTGTATCGCACTTTGCTAAGTCGCTGTCGGTTTATGTGGAGATTGGATTTATTCCTCGTATCGTGATGATGAAAATCACTATTCACCGGAGCTTCTGTTAGGTGTCTACGAGCGTACATAATATTTTGGTAGATGTAAGAAGAAAATAGAGTCATTATTCCTGATTTTACAAATAGCGGCTTACAAGAACTTCTCGGTGAGACTCTATATAAACTGCGTACCGCTCTTTTCTGGAGGAGAAAAATTCTTTTTGAGTTTGGTGCCATTCCCCAAAACAGTAGGCCATACGTTATTAGAGAGTGGAAATATGCAAAATAGACGGATTTAGCTGCTTCAAAACCGCATAAACTTCTTATCTTTCTAATGGCGAATATGGCACTGCACAATTTTTTACTGAGATCATTTAAGTGATCAGACCATTGTAATTTTTGATCAATTTCTAAACCGAGAAATTTCGTGGAGGAGACATTTTCTAGTTGGTCAGACCCAAAGTATACGTCTATTTCATTATAATCAGACGGCCGCAAAGAGAAGCATATTGATTTTGATTTATTTACGTTAAGTGACAATTTATTAACTTGGAACCATATACTAAGCCTATCTATTGTTTCTTTTATTCTTTGGGCCAAAGTGTCTTTATTTTTATCGCTAAAAAGAAGTGAAGTATCATCGGCGAATAAAATGATTTCATCATAACGGATGATTTTCGAACGGATACAACAAAACCATACTGATAAATTGACTCACCTCTTTGATTTATATTGGAAAAATTAACTAGTCACAGCCACTTTTTGCAAACAAGACATCAAAGTGTTTTTGTTAATACAAAGACAAAACTAGTTTTTGAATTATAAATTACCCTAAAATTTAAATATGCAAGTACTTCTGATAATGATAGTCGTATAATTGTAATTATGTTACAATAAATTAAACTATGTATATAATAAATATAATGTGGGCCATCTATCGTTTTATTTTTGAACTAGCGGCTATTTCGAGAATGGCAACACTGACGTCATTCCTATTTTGACAGAAAATTAGTTTTATCTTTGCGGTGTACGAAAATGGTTGCGTTTGCGCTTGAAGAACTTTAGGAAATATTAAAATTTTATTTTGAAAATGGGTCCAATGTTGCAAATAAGCAAGCCACCGTTACCATCAATGGTGAGCGTTATCGTGACATGCTGAACGAATTTTTGTATCCAAAATTGGAAGAGGATGACTTGAGTGACATTTGGTTTCAACAAGACGGTGCTACGTGCCACACAGCCAACGTTACCATCGATCTTTTGCGTACCGTTTCCGAAAATCGCATTATCAGCCGAAATGCTGATGTCGTTTGGCCACAGCTGCGATTTGACGCCGTTGGACTATTATCTTTGGGGTGCCGTCAAAGACAAATGTTACGCCAACAAACCAGCAAGAATAATGACCTAAAGGACAACATACGCACTGCCATTGGCGAGATTTTGCCGCATACCATTGAAAATGTGCTCAAAAATTTGAACGATCGAATGGGCTACTGTATGGCCAGTAATGGCAGCCATATGAATGATGATGTATTCGACAATTACTGACAAGAATTAATGTTTCAAATAAAATAAAAAAGAACGAAAAAAAAACAGTATTTTTTTAATTTATACCATTACACAGTCTTAAATCCGAATTTTTTAGCACCCGACGTTTCGGCGACGTTGCAGCTGCCGTTGTCTAGGTAGTACATCTGATTATTGTCTAACCTTTCTTGTTATTACTATGTACTATTTTTCAGGATACTTTTATATTAAATAAACGTAGTTTATGTATATATCGTGAGTTTTTTATTAGTGACATCCTTAAAGTGGGTGAATCAGTTGGAGCAAATAAGCAACTTTTGTTTGAAAAAATTGGGTAAAACAAAGATAAACACAAAATAAATGGCTTTTTTAATTAAATAAATGTAATGTAAACTCCGTAAGTTTTTTTATTACTGATATTCTTATAGTGGGTGAATGAGTATAATACGAGCAAGTAAAAACATGTAGGTATTAAAACTTCATATTAAAAAAAACTAAAAACATACAATATTAGTCTGTTTTTTTTATTGTAATTTTAAACAACCTAACTGATAAACAAAAGTTAAACAAGTGTTGAGCGCGCTGCGTCATCAAGCGGCACCTATGCAAAATATCGCGAATATTGTTTCTTTGCATTTAAAAATATTAGAAACTATTAGTTCGTGCGGAATAACGCGTTTCTTAAAGAATAAAGTACTCGTTGAAAAGAAATTCAATTTGCGCACGCTCAGTTACGGTCCCATTGACTCGTGTTATCGCTATAAACATCCAGTGCTTAACGCAAAAAAAAAAAAAACATTTTTTTTTTGTTTTTTCCACATTCATTTATCAACGTTGCTTATTTGCTTGTACTAATTCACTCACTTCAAATATGTCATTAAAGAAAAACTCATCCTCATAACTATAATCAATGGTTGTGGAATCGATCAAAGTGTGTATTGAACTCTGCACACGTACGAAATAAACGATGAGCTCGGAGTAGGGACACGGTATCGATAAGAAAGTATCGATACTGTACCTACTCATGAGCAGTTTCAAAAAAAGTATCTTACTCGTAAAAGTATCAGCACAAAGTATCGATACCCCAAAGTTTATTTTATTTATTTATTTTATTTCAAACATAATGATAAAACACATAAAAAAGGTCATACCAAGCGAAGTAAACAACGGCCCACATTCACATGACCATGCTCAGCTCATACCCAACTAGGGCGAATATAGCCTGTATATGGGCATACGACTTAATTAGGTTCGGTACTTTTCTTAGAAACTTTTTGTGTTTGGTTTTATAATTGTGGATTTGTGAACATGGACTATATAAATGAACACATGAATTGGACAAGCAAATGGTAGGGACTTAATAGTAATAAAAAAATATATAAATTGACTAATCAACGTTTATTAATTATTTCTTTGAACATTAAGGGGCTTTCTAGACTATCAAGCATGCTTGTCAAACACCGCGTTGCGGGCTGGGGAGAATCGTAAACCGCAGGAATTATGCAAATATATTTTTTTTATATTTACCACAAATGCCTAATTTTGTAGTTTATACCAGGGAGTCACGTAAATTAGACGTAATTGATTAATGAATAACGTGACTCCCTAGTATGAAACTACAAAGTTAGGCATTTTTAGTAAATATAAAAAAATATATATTTGCATATTTCCTGCGGTTTACGATCCTTTCCCAGCCCGCGACGCAATGCTTGACAAGCATGCTTGATCGTCTAGAGCCCTTAATAAATTTCCTACTCTTCCTCAGTGCAATCACTTAAAAATAGAAGTGTATTTAACCGTTTTGGCGCTAATCGGTTTAGTTTTTTTGTTATTGAACTGCCTGCATTTGAAAATAAACGTTCTGAGGGGACAGATGTTGCTGGATGTTGCGGGATATTACTGGACAAATGCTCTAGCGGGCTACAGGCTAGTTCAAGTACTCTCGGGCGAGCTTGTACTATTCGAAAAAAAAACGCTTTCAAGTCTTTCCATTGTTTTAATGGATCGATGGATTGATTAATAGCCGTTTTTAACGTGATTTTTTTGGAGTTAGATACGATAAATTAATATAATGTACACGAATGTGGACTTTAAAAAAATGTTAAATGATAATGTAAATACCACATCAAAAAGTCGCTAGAAAAGTATCTAGTTTTTTTGTCGTTAAATGAACATAAAAAGTCGCTGTAAGTGACAAAATGTCGCTAAACCTAACGACGAACTTGCTAAATTGGAAACACTAGTAGGAATTGATTTGATGAATGAACCTCAACGCAAAGATGATAGTGTGAGAGTGGCCACCCTGCACTTGACTCCAATTGCTTGTGAGTGCAAGGTGGGTCTCATCAATAAGTTTTCTCCGTATTGAAAGTCGTTGTAGTTGAAGTTGAAGTATTTTTTCAGAAGGTCTGTGATCGGTTGCCAGTTTGTAACGCCTTGATTGATATTTCGCCGGTGTGTAGGTAGTGTGGGCTCGAGGTGATCTCGTGGATGTGTAGCCGAAGTGTGAAGTTTGAAGATCGCGGATAATATATGACTGATCGATGTATGAGCGCGTTTTTAGAGCGGGCGACGGCCGCTAAGAGTTGATGTTCGCGTGTGGCTAACTGGCCACAGGATGATGATGATGTGTAACCGCGGTAACTGTCCACTAGGGGAATGATAAAATATGTGTCGAATGTACTGCTTTTTATATGGTATGTAATGATGCAATATCTACCGGTGGGGGAGAGTAACTGTGTCAATTCGTATCGATCAGAAGAAATCTCATTAGTCATAGGTTAACTGTGCATACAATGCCGAATTTAATTGGAATTCAATTGCAGTTGACTCGTGTATATTTGAGCGTATTTGCGGTTTCGATTCTATAGAAATTACTTTTTGTTGTGGGTATGTTGGATGGAGTCTCCAACAATAGCATAATGAGCTTTATTTTCAACCAATAAAGTTAAAATTTCTGTGTACTATAGTGAATGAAACAGACAAATCCTCATCTGCTCTGACAGCAGAGCAGCACTGGACGCTCTGGCTAAAGCCACCACAGAATCTTCTGTGGTCTGGGACTGCATGCAGGAGCTCAACAAATTGGGAAAATCCAACAAAATCACCCTAATATGGATACCGGGTCACCAAGGCATACCCGGAAACGAAGAGGCCGACAGACTGGCAAAACTGGGCACACTGGATTGCCCAGTGGAGCCAGCTGTAGGGGTCCCCTTCGCTACAGGTAAGAAAATCATCAGGGACTGCTTGGAGCAGGAACATCGGGCTTCCTGGAAACAGAGTCAGGGATGTCGCCAGGCAAAAGCCATGATGGAGCAACCACTACAGAAGAAAACCAAGGCCCTACTTGACATGAGCAAGAAGAACCTTAGAACGACTATCGGTCTCCTCACCGGACACACGACCCTTAGAGCTCATCTATTCAACCTTGGCTTGACTGAGAGCAAGGATTGCCGAATATGTGGCGAGGAACCTGAAGACAGCATACACATTGTTGGCCGCTGTCCAGGGCTCGCCGCCAAAAGACACAGTTTACTGGGACGAGCCTTTCTCGAACCCAGCGATCTGCCCAACTTGAAGGTCAGTGACCTACTTGGACTGGTAATAAGTACCGGGCTACTAGCTGACCATTGACCTAACCACACAGTGGGTTAATCATCACAAAAGACCTTACAGATCTAGGTGACATCAAGGGCTGGAAACAAGCCCCCCACTCCATCTACTACTACTACTACTACTAGTGAATGAATGGAGCAAAACATCTTGTTATTTTTAACTGGCAGGCATAAACATGACTTCGTTGCGCCGACCAAACCTGCTATGTGTACTTTTTTGAGAAAACAACTTTTGGATACAGAATGATGGGAAAAACTGCTATGTGTCGACTGGCGCATTTCTGCTATGATATAATGTGCAAAAATCATGCCACAGCACAACAACCAAATCTGCAATCAGCACTGGGCCAGATAAAATCTGCTATGTGTACATTTAAATTATTACAACAACAAATTTTAAATTTGACACATAGCAGGTTTGGTCGCCGCAACGACGATGAGTCATAAAGCCTAGTTTAAAAAATAATTCATAAGATTTATTCGATACGATACTTGCCAATAAGTACTCATTGAGTAAAAGTATCGATTTTAAAAGTATCGCGTACAAAAGTATCGGTATCGAAACAAAAGTACTCGATATCAAAAAGTATCTAACACAAATCCGTGTCGCTAGTTTGGAGGCGCGGCAAGGCGACGGACATTGTTATAAGAGCCACGAGTACCTATCTATGTTCCCTGTCTGTTGCCATCGATAACTTCTTTGTTGCGGTTTGCAAGGTGACGTTGACGCAATACTTCCTTTGTTCTGCTTTTAATATGGATGTGTCTAACAAGAACAAGAAAGGTCCCATCTGTAGAATGTCAAGACCAATGAGTAGAATCAAGATGAATCTTAGGAAGAAAGCGAAAAGAGATAAATATAGTTTAAAAGAATTTTCCAGAATGAAACTCAATTATTCCTAGATTAATAAATGTATTCATACTATTTTTTTTATAATTTTATTTACATGTACAAAAAACCATTCATTATCAATGTTATTATAGATGGCTACATAAATTGCTATCAGTTTCGCCGGACAATGTTATCATAGCCACCTGCATGTTGCCGGCGTAGAAGGGCTGCTAAAACGCAATATGACATTGAGCGGTAGCGAACGGTTTCGTGCAGATTGGGCCATAAGGTCAATAGTGTTCTCGGATCGGGTAGTCACGATTCAACTCCTATTCAGTAGCCTCCTCGTGTGGAAGGCTTACCCCGGGTAGGACTCTCGCATCTCATGCCTCGCGGCTGGTGAATCTATTTCCCTGGGGGACTGCCTCTTGGCGCTACTAGACGGTTTGCGCACCGTTCAGCGACGCCAATCGGTTGTACACTCTGACTAATTGCTGAAGGAGTCTGGAGACTATGGAAATATATTGTCTCCTAAGCAGCGGGGGTGGATGGTGATCTGTCGTCAACCACGCTTGAAATTACCAAATGGCTAGCTGATCCTGAAGTCATATCCGGGCTAAAGTTGCCATTGGTCCGCGATAGATTCAAACTGAATCACCGCTGAACATACGGCAGGTAGAGATCGCGCAAGCGACTTCGGTCCCTCAGCCAGTCGGGAGGTTGGAGGTATCCTGATGGTTAATTCCAGACGGATATATTCTTTTAACACTAGTAGACGGGGGACGAGGCTGCCGTCTGGTTACCTTTCCCGGTGCCTCGTCGCAAGGCGTTGGTCTCTGTCGGGTTTGTGGCTTTGCTGCACGGTAGTTTTGTACCGACCCAAAGTCGTCTACGCTCACCTCACGGGAGCCAAATCGATCAAATATCGTTAAAACTTCCTGAGGTGGAGGGTTCGCCCGTTGTAGTTGATAGCTCCAGTTACGACATTAAGCAATCTAAGAAACTATATAATTAATTCTAGTATTATCCTCGTGAAAAGTGAATCTTTGAAACGACTTCAAAAAAAGGAAAAGGGTATCAATTCGGTTACATCTTTTTTTAATATTTGTACCGCAGAACTTTTCCATTTATGAACCGATTTGAAAAATTCTTTTTTTTATTTTAAAGGATAGAATTGCAAATTGGTCCAATTTTTATCAAAATCCTGCTATAAATAAATACAAACGGAGCTGCCATGGAATTCACCGACCGGAGTCGGGCCCATCATAATACTATTTTTTACACTTCTGGGGGGTGAGCAGTGGATTCCGGACTTACGAACCGGCTGTGGTAGGTTTAGGACAGCTGTCTTGCCACATGTGAGCGTTCACCTTGCCACCCATTCACTCCCCCTTCGAAGCCATAGAATTTGAGATGCGCAAATCGCAGTTTTAGATAATTTTTCTAAGAAAGAGTTGATTATTTTTCTGGAAAGGCCAAGATCTTTAAAGAGGTGAAATAGAGATTTAGCTGGCAGGCCACGAGCGCCAACTTCCACCGCGTGAAGGTGAACAGTGAAGCCGTTCCGGGTTACGGCATTTGCAAGATCATGGTATTTATTTAATTTGTACTCGTGGTCTTTTGGGATATTTGATTCCCATGGAACAGTTAATTCTACAATAAGAGCCACCTTCCGAGATAGAGAGTAAAGAGTTATATCTGGACGGAGGGCTGTGCATCCGAGACTTTCAGGGAATTTATACTGCTTAGAGACCGAATCAACCTCCAGAGTCCAATCTGTAGCTTTCTCGATTATTGAGAAAGGTTTTGTAGTTAAATGTTTTTTGCCTTTAGAGCCATCCCGCACAAACTGTATTGGGGGTTTGGAGGATACCGTCAAACCCTTGTTGGCACGAGCCACTGAGAGACTAATTACCTCGCGAATAACAGCGAGAACTTTGTCATGGCGGTAAGTGTACCGTCCTTGATCTAAGGCCACCTTGCAGCCAGCTAGAATGTGTCTAGCTGTGCAAGGGGTATTGCTACAGAGGGGACAAGAACTATCCTCGGCAAAGCTCCAACGAGCGAGGTTACTGGGGTCTGGAAGTGTATGCTGAAAGGCATTCAAATAAAATTTCAGCATCTCTGGCGTCCAGTCATAGAGCATTACCTTCCAGTGCATTGGAGGCGGAATGCAAAAGTCACCAATTGTTGTCCAGTCATTCTGGCATTGAAGGCCAATAGCATGAGCCATACTCTTGCTGTCGTAATCTCCCCGCAAAAGAGACTTCTTCAAGTCCACGTCGCTCGTGGTTGTACTGCCATACCCTAGACCAGTGCCATTCTGGCTGATTCCAGTAAGGAACCTTTTGTGGAAGTCTACGCGGGCTTGTAGTTCATTTGAATCACTACAGCCACTTATTACGTGCTTCGATATTGCCGGATCTTTGGAATTGCACAGAATCGAATTTTTGGTTATTCTGGAGTTGGCGTAGAGCAGAGAGGGCAGTTTAAGCGCTAGCCCAAAATTTTGTTTGGACCTGAAGAGAGTCGAGGGGTCAGCTGGTTTGGCTAAGGACAGCCAGGATTTTAAACTAGCTGTCACCAGTGCATCTAGACGGGACAGTTGGGTTTTGGTAAAATCGTAAATAAGAAAGGGCCATGACAAATGTGACGTTAGATAATTGTCATAGATCCAGGCCTTACGAGGGCCAGAAATTAGCAAGGCATCTATTTTCGCCAGGCAACTTTTGAAATGCTCTATAACATGATCGCCCGAGACGTCTTTTCCCTGATGGGTGATTTTTCTGCCGAGGAATTTGAAATGATTGTTTGGGTCTATAAGGGAGATATTAGAGCCCTTATAGACCAATTTGGGGTCATAGGATGTAAACTTTGTGCCCATGCGGGCGAGTCCAAGGCAAAAACATTTGGAGGGCTTCACTTTTATACAGCCTGACCAGTCGCAGAAAAGCTCCACTTTCTGTAATAGCAGGGAAAGCTGCTTGGGGCTTCTGGTGATGAAAGTTAGGTCGTCGGCAAAAGCGAGGCACGACGAGGTGTATTGGCCGTCTGTTTTAAAACGGTAGCCCCACTTCCTGTCAAACTGGCTCAGGCTTTCCAGAAGTATATTAAAAACTATATTAAAGATCGTCGGGGAGAGGCAACAGCCCTGAAATAGTCCAATTGAATATGGTATAGAGCGGGTAGTCCATTCTTGCGTTTTAACATGGAAAGTCAGACAGTTGTAGTAGGAGGCTACAATGTCACGCACGACTGGTGGGAAGTTGTACCAGCGGAGTGCAAAGTGGAGGAGACTGTGTCGGACTGACCCAAAGGCATTCTCTAGGTCGAGCCAGCATACATTGATTTGGCGTTCGTGCTGTCTCGCATCCTTGATGGCAGCAGCCAGGAGAGAGTTGTGCTCGAGGCAGCCCGAGACGCCGCGCATGAAGCCTTTTTGAACTGATACTCCAAGGTACTCATTCCGGTGCATGAATTCGCTCATCCTCGTGTGGACTATGCTAAAAAAGATTTTGGCCACAGTGTCTGTGAGAGCAATGGGCCGAGCGTCCTTTGGTCCGGTGCAAACTGGGACCTTCGGAATTAAGATGACTGTCGCTCGGCCAAAATTCTGTGGGACTACACCGCTATTCCATATATTTCGGAAGATGGATCCTAAATATTGCAGAAGGCAGGGGCATTTTTTGTATACTAAATAGGGAATACCATCGGGACCCGGAGTAGAGCCCGACGGCTTCCTCTTTACTTGATTAAGAATCTCATCTAGTGATGGAGGTTGAGAAGCAAAAGCTACCGTAGGCAGGGGCGGAGGTGTAATGCCCGGCGGAGGGCTGTAATTATGGAGCCGCATTGGGTCCTCATACGTGGTCGAAAAGTATTCCGTGGCCATATCTTCCGGGATTTGGATTTTTCCCTTGGCGGCAGACAAAACCGTTTTGCTGTAGTTAAAACGGTTTTTGTCGAACCGGGCTTCCTCTTTGGATTTGAGAAATGCTGCCTTGCGTTTGTCGTTTTGCGTTGCTACGCTCTGTATGAGTTTTAGTATAGAGCGGTACGCGCGCGAGAAGTTGTGGCAGAGGGCTTTATCCCCGGCTTTCTTGGCTTCACGTAACTGGCGACGAAGTAGCCGCTTTTGCCTACGGAGCTTTGCCTTAAATGCGTTTTCTCTGTGAACCGGGTCGACATGGGTAGATTTTGGGTAAACACCCGAGAAGTATTCATGGACCGCCACCTGGAAGGATGACAGCTGGACGCTGGCAGGGGCATTACGGTTCACAGAGTGGTCAAGGAATCCTTAAAGATTTGAAATAACTATTCAAATATTATAAAACGAAGTTGAAAATGTACATGTTGATTCAACTCCGATGACAATGTATTTTTTTATGGTTAGCATGATCTAATTCTACATCTTGGGGTGTCAACTACAACGGGTGAGCCCGTCACCACAGGACGTTTTAACGATTAGTCGTTCTATCGCCCTGCAGTGAACGTAGAAGACTTTGGACAGTACATTCTACGTCCAGCTACGTCACAACCCGTGAGAGTCCAACGCCTTACCGCGAGTGAGCCAGGAATAAACCCGGCGGGCTCGAGACACTCGCGCCCTTACTTCCAATTGTGACCAGATTTCTCCGGTCTCTCGATTGGATCCGAGTTCGAGGTCGCTTGCGCGGTCCTCTCCCTTACGAAGCGGTGAAACGGAGTGCACCGAATCTGTCGCGGACCAAGGCGTCCTTTGCCCGACTCTGAACCGGGATCGGATGGCCAATGGTCATTTCAAGAGCAGTCGCCGTAAGGTAGACAACTACCCCCGCTCTATAGGAAACAATACAGTTTCCAGACTCCCAGAGGAGCGCCAGAGGATTGTTCCCAGGGGAGACTGGTTGACCCAGTGTCCTACCCAGGCTCGCACCCCATGCGTGGAGGCCATCGGATGGGTGTTGACCCGTGAGTGTGACCGATCTAATTCTACACCCTGGATTGGCTCCCGACGGGAGAACTCCTCAACGGTCAACAGCACAGACACGAAATTTTGTATACTCATTCAGTTATGATAGCCCGTTCTAAGTTTCACCATGACATGGCAGCTGCACCCAGGGTTGGCTCTCGACGAGAGGACTCCTTAACGGTCAACAGCACAGACACGAAATGTCGTATATGCATTCAATTACGACAGCCTATTCTAAGTTCCACCAAGATAGGACTGCGGCACCCAGGGTCGGCTTCCAACGAGGGAACTCCTCAACGGTCAACAGCACAGACACAAAATTTTGTATACGCATTGAAATATGATAGCCCATTCTAAGTATCACCATGATATGGCTGCTGCACTTATACATTTTTTTGGAGTCGGGTTTGTGTATTATTATTTCACTAGTCCATAAAGTGACTAGAATTGTCAAAACTCTTGAATTCAAAATTGCCACCAAATTGTCTGGTGCTCACCACTAAAGACTAATTCTGTATACGAAATATATTTACGTTGAATAAAATATTACTTTAACTCTGTGCCGTAACTCTAACTCTAACTCTATAATAAAACCTACCGCTTATTTAAGGCAGTGTAAATATATAGGAATATCATCTATCTTACCTAACATCCTATTTATACAATACACTAAATAACATCAGCCGAAAAATAATAATCACAGAAAAAATAACAAACATCGGTTGTGCCACCCCAACACTTTCCCTGAAAGAAGACAACCCCCCCCCCCCGTGCCAACCCACGCGCACCAATTCATAATATATTTGTAATATTTTTCCAAAAATAAAGAAGTATTTTCGTTTTTATGGCGGATTTTAAATATTATTTGTGTCGCTTGTATACGAGATATTCCAAGCATAATGTCACAATATGATTTCGGTCAAACATGGCATCTGTGTAACGAATTTCAAGTCTTTAAGTCCAATATTTCGTGATTGAAGTATGACTAGCGCGCCCTCAAGGGTGGACTGATTTCAACCGCACTTTTCAACTCTTGCCATGATTGAATGATGCCTGGTTGGCAAATTTGAACTCAATCGGATGAAACGTTTAGGTGCCATCGTGGGGGAATACACACACACACACACATAGACGGACAGACAGACAGACAGGCACACAGTCACACAGCCACACAGACAGACTTCAGTCTGGAAATGGTCGTAATCGTCTCGGGGGTGTCAAAAAGTATATCTCCGTTTACATCTTTGCTAATTAGTAGGATAGTAAAGTAACACAGAAACTTAGAGCGGGCTGAGCTTCGGCTATAGGCTGCTATGCATTTAATGCATAACAACCTATAGCCGAACCAACGTTAACCAACGCTTGGCCGCATCTCTAAGGTGGAAGCGAGTCGGCACCGCGGTGATACGTGAAAATTATATGTGAAAGAGCGAGAGAGACATGACTAGACAGTGGCCAAAGCATTGGCCAACGTGTAGGGCGGGCACGCACAGCCGTTGTCAACAAACGTCAATAGATACATCACGCCAACAGCTGTATGTGAATCATAATATCCCACGTGTGTGTTTGCTTACATGTGTTAGTGACATCCAACAAGTATCCACCCCCTCCTTTTCTTCCTCTACGTCCCTTCCCCTCCCACCTTTTACAGGATTATTGGCGGGAAAATCGCATTTCGTACATTGAATCACCCGCGCGACAGGGATGACGCGCTACATTTGATCATCGCCGGAGCGAGTCGGCAATATAGACGAGGCTTTGTGGCTATTTTTAGGGCCCAGATGCCGCCCGGAACGGAGGGAGAGGGACAGAGATATCAAGCCCTTCACAGTAAGAGGTCGTAAGCGCCAATTTATCCAAAACATATTTATCTTCCCGGCATGAGTTTTAGTGGAATTTAACCCTTTAAGGACCATGGGACATACAGGGTGAGGCACCAATAATGCGACCGCTATTTTTTTTAAATTAATAAAACACGTATTTTTTTTAATTTCTTTGTCAAAAACATTTATTTTAAACTTTGTGGCGTCGATTTAGTCAATTTATGGAAAATAGGGTCACCAGTTGGTAGGAATTTCTACTCTTGGCATAGTCAAATTCTTTTTACAAGATAATGTGTTATGCCTTCTTTTTTAATTATTAATTAAATATAATTATTTTTTATACAGTTTGACTATTTTTTTAAACGGAAAAAAAACAATTATTAAATAAATTTAAAATAAAAATATAAGGTCTTCTAAAAACTATTTGAGGTGCTAAAATACCTAAGTAGGTATGATGTACCTGGTAGTATTAAATGGCCGCCTATTACTTGGAGGCAAAATGGACTTTATATTCGGAATTTTTTATAACATTTTTAAGTGTTTCAATCGATATTTCACATATCTTAAGTCGAATACTGACTTTTAGTTGACGGAGGTTCTGTGGCTTATTTTTTAATACCTTCTTCTTCTCGAAGTGTCTCTCCATTACTGGAGGTTGGCCATTAGCTCTGAATACTTTTGTCGGTCTTGCGCTATCCGGAAAAGCTGTTCCGTACTGGTGATCCCGGTTCACTCTCTGACATTGCATAGCCACGACTTTTTGCTCCTTCCACGGCGTCGTTTACCCTCAATTTTGCCAATCAATATCAGTTGAAGCAGCTAATATCTGTCATGCCGCAGCACTTGCCCCAGATATGCAATCTTGCGCTTTTTGACGGTGTGCAACAATTTTCGGGTCGTACCAGCACGCTTAAGCACTTTTTCGTTGCTAACTTTATGGGTCCAGCTTATACATAGCATTTGACGGTAGCACCGATTTCAAATAACCGATTTGTACAACACCAATTTTAAATAACCGATTTGTACACCACCGATTTCAAATAACCCCACAAATAAAAGTCTGGCGCTGCTAGATCGGGCGAGCGCGGAGGCTAGTCAAATCTTCATTTTTCGAGATAAGTCGGCCGGGTAACAATAGCTTCAAATAATCGATGGTAAAACGGTATGTGGTGGGATGACATCCTGCTGGAACCAGGAGTGTTGCATGCCATTTC
The DNA here is from genome assembly GCA_944548615.1 of Micropterix aruncella. Classification (NCBI taxonomy): domain Eukaryota; kingdom Metazoa; phylum Arthropoda; class Insecta; order Lepidoptera; family Micropterigidae; genus Micropterix; species Micropterix aruncella. Next base: position 16,503,019 of record OX155973.1, read on the forward strand.
TACGTATTTGTGGCGTCACATATTTACGCATAGTTTACCGTTTCGTTGCCTCCTTTGTCGTTCTCATAAAAATACGGCCCAATGATACATTGTGTACTAAGAGGCCGGGCTACACGATGCGGTGCGGCTGCGGCGCGGCGCCTGAGCAGTGTTTCCATTATTTTTATATTTATTTATTTCATTCATTTTACTCATCTTATCAAAGGTTACATAGAAAATGAATTATTTTCTAGTTAAATAAAGCGACAAGTTGAATCATCCCATCCCGTGCAACCCGAGGCACGTCACACATCTAACTAGGCTTGCGCCTGTGCCATGTGCGATTTAAGACATACCTATTTGAGGTTGCGAGCTGACATTAAAAGTTTTTTTTTATGGTTTAATACTTTATTCATTTCATTTTTGTACATTTAGCCCCATTGTTATCAATTTTATAAGTAACTCGGAAAAATTGAACACCGAAATGCAGCTAATGCTCATTGCCCACCTAACTAGGACTAAACTGTCCCGTATCTAGGCGGGTCAGAGTAATTAAAATAAGTAATACAATTTATGTAACAATTAGCCTAATTAACTTGAAAAAACTTTTTATTTTTATAATAAATGAATGTACTTAATTAATTTAATTTTTTTAATTATTATTTTAAGATTGAATAATATATAATTATAAATAAATAACATTATAATACAAATCCAAACTCTAAATTTGTACGAATTGTAGGTAATACAATATGGCAAATACACATATACGTAAATACGATATCAATAAATAATAAATGATATATGGTATAAACATATTTATAATTTTATAAAATATATAAATACAATTATAAAATCACTGCTAAAAAATATGAACTAAAATAAATAAAAATATGATATGATATACTATTAATATATACATAATAATTTATATATTATATACTATTGATATATACATATATATATACATACAATATTATTTTTATAACCGTTATACATACGCTTTACAAACCAAGTTTTCAGATTTAAACCTTCCTAATTCAAATAACCATTTATTAATATTGTCTTTAAACTCTTGATTGTTCTTTAAGTGTTTCCATTTTTCCTCTATGCCATTATATAATTTGGGACCAATGAAAACAGCTTGGCGTTGCGCAAATGTTGTTTGTACTCGAGGAATAAGGAAATTTTGTTTCCGTGAACTCCGAGTATTGCAGTTTTGCTGACTTTGATCATGTCTATCTTTGTGTTTATGAAAAAATATTATCACATATTTAATAAACAATTGTCGTTCACATGAGCATGTGCAGTCTTTAAGGCAATTGTGAGAGTGGATTTTTAAGAAGCTGGAGATATGAACTGATCTTAGGATAAAGTTCATTACTTTGGTTTTTGACGAGTTAATTGTTAAAATATGTTTATTTAGCCACTCACTAACGGTATCCAGAGTATTTTGTAATTTAAGTGTGACTTCTGCCGAATTAGTCGCTTCCGTTAACAAGACCGTATCGTCTGCGAATGAGATGACTTTCGCATTGAGTTAGAGTTCAGATAATTCATTAATATATATTAAAAATAGGAGTGGCCCAAGCACACTTCCTTGTGGAACGCCATGTCTTATATTTAGTTTATCACTGATCTGTCCATTTATTGCTGTTACCTGAGATCTGTCATCTAAGTAACTTCTAAACCATTCCATGGATACCCCTTTAACTCCAAAGCTCTCCAGTTTTTTACAGAGAATCGGGTGAGACACCGTGTCAAATGCTTTTGACAGGTTTATTACTAGAGATTAGATATGAAGTAGAGTTGAGGTACATATATAGGTATACACAATATAATAAAAAATAATTATAATAAAGGATTAATAATAACATAATAGATAAACTCATTCTTCGATAAAATATATTATCCAAATTAAACCACAATTGATAGTTCCCCCTCCGTTCCAGAGCGCCACATCTCTAGTAGCCATTTATTAATTGCAGTTTTAAAACTCTTGATGTTGTTTTAATGCGTTATATAACTAAAAATATTGAGCGCGTTGAATTAAGGTGTACTGCTTCATAGCCGTGTGTCACATAGACTAAAGTTTCATTTAAACGTCAAATGAAGAAGATCTGAAAACCAGTGTAAAAGTTATGGTGATACCTGATGGTCGCATTATTCGTGCATTATTCGTGGGAGCTAAGGGGCTCTTGCTGAGTTGGCCACGAAAACTCATTCTGTTCAGGGTTGGTCACACTCACGGGTAAACACCCATCCGACGGCCTGGGTAGGACTCTGTCCCTAGGGTTAGTTTCCCCTAGGAATCAACTTTCTGGCGCACCTCGACGGCCTGCACTCCGTGCGGCATAAGCCAATCGATTGCGCACTCTGACTAACAGTCGGGGGAGTCTGGAAGCAGTACAGAGCGGGGGTGGTTGCGGACCTTACGGCGACTGCTCTTGAAACGACCATCGGCAACCCGATCCTGGGTGAACAGCCGGGCAAAGGATGCCGTGGTCCGCGATAGATTCGGTATACACCGTTTCACCACTTTGTAAGGGAGAGGACCGCGCAAGCGACCTCGAACTCGTAACCAATCGAGAGACCGGAGTAATCTGGTCGCATTTGTAAGTAAGGGCGTGAGTGTAAGCCCGCCGCGCCGGGTAACACTTCTGGCTATCTCGCGGTTAAGGCGTTGGCCTCTTACGGGTTTGTGGCGGAGCTTGACGGTGGACTGTTTTGTCCAAGTCTTCTGCGCTCACTCCAGGGAGATAGAACGACTAATCGTTAAAACTTCCTGAGGTGACGGGCTGGCCCGATGTAGTTGACAACTCTAGGTCACATTATTCGTGCCTAACGCTGAATATGTCCCATAATTTCTAAAATCATTTAAAAATTATCGAATACGAATAATTTATAAACTATATTTTTCTATGGAATTGAGACATCAGAGCCTTAATATTTGAAAATTAAAAAAATATACGCTTTATATAGCCTCGTGCGGACCCTTTGCCGCCGCACGCACTAGGTTGCCTTCGATGCTCAAGTAATAAAACTTTTTTTTATTACATATTTGTGGTTTATGTGGTATCTATTTATTTTTGGTATGTACTTAATCAGACCTTTCATTTGATACTAAACAAGATGTATTTATCTTAATTTATTGATATTTGGATGTTTGGACAATTATTTATTTGACATTTGGACAGTTCAAGTATCCCGGGATGACATAGCGATTTCAACAATATCACATACTTCTTAATCGGTTCAAGCATTAGTACATTATGGTGTAATAAAGAAACGAACAACATACATATATACAGGGTTCATGTACCTAGAACCCTGAAACATTACAATCAGTTTTTTTTGGCCGTCGTGTAATAACGCGCCTAGTGTTGCCGCCTGCTGTTACATCAAAGAATATACGGTGTTTTTTCGGGAAAGCGTCATATTTACACGGATTACACTCCCCAAAGCTCCCCGAAAAATGGACGAATTGGGTCGGGCTCAACTTCTCAACTACAATGGAAAAACTTTAGAAAAAGAAATGTTCTTTCCTACGTGTTTTGTGCAAAAAAAAAGTGCTCACCGGCTTATATTATGACATTCTTCTTTTTTAGATCGCATTTCCAAAACTCTACCACAAGAAAGTTTTTTCGTATCTTTACAGACCCGTTTAAGGGGATGATACACGCAGAAGCGTGCTAAAACAACTGAACGCTTAACCGAAATAAATGGTATTTACAATTTCAAATGTTTCAGCTATAAATGTTAAACGAATATTTATCTCTAAATGTTAATGAATTAGTCCAGTAACCTAGTACATCATAAGTAGTTGCATCAAGTGAGGGTAGTTCATTTTGTTTTTAACACGCTTTTATTAGGTCGACCTGTATGCAACTAACTATGTAATGGAATCTAAGGTGACTAATTTAATCATCTTCCAAGGATCGTAGCGTCATGAAAATTGGCAGATGTATGTAGTTCTGATGACAATACAATAATATGGTACTGTCGAACTGATCTGATGATGGAGTCGGGGGTAGACTGTCTACCATGGACAACGGCGGCTGCAACGTCACCGAAACGTCGGGTGCTATGAATTTCACTTGGTAAATTCGTTTTCTATCCTATTTATAATGTCAAACAACCGCGATAGTCTTCGATTTTATATGATGCATGTGAGTTGCAAAATCCAAGTTTTCGAACTCGACAACCCTCCAGAACACTTTTGAATATCTCAAAAACTCCTAAAAGTTTGCACTTTTTTCGGTTCCTTCCAATTTTTATACAGCTTTTCAAAATTAGTCAAAATCTCCGATCTTGAAAATTGTATGCTAATTTTTATATTTCATTATATGCAATTATCTTTATATCCTCAATAAGCTGCCTAATATGAGTAAGTGAAGTAAACATTTATTTAATTTAACAATTTGAAGGAGGAAGAAGGGGAGGGGGGGGGGGGGTAGTCACCGTTCACAACCAAACGACTAAAATTAAAAGACAAAATATATTTATCACATATTTAAAAAAATAAATAATAGAAATGTTAGTTTATGTTGTTTTCTCCTCTTTGAGGGACCAGGGCCTAGGAAATCCGTCAAACCATCTTCTTCATCGTCCTCAATCACCTGAAACGAAATGAAAAAAATATATATTGACTAATATAAATATTGGTAACAATTTAGGTACCATATGAGACCTAGGAATGGCATAACGATTCTAACAATATCACATACTTTTAAATCGGTTCAAGCGTTTAGAAGTTATGGTGGAATAAAAACAGGGTTTCGTCATTAATACAGGGTGGGCCAAAGGGTGTTGGTGGTTTGAATATGAAATTTGAAAAAAACTAAGAAGCATACGAAATTTTAATTTTAATTTTTGAAAAATATATCTTGGAATTTTTATGCCTTAAAAATAATGTTTTGTAAATGACGACCATCGACTGCTTGTCACCCTTGAAAACGAAGTCGCAGATATTGGAAAACTCAGCGAAACATTGTTCTTGGAATATTTTGATTTCCCGTATAATGTTTCTTTTTAGTTGCTCCAAATTTATCGGATTATTTTCCTAGACCACCGATTTAAGGACGCCCCATATAAAAAAATCACATGGAGTTAGGTCTGAGATACGTGGGGGCCATTCAAGGTCCCCTCTTTATGAAACATGTCTTCCCGGGAACATTTCCTTCAGTAGGTGGTCTATAGACACCCTAGTGGTATGGCATGTGGCACCATCTTGTTGGAACCATATCCTCGAGGTAACGCTTTGAAATTCTTGCAAAGCCGAGACCACGAACTCTCTTAAGGCTCACTTCCGAGTTGACGCGACTAAAAATTTAAATATTTTTGCCATGCTACGCGCCCGCGCGCTTTCTATATATACATAAAGATGTATAGGTATACCGCGGCGACAAGGGAATAAGTCCCACCGTTGGCAGTGGCCAATTACGAATGACGATTTCGGCTTCGCGCGTCGTCTAATATAGTCGATTTGGCTTTTCAATTATAATGTAATAAATTATCAAATGAACAGTTTTTTAAAAAGTAAAAATTATATTACAGTAATAAAATAACTTATTTCCACTGTGTTATTTTTTATATCACTCAAAAGTATCTTTAATAAATAGGAAAAACATAATGTTTGGTTTTAATTCTGTTTAATTCTGTTTTGGTTTTAATTTTGCAAATAATGTTTGGTTACATTTCTGGAAATAATGTAATTTCAAACATTTTTTTCTTATATTTTTTGTATGGAAGTTCCAAAAACTGTTTTCGTATTATGTAAATAGACCATACTGGGGTAAAACGTATTTTTTAATATTGAGAATCATCTCTAGGTTTTTCAAAAACTGAGGACAAACCTCGCTCGTTTTAATTTTTTTGAAAAACAGTAACAGAATAAAGATAATTTACAAGTAATATGGAAATAATTTACCAATTTCCTTTTGGCGAAATGATAGCTAAGGACCGGGTTTTTAAAATCCGGCATAATTGTATTTAAATTCTTTTTTGTGTTCTCACAACCAGGCCACAAAATTATGCTCGTGCAGACGTTAGGGATTGTTCTCTTAACAGAATCAATTTTTTTTCTTTTGAGCACTTGACCATGTAAATGGTCTGGATGGAAATGATGGAAATTCGCCTCGTTAATGAACATCACGTTAAAAAAACGTTGAAACGGCCAAGCCTCAGATTAACGAAGTTAGGTCGATTATTGGCATCGTTGTTCATGGTTGACTCTTGAAACGATCATCGGCTACACGATTCTGGGTGAAAGCCGGACAGGACGCCGTGGTCCGGGATAGACTCATTGACACCGTTTCACTGCTACGTAAGGGAGAGGACCGCGCAAGCGACTTCGAACCGTAACCAGTCTGGAGACCGGAGTAATCAGGTCGCAACTGGAAGTAAGGGCGCGAGTGTCACCCCGCTGGGTAACATACCTGGCTATGTCGCGGATTAGGCGTTGGCCTCTTACGGGCATGTGGCGGAGCTTGACGGTGAACTGTTTTGTTCTAAATCTTCTGCGCTTACATCATGGGAGACAGAACGATCATATTTCGTTAAAACTTCCTGAGGTGACGGGTTCGTCCGTTGTAGTTGACAGTTCTAGTTGTTTGTTTGTAAAACTTTATTGCACTCTCTTTAGAGTGCCAAGATATTACCAAGTGGCAATATCTTTCAACCATACCGCCAGGATTATTGTGACTATAAAGGTTTATGTGGGCAAATTGATTTATAAAAGAAGTAATTTAAAATTTAGTGGAAGTCATAAATGAATACATTCACAAAATAATCATTAAAAAAATAAAACGTGTGTTAACTCGATAGCGAAAGGAGGATTGGAATATAAGGACAAGCAAAGGAAACGGAAGGGGGGAGGGGGGAGGGGGTACTCATGAGTTGAATAAATTTCCCTTTAGAGATTTTTTAAACCCGCACAGGTTTTCAAGTTGTCTTATGGGCAAAGGTACGTAATTCCAGAGTCGGGCTGCCTGCACTGCGAAAGATCTGGACATGGAAGTTGATGAATGCTAGGGTATACCCAGTAATAGGTTTTCCTAAAAGCGCAAAGAAAGCCATGGGATCAAAGAAGAGGAAGAGATTATATAAATAAGAAGGCATGTTTAACTGTAGTACACGGAAGAATAGGGCGAGAATGTGAAAACGTAGATATATATATATATATATATATATATATATATATATATATATATATATATATATATATATATATATATATATATATATATATATATATATACATATATATATATATATATATATATATATATATATATATATATATATATATATATATATATATATATATATATATATATATATATATATATATATATATATATATATATATATATATATATATATATATATATATATATATATATATATATATATATATATATATATATATATAAGAACGTAAATATATATTTATGTATATTTACGTTCCTATAAAAATCATAATTAATAAACTAAGCGTTGTATGTTACAGATTGACGTTTAAGCACATTTAAATGAATTGGCAAATTCAAAAAAATCAATCAGATTATCATTCAAATTTTAGCGTGTTCACAATACTTTCCCTCCAAGTCGGTTGGTGGGCCGGAAAGTAATATTTTATATTTCAATAATGGATACAAATCTTTGGTAATTTGTCAGGGCTATCCGTGCTTAAATGTGTTGTTACCCTAGTAACGAAACGATCATGTTTATAGTAGGAAGAATATCATTTTTCCTAATTAAGCTGGGCGTAAGGCAAGGTCCAATTAAGTAGGGCATAAACAGCGGAAGCCAGGAAAAAACAGGCAATATTGCGCTGCCAGCTCCATTATTGGACGTCCGGGACGGACGCGATAGACGAGTCGCTCGTAAATTTGCTAGAAATAGTACAGATAGGCCATTGCGTTGTACGCAATGGCGGCGCTAGAGCCGGTTGGGCAAGCAAGCTGAGGATTTTCTTATTCAAAATAACTGATTAAATACATGCATTCTTTATTTTGCCAGCTCATGCGTTGTTTATTTTCAATAGGCCACTAGTCTTTGACATATAAAATTATATATTTTTTCTTTTTTATTATAAAGAAAACTACCTTTTTTAACAGTCTTACGCACTAGAGATAATATTTCAAGGAGTATTTAATGTAAATCTAAAATCGTTTTTTTACTAATTATTTTTATATACTACATTATAATACACTTCTAACATCTTAAATATTTTAATTTAATTTTCATTATTAATCTGTATTTTTTGCAGAGGCAAGTTGCTTGAATCTTGATTTACTTAGGAGCATACCATTAAAGCAATTTACGATTTGCACTTATGAACGCATCATACGGCACACCGGCGAGAATAGTGCGTTATTGGTTGAACAATGCAGCGGGCGGAACACATCATAACGACGCGTTCTCTGGGTCAACGAAATGTTCAGCGGGAAACAACTAAGCAGACCAGGGCAATGCAACTAATGGATATAAAGCGAATTAATGAGGAGAAGATGTATAAGAGTACATTTACATTTAAAAAAGTGAGTTAGGGCTTTGTAATCCGCGAACTCTGTTTCGATAAAGAACAATTTTAAACGCATTGACCTCAGAACCGTTTTCTGAAAACTTCATAACATGGATTCTCTACCACGCTGCCAAACTCCAATCTGCTCCGGACAAGCCATGTAAACAGGAGCATGCCAAAGCGGAAGTTCTTGAACGGTTTCGTTCAACAACCCTCCAAATGAATCCCAGCGACTGGTAACAGTTATATTACCACTTATCAGCAATAGCCTACTCCTTCTGTTTTTTCAGATTTCCAGATTTCTATCTGTGGCTTTGAAAAAACCCGTTGATGTGATGCGAGGTAGCATGTGCTGTATATATTGTGGCGACTACGTGCCAAGAACGATATTAACAAAATATACAATTAGGTTAAAAATAAACTGATAGATGAATAGTAAGTCATCAAAGGAACCATGTAAGTAATCATGACATTATGTAAACTAAACAACACTCAAATTCAAATAATGCCTTATCTGTCAACGCAGATACCGACGTGAACCTATGAAGGTTACGCCCGCGGTAATTTTAATTCTCATAACTGCGTAGCATAGTTTTTCATACTATACGAGTGCGAACCGACTGACATCTTTTCATTTTGGTTAGATTTATAATACAGCTTTGCCACCATCAGAAGTACATCAAAAACCAATGTAAGGAAGAGAGACAAGCAAAAATAAAATTAAATATCGCTATATTTAAGAAAATACTACATCCTTAAAAAAATACCATTTTAGTATTACGGAAATACTACAAAATACTCAAATATACTACTTTTGCTATCATAGTCACGACACAATGACTATCGGGTGGGGGTCTGGAAGGGGAAAGAGAGGGGGTTGGTGGTTGAGGGGTTTAGCGCGGAGAGGGGGTTGTCTGCTTGCCGATGAAGTCTTGGCGTGACACAAACAATTTTTAAAATAATAGCACAAATTTAAAACAGCGGTTCGAGACGCAGCGGTTAGGGCGCGCGGGACGGCACTTCGTGGCTGGGCTCGCGGAGGCCACATCTCTTCTTCTTCTTATTATTATTATTACTTTATGGCAATCACCGATAGTCGGTGCTTTTCTGCCAAGTCGTTTTCGGAGGGCATCTAAGTTAGTTTGTTACATGCACAGTTACATGTATAAGATGGCACAATACTGAAACAAGGGATACTTATTTATAGAAATGTAGGTACATATAGCATAAAACATGGTTATTGGGGATGATACAAACAAGGAAAGGGTGTAAAATATGCTATTACACTATACAGACATATTATTAAGGGAAATAAATTTACATATTACTTTATATATTTTGGGAGAGTTAAGGGATAAATGGAGAACACATAGAGGGAGTTGGATGTTATACTTTATAAGGTCTGGGATAAAACTCGGATAATTATTGATGATGGGACAGTTAAATAATAGATGGTCCAGCGTGCAATCCCCGTGTCCACAATCGCATTGCGGAGACGCGAGAACATTGATACGGTGGAGGTGCGATGGGTGGAGCAATGTTCGATCCTCATGCGGCAGATTATCGAAATCTCTCTCCGACTAAATGGCTGGTGGTGGTACCATGGATTCGAAGGGATTTCGCCCTGGATAAGTGAGAAAGGCCACTGTTCGCGGAGCTCCTTGCTGCTGCCGCGTCGTCTGGCAGATATCCACCAGGGTTGCCCGGGTGGTCTTCGGTCTCGGGCGATCCTATCGTACACGTTTGACTACATCGAATCAATCTTAGGTAAGTTATAATATCACAGGGTAGTTTCTACGACTGATATAAATATATATTTTTTGTAATGCAAAAACAATCGGGACCATAACCAAATTTTACTCGACAGGATCATGTAGGCCAATATTTTATCACCTCAAAAATATAAATAGTAACAGCAGTAACAGTATGATACTAAGAAATGAGGTACTACAATATTCTACCAAACAATCTTAAAGCCACGATAATAAAGCAAATAAAACTTATGCTTACCAAAAATATATTTTATAATATCAAACAATATTTCTCAAAAACCCGATCTGGGTTTCGAAATTACATTTCAAATAAAATCACATTTTCAACTACACACAAAATTATAAAAAAGTCTAATATCAATTCTTAATAATAAATAACACAAAAATTCAGAAATTCAGGAAAATAAATAAAAAACTAGAAAAAACACAAAAGTTAATATAATGAAAAACACGAAAAAATCAGTAATTTTGTAAAAAAATATATAAAATAGAAAGCATCCAAAGAGAGTGAGAAACAACATTAACTAAGGCTAAGACTAACATTAAAAAACAACATGAATAATATTATCAAAACATAAAAATCAGAATTAAAAAAAATATATTATCTAAAAGTATTAAAATTTAAATAATCAAACTAAGTATAAGTAATCAAAATAAAAGTAAGCAGCAAGAGTCAGAAATAAATTTAATAAATAAGAATAAATATACAAATCACAAATGAGAATAATATCAATAGATTTTGAAAGTCTTACAGAAAATATAATCTATTAAATATATTAAAATTAATTAAGATCATATATACCTGTTTGAATTAAATATTTTGTTGTTTCTTTCCTGAATCTGGCATAATTTTGGATATTTTTTAAGTTTTCTGGTAATTTATTATAATAATTGAGGCTTATGGAGGGAGTAGTACTATGGAATTCTGCAGTTGATGGGACATATTTATTTATTTATTTATTTTTTATTTATTTATTTTATTTATCCCTAGTATTACATGAATTAATTTCCTATAGTATATTTTACATGATTTAGTCGTACATACAAAATGTGAACCCTGGAAATTTACTAAAGGTGCGGCTTCGGCGGGATTTTATCACCTCACTAGGCAGAGCCTGTATTGAGGTGATATTTAGTACTGCGTTCATATGCCTGAACGTATATAGGGATGTATTCTTCGTATCATAGTAATGTATGTTAGCGCGCGTTACATAAATATTTTTGCTTTTGTGAAATTTACATACACATTCATGAATATATTAACCAAAACTGTGAGAATACTCTGATTTGTCTCACCGCCCTTTTTTGAAGTATGAAAATATCGGTTATATTTACGGCATTACCCCACAACAATATATCATATCTTAAATAAGATTCCACTAATGCATAGTATGCCCCAAACTAGTCTAATTACGATAATGTTGCTAGTCGACGGAGGGGCCTGTCTTTGGTTTTTTAAGTTGATAGACACCGCTTGATGGGTCGCCTATTACCCGATCTGGTAAACACGTGTTTGATCAAACAGAGGTTTGTTAGGACAGGGTTGTTCCAAAGTCTAATCATTTAAAAAGCTTTGAAAAATTGAAATATGTTATAATTGAGTATTGTGTCTATATGTAAGAGCTAACCACGTTAGTATTTTTATTAATTAAAATAAGATAGACCTACATATTAAGCCCCATCAAGTAGCTACGACAGTCCCGGCAAATAGCCAAGGACTTATATCATTTGAATATTAATTTCATAAATAAAATAGTGGGCTCCATCTCTTGGCCGGCGGACGAACCCGTTTGTGGCGCGGTTTGTTTCTCGGCTAAAAGTGGGGGTTGGGCCAAACCCCAACAGACGGCGTTATTATATGATTAAAATGCGAAATTTAAATATTTTTAGTGTAGTTTGTATATATGTAGATAATATGTTCATATACAAATTTCACAGTGTGTGCTCTGCCCAAGAAGGCATACGAAATTTTAAGTCTCTTAGTCGAATATTTCGGACCTACGTTGGACCGATTTCAACCACAAACTTATATTTTTATGTTGTTGGTTGGCCAAGAAAGTAAAGAGGAGAAACTCTCCATATACTTGATTTCCTAGCTACTTTTGTTAAAAATATTTTTTTTATATACAGAAAAATATGTTTTTCTTTAACCTTAAACGGATATCAAGTAAAAAACATCTAAATAATTATAATATGGTGAACATTGATAGTTTACGAAACAAAACAATATATTTTTTTCAATTTCGTAGTTTTTTTCATATTTCTGTTTTACTTTTCTTGCACGTAAATTATTGTTGACACACTTCTGTGTATCTGTCTATCAGCTGTATTCCTCC
>OX155973.1:16515832-16705832 GCA_944548615.1 Micropterix aruncella
TAATTTTATATATATATATATATATATATATATATATATATATATATATATATATATATATATATATATATATATATATATATATATATATATATATATATATATATATATATATATATATATATATATATATACATATATATATATATATATATATATATATATATATATATATATATATATATATATATATATATATATATATATATATATATATATATATATATATATATATATATATATATATATATATATATATATATATATATATATATATATATATATATATATATATATATATATATATATATATATATATATATATATATATATATATATAAAATAAAATTAGTAAAAGCTACTTGAAAAGCAACGAAGGAAATCCCAGCTTGGATCGGGAAATGCTAATATTTGAATGAGATATACTTACGGATGTGCACGACTTTCGACGGTGCAATGTAAGTTTAAAGGTCCTTTTGCAGTCGACTAACGATCACTATTCATCCATATATATCAAAAATCAAGTTAATCCTTTTGCAACACAAAATGCCTCCAATTGAGACGAATTAAAGCGAAAAAATCAAAAATTAAACAAATTGATCTCTTCGGCAAAGCCGTGATATAAATGAAGGTGACATATCGAAATAATTCAAATTTCGAATGCTACCAACATTTAAAATATGATACAATAAGGCTGAGTTTGTTATCAACGAGCCATTAAATCGAAATAAAAATAAAAAACTCCATATGCTTAATGAAATGAAAGAAGAAACTTCAATCTTAATTTCTGGCAGAGAAGTTTATAAAAAAGGCTGTATATTTTTATCAAAATACAGTAAACCAGTATAAAATTGTATAATATTAAAAAATATGTAAAGAAACATTGTAGAAAATAGTATAATATTTTTATTTTTGATAAGTTTTGTAAAGAAATCCGTTTATAGGATGATATTTTTATTTAAAATAAAATTAGTAAAAGCTACTTAAAAATCAGCGAAGGAAATCCCAGCTTGGATCGGGAAATGATGATTTCCGAGAAATTATATATATATACCTATATATGTTTGTATATATATATATAGATATATTTTTATTTAAAATAAAATTAGTAAAAGCTACTTAAAAAGTAGCGAAGGAAATCCCAGCTTGTATTGGGAAATGCTTATGTTTGAATGAGATATACTTACGGATGTGCACGACTTTCGACGGTGCAATGTAAGTTTAAAGGTCCTTTTGCAGTCGACTAACGATCACTATTCATCCATATATCTCATAAATAGGGCTTATCCTTATGCAACACAAAATGCCTTCAATTGAGACGAATTAAGCGAAAAAATAAAAAATAAACAAATTGATCACTTCGGCAAAGCCGTGACATAAATGAAGGTGATATATCGAAATAATTCAAATTTCGAATGCTACCAACATTTAAAATATGATACAATAAGGCTGAGTTTGTTATCAACGAGCCATTAAATCGAAATAAAAATAAAAAAACTCCATATGCTTAATCAAATGAAAGAAGAAACTTCAATCTTATTTTCTGGCATAGAAGTTTATAAGAAAGGCTGTATATTGTTATCAAAATACGGTAAACCAGTATAAAATTGTATAATATTAAAAAATATGTAAAGAAACATTGTAGAAAACAGTATAATATTGTTATATTTGATAAGTTTTGTAAAGAATCTTTACAAAACTTATCAAATATATATATATATATATATATATATATATATATATATATATATATATATATATATATATATATATATATATATATATATATATATATATATATATATATATATATATATATATATATATATATATATATTTATATTTACAAACATACCTTATTTTCTTTGAATTTAAGCACTATCATGAGGTTTAGCTTGTAATTAAAAGGTTTAAGTTAAAGAATTTAATATTAAATTTCTCGATGTTCTGAGTTTTAAAGTTTTTGTACTTTCTACGCTAAGAAGGCAAATGGTAAAATAAATTGATTACATTTGATTGGTGATCGCTCGCGGTCAATCGTGCGATGTTATAATTTTGGCTGACTAAAATAATATTGCTCGAAGAAGATTCATGAGTTGAAAATAATAGTTTTCAATGTCAATTTCTGAAAGTTTGTATAAGCTTAATATTAAAATGATGGCTCTCGAAAAGCAGTATATCATGGTCCTCGCTTAATACGGACGAAACTATCCCTTATCTACATAAATAGTAACTGAGATAAAGATTTTTTTTAAAATCACATATGACAATATGAATTATTTCAATAATTCTGCGTATATTCTTATCGTCACGCAAGCATTATGTAATGAGATAATAATATACGGCTTTAGAAATAACAATGTAGGTAATTGCTAGTTCATGTGTCCATTGCATACAACGCTGCAGACGTTTAATTTCAATGACTCGATAATTTTGTATTTAACCAAGTATGCCGATTTCGCTTAATATTTTCCATTTAATAAGAACTTCTTTTACATAATTATAAAGAATCATACAGACTTTGTTATAATATTACCATATTTAAATTATTCACAAATTTGATAATGATGGACCTTGACGCACTAATATTATTATTATTTATTTATTTACTTATTTATTTAAAGTAAAGCACGAGATACATATTCCTGCATTAAATTACAAATTATTAGATCTTGGACCAGTAGGAAAAAACAATGCATATTGCAGCATCTCGATCACAACGTCAACTACACCTAACTAGAACTAGGCCTTCATTATGGCAAGCGTACCAGAAAATTGTTTTACCTGTGCATACTTTTGGTTTACTTTACAGAAAAAAACAAAAGAAATCAAGTTAAGACTTATAAGTACTTAAGAAGTCATGAAATATCACTTAGAATAATAGATATTACACGTGGAATTAAAATTGAAAAACTTGTATAGACCAGTCAATATTTATTTTTAATAATATATATCTGAATTATATTTCCAAAGTGCATTTGCCACGATAAAAATGAAATAAATATTTAAATTTCATATTTTGAATTTATTTCAAATTATCAGTAATTACAATTCACAATAGTCAAAAAATTTAACTAGGCTGCCGCTTGTTCCAAGGTAAAACATTTATTTTAATTATAATCACGCTAAGATATCTGTATTATCTTTATATATCAATCAATATTAGATTTATATTAATAAATATTATGGTACTTAGATTTAATATCAATACCATAATTACCTAATAAAACAAGAGAAAACTGTAAACAAAATAGCTATTATTTTAATCAAAAAATATAAAATATCAATAATAATCTAAATAAAATTAATATTTAAAAATTTATTCCTATTTATACTTATGTTTTATTTTAAATATTCAATTACCTTATAAAATATTCAATATCTACAGTCGCACAAAAGATATTGAATGAATATATTTTTTAATATATATGAATTTTACATCTCTTTAATGTTTAGTCGTAGCATAGTAAAATAACATCAGTAGGACATATCGAGCCCGTTTTCGAAATAAGTACCTACGCTTCGCCGAAGCACCAGGGTTGCCACAACAAATACACAATTGACCATTAAAGCAGAATTGTGATCCATTAAAGCAGAAATGGAATTCTTTATAATTATTATGTACGTTTATGTATTTTTGGTTTAAAGATCAAGTCGGTTTCCAAAATTGTAATGTAACAGAATATATGACTTAGTGCTGACTTTGTGTGACAGCATTCATCACTTGTTGCATGTGTTCAAAATACCTACATTTTAGTAAGTTAAAGTAGGTACTTAACAAAAACGCATCTACCTACCTACCTACGCTCTAAACATGCCTATGCACCTACTTACCTAGACACATACTTACCTACGCAAATGAACAATAAACGTTACATCGTAAATGTAAGTTCGTTACGTAAATGTAAAAACTCATAAATGTAATTTCTGATAGGTTGCATTACAGCCTGTACAGAATACATTCCACTTTTGTATACTTAGCTGTCGCGCGACAGCCCTGTCTGGCTAGCACCGAGGCGCCCGAGAATCTATGTATTGGTAGCGTATGGACAACGGGCGCTTGTATGAGTGCGAAATCGGTGCGTTTTATGGAGATGTTACACTGTTCTTATTTTACTATGGTGGTAGGCAGTTGAAAAATATGAGGGCAAGATAATTGAAGTTCGATTGGCCAAATGCGAATCTACTAAGAGGTTTTGCCAAATTAGTTTGGTTTGATGTCCTTGTCACACGAGTATGCTGGCTTTTTTTAAGTTCTCCTACCTCTTTCTAGGATTTAGTAAGAGTTACCAGCACAAATAGAAGTATAATAATATAATAATAGTATTTACTTCAAAAGAAAAGACGTCATATAAATAATTACAATAATCACACATAGCGTGCCAGTAAATGTTTCGACAAATAATGACTCCTTCATTAACTTAGCTAATTGTCTCATTTGTAGTTTTTACCTCCTTCTTTGATACTACTATCAATTTAGGATTTTTCCGTTGACTATCAATATAGGTGGACCGAATCACTTTGATGTCCATAAAATACTAATTCTAGTAGTATCATTATACGCAATAGTCACTATACTCATGGGTCACACGACCAAACTGTTTACAAAAACTGATTACAAAAAATATATAGAGAAAGCCTTGGAGATATGTACTCCTTAGATGGCCTCTACAAAACGTAAAATGTGGCCGGTGGCATAGTGGTTAGATAGCCTGATCTTACATTGTAAGGTCCCGGGTTCGATTCCCGGCTGGGTCACCATTTTCCGTTGGGATCAAATTAACGGATTTGCATTTTCAATTCTGTCGATCGAATGCAATAACAAGACACACACTTACAGACATAATACACGCACACATTTTTTATAAATTTATTTGTTTATTCACTTATTACTAATCAACATAACAGTAAAACCAAGGCATTGAGAAGTAAAATTAATAAAGATATCACCGTAACTATACAAATAGAATGACACTTATAATACTAGCTATCGTATTAGAATAAATTATATAATAGCTTGCAATTTAAACAAGTGAGGGTTGGCGGTAAAAATATCGAAATCTGGTGCCATCGAGTGAATTTCATTTAAGCGCTGCAAAGCACGCGCCAACAAGTTCCTCATCGTAAGGTTAGTGCTCGAGAACGGCTCTGCGAAAAGATGGTGCGATCGAGCACGAAGATAATTATTTGGTATGAAAAGATCCACCTTGGCTAGTAAGCTAGGGTTGTCAGTTTTACCACGAATTAGATTGAAAACATAGGACATGGTCATCATTTATCTTCTGAGACAGATATAATTATAGCCAACCATGCCTGTGATAAATGCAGTCGGATACAAAAATGGATAATATCCGTACTGCTTGAAGTACAAAAATCTCAAAAAACACTTCTGTGCCTTTTCCAGCATGAGGGTATAAGTATCTTCATGCGGATTCCAAATAGCTGCATTCGTTTCCATGCGACTTCTAACAATCGAGTTGTACAACGTGCGCATAACCCGAATATTATTGAAGTGCTTGGATTGCCGTATCACGAACCCTAGAAGCTTGAAAGAAGTTGTCGATAGTTGCCTAATGTGTTCCTACATATAACACGTCATAGTAGGGTTGGTTGTAAGAGATTGTCATATGACAAAAAAACCCGCCCATTGTGACATTTTCACAATAAAGAATATAAACAAACAAACAAACAAACAATGTGCTGGAAGTAGCACACAACTTTGCGTGAAAGCGACGCGCCATCAATATCAAACTAATCTTTGTAACAAAGTATTCTTTGTTACAAAGATTAGTTTGTAACAAAGCATACTTTGTTACAAACAAAGAATCTATGCTATGCTATGGGCAAAGAATCCTACCTTTCAATATTAAAGTAAGTCCTTCTACCCAACTCCAAAATGAATAATAACTGACGGAAAATATTGCCTGTTTGTTTGTTTATACTCTTTAATGTGATTCACAATAGGCGGGTTTAATATCATACGACATTCTCTTACAACTAACCCTACTATGAAGTTTTTATACAGAGTGAGTTTAATTAACGGTCATCCTTCAAGGGAATCAATCAGTACAAGCAAGTAAGCAACTTCGATAAAAAAATAAATAATAATATATATATATATATTTTTTTTTTAAATAAATTCATTAATTTGAAGAACTTGACTGTTGAATAAAAGTTTTACAGGCATTTGAGCGTGATGCGCTATCTATCGGTAGGTAAAATATTGCTAATAAACAATATTAGAGATATTTTACCTACCGCTAGAAGCTGCATCGTGCTCAGCGCTTCTTATGCTATTTGCTAAAAAAGAAACATTTCCTTTGTTTTTTAATTATTACCCGGAACCTTACAATTTAAGATCAGGCTTTCTAGTATCTTTATAATCCAATGAATGCAGCCTAGCAAATGGCTGAGCAACGATTTAAATTATTAATTAAGAATTATTTATCATTATTAATATTTTTTAGAATATTTCGATAATTGTTTATGTGATATACCTATTACATTACACTACATTACATTACATTTACGTCGTGTCCAATTGGCGGCTAAAACCGCTCTTGGACGTGTCAAAATATTTGTGTTTTAAGTAGTAAGTGTCATGAATACTTTAATCTTTACTAATATATAGTATCTAAGAAAAATATATAGTGTCTAAGAAACTTTGGAACCTACTAAAAGTTATTCGTCGTAGAATCGTATTACAAAACAAATTAACAAATAGTCAATAATTCTAATGGCTACCTACTAAACACACAATAATTAAAATAGTCAGTTAAAAAGTTGAATAATGAAAGCAGAAGCCTAACAAATTAAAATATTCAATAAATCGAATATATACGTACTAAAAACTGTACATACTAACATCCAAAGTAGTAAGTAAATTGTTAAATAATCAAACTAAAGCTAAATCTTACATTTAAATACTAAAAGTACATATATACCTAATTATCATTCAAATTGGTACAATATTTGCAAAGTCATGGCCCTCGAATTTGGTCAGATTATAGAAAGGGTAGCCTATCAGCATCTCCCTAATGTTTTTTTTTTAATTGTTTGTCCTCCAGTTGTTTGATAGTAGTAGGGAGTAAATTGTAGAATTTAATGCTAAGGTATACGTAGCTCTTCTGTACTTTTGCCAGTTTTGTTCGGGGCACGCATAAAAGGGAATTACCGCGTGTATGGCGAGAGTGAATGTCCGCTCTAGTTGCGGTTTCTGTTAGGTGCTGTCTGGCATACATTAAGCACTGGTATATGAACGCCGAATACATGGTCATTATCTTTGCCTTACTGAAGTATGCTCTGCATGAGGTCCTGGGCGTTACCTGATACATGCTGCGCAGTGCTCTTTTTTGCAATAGGAAGATTCTTTTACTGTTTGCGGCATTTCCCCAAAATAGTAGTCCATAAGTCATTAATGAGCCGAAATACGCAAAACACACTGATTTGGCTGCCGCGAAGCCACAAAGGCTTCTGATTTTTTTTATTGAGTATATAGAACTACATAACTTACTAGCTAATTCATCGATATGGGTATTCCATTTTAATTTGCTGTCAAATCTTAAACCTCAAAAAAATATATCTTCTGTGAAATGAATTATATGACGTGAAAAAGTCATATAATTCATTTAAATAGTCGAAATTGGTCGGTCTTAAGCGATAGGGAATTATTTTTGATTTTGTAATATTTAGACGTAATTCATTAGCATTACACCAAATTAAGAGTTGTTCATATATTTACATATATTGATTTTTGAAAATAATAATGATACATACATTATATATATTAAGGGTTTTTTTGATAATATTAAGGGTTTTTTATTTATTATTATTATCAGTAAAACGCACACATTATAGATAGATAGTATTACAATTATTATTTATTACTTAATAGTTGGTGTATAATATCCGAACTAACATAAGCATGGCTTAATGGGGTGATATTTCTGTCAATATAAGGGTGGATCACATATAAACGGTAATTTTTCTTTTATGCTTACTACGCAGTTCCTAGCTAGATGATGCCGAGTGCATCATCTATCATCATTGATGTTTTGTTTGTGAGGAGTGGGGAACCGGCTTGGTTAGCGAGTGCGCTCGGTTTTGTCCTCAGTACAGCCATGACAAAGCAAGAGGTACATTCTTCTGTTGCACAACGCAATATCATAAAGTTTTTAACCAATGATTGCGTTAAACCATCGGAATTTTTTAGTCAATTGAAGGAGCAGTTTGGGGAGAGTACGCTGTCTCAGAATCGTGTGTATATGTGGGACAGAGAATTTAAGGGTGGGTGAGAACGTATCGAAAACGAAGGTCATGATCGAAGTCCAAGGACAAGCCTTACAGATGACAACATCCGTGCCCTTAAAGAGCTTATCGAACGTGATCGTCGGTTAACAGCTGTTAAAGAAATCTCATCAGAAGTGGGTAACCGCTATATGTGTTAAATCCTTTATCACTGATCGCATTGGATTCAGTAAAATTAGTGCCCAACGGGTTCCGAGGTTGTTGACCGGAAATCAGAAAGGAAATCGAAATTTTTGACCTAAAGTCAGATGGAAAACCCTCAAATACCTTCCTTACAGTCCAGACTTGTCCTGCAACTATTTTTTGTTCGCACCCTTGACGGAATCACTTCGGAGCAAAACGATTCGCAATCAATGAAGAAGTAGAGGAGCATTTGCGCAATTGGCTCACAACTCAACCTCAATATTTCTATAAGAGAGGGATACTGCAGCTTCCAAATCATTAGAAAAAGTGTTTGGAGCTTGGGGGAGGATATGTAAAGAAGAATAAAAGTTTTCACTTGTGTATATTATTAATCAATAAATGTCTTTAAAAAAATACTGTTTATATTTGATCCACCCTTGAAGTATCAATGCCTTAATCTATATTCTTGATTAGGTATAATCATAGATACGAACTGTAAAATTGTTGTATATACTTTTATTTTAACGGCTTACCAACCGACGAGGAGGTAAAGTATTGTGAATGTATTTAAAAAATCGAGACGAAGACGGATATATAAATTTTGACCCCCATCCCCCGCCTTTCAATGAGATAATTAAGATTAACTCCAGACTGAAGTCTGCCTGTCTCTCTCTCTCTCTCTCTCTCTCTCTCTCTCTCTCTCTCTCTCTCTCTCTCTCTCTCTCTCTCTCTCTCTCTCTCTCTTTCTCTCTTTCTCTCGGTCTTTGAAAACTTTAGGTTAGTAAATTTAATAACCTCA
The DNA here is from genome assembly GCA_944548615.1 of Micropterix aruncella. NCBI lineage: Eukaryota > Metazoa > Arthropoda > Insecta > Lepidoptera > Micropterigidae > Micropterix > Micropterix aruncella. The sequence continues at coordinate 16,525,062 of OX155973.1, forward strand.
AATGTAACTCTCAACATAGATTAGCAATAATATAAGCCAGAACCCTTAGCAGATACTGAGAAAAATAAAAAATACGCAAGTTTCAACAAGGATCACGTATATAACTCGGACTGTGGTACATACGTATGAATTAACATGACGAGTAACGGTCTTAGCGTGACGGTAGTTACCGTGCCTAAATGTTAAAACATAATATTATTTCATTACGTCGCCATATACGGATTTCGCTTCTAACATGACAGCATGTAGTAGTATACGTACAGTTACAGTCGGACACATGAATCATGTTAAAAATACAGTATACTGTTATTTCCGTACTAACCGTACGGAAAATATTAATACATATAATCGAGTAATGGATTCAACAAATTCAACAAAATTAATTGTAATTCAACAAAATGTAATTCAACTGTAATTCAAAAACTTGTAATTCAACAAAATTACGATTGAAACATTGTTATTCTGTATAAAACTGATTTAACAAAATGATAATGTAAGAATCAGTCCAATATTTTTGTTAGCGTAGCTCTCGCTCTGGCAACGAGACATGGAAAGAGCTATGCTGGGAGTTTAACTACGTTATAAAATTCGAAATGGGGAAATCGCGGAAGAACCAAGGTCACTGACAGAGCTCGTAAAATAACCAACTTGAAATGGCAATGGGTATGTCATGTAGCTCGCAGGGCCGACTACCATTGGGGCAAAAAGGTTCTCGAATTTCGACCGCGAACCAGCAGACGCCGTGTGGGACGGCCCCCCATAAGATGGACCGATGACATTGCCAAGTATAGTTAGTTGCCAAGGATGAAGTTGGATGGAGGCGGCTCAAGACCGGTCGTCATGGCATTCTTTGGGGGAGGCCTATGTCCTATAGTGGACGTCTACGGGCTGATGATGATGATGATGAACTTATTTTTGATTGATATTGCCATTGCCATAATAATTGATTGATATTGCCACAATAATTCTACATTGCTTACTTAAAAATCTGGGAGCTAATGGGGTCTTGCTGAGTTGGCCACGAAGACCCATTCTGTTCAGGGTTGGTCACACTCACGGCTCAACACCCATCCGGCGGCCTCCACGCATGAAGTGCGAGCCCGGGCAGGACTCTGGCCTTATTGCTAGTTTCCCCTAGCAGTCAACCTTCTGGCGCTCCTGGACGGTCTGTGCACCGTAGGGCGTAAGCCAATCGATTGTGCACTCTGACTAACAGTCGGGAGAGTCTGGAAGCAGTCCTGTTTCCTATAGAGCAGGGGTGGTTGCGGACCTTACGGCGACTGCTCTTGAAACGACCATCGGCTACCCGATCCTGGGTGAACAGGCGGGCAAAGGATGCCGTGGTACGCGATAGATTTGGTTTACACCGTTTCACCGCTTCGTAAGGGAGAGGACGGCGCAAGCGACCTCAAACTCGTAACCAATCGAGAGACTGGAGTAATCTGGTCGCAATTGGAAGTAAGCGCGTGAGTGTAAGCCCGCTGGGTAACACTCCTGGCTATCTCGCCGTTAAGGCGTTGGCCTCTAACGGGCATGTGGCGGAGCTTGACGGTGGACTGTTTTGTCCAAGTCTTCTGCGTCCACTTCGCGGGAGATAGAAGGAAAAATCGGCGAGGATTCGTCCGTTGTAGTTGACAACTCTATTTGCTTACTTAAAAACAACAAAAAAAACAAATGTATCAGGTATTTTTTATGATGACTTTTTTATATGCTTATATTTTCAGATACGATAAACTCTATTACAAAATGGCAGATAACCTCATGATACATTAAAAATAATTAACAGTCACTCAACCTGTATTTTCTATAATAATAGATGTGATTGTTTAATAACTTGAGACACGACATGAGAATCTATATATGTATGAAATGAGAAATCTATTCTGTAGACCATTACAGTTACCAGTGCTAGTTTATAGTGTGTAAAAGAAGAGCTGATATTTGGTGTGATTTTAGTCATTTCCTATTTATCAATCGCCTGTTTATTTTTACTTGTTGTGTAATTGGTGTTTCTCGGGGTTCTAGTATATTAGTTCCGACTCTTTGCTTAGCAAAATATCTTTATTTATTTTTTTTTGTCGAAGTTCCTTAATTCTTATTTAAGCCGGTTCTAGGTAGCGAACGGTTTCGTGTAGCTTGGGCCATAAGATCCGCTGTGTTTTCGGATCGGTACAACTCACGATTCAGCTCCTATTCAGTGGACTCTCGCGGCACAGGCCTCGCGGCTGGTGGATCGGTTTCCCCTGGGGTATTGCCACTCGGCCCTACTGGACGGTTTGTGCACCAAATAGAGTTGTCAACTACAACGCGCGAACCCGTCACCTCAGGAAGTTTAAACGATTAGTCGTTAAACTACCTGGTTGTTAAACTCAGGTTTGGTCATACTCACGGGTCAACACCCATCCGGCGGCCTCCACACATGAAGTGCAAGCCCGGGTAAGACTCTGGCTTTAGGGCTAGTTTCACCTAGGAATCAACCTTCTGACGCTCCTGGACGGTCTGCGCACCGTGCGGCGTAAGCCAATCGACTGTGGACTCTCAGTCGGGGGAGTCTGAAAGCAGTACTGTTTCCTATAGAGCGGGGGTGGTTGCGGACCTTACGGCGACTGCTCTTGAAACGACCATCGGCTACCCGACTCTGGGTCAACAGCCGGGCAAAGGATGCCGTGGTCCGAGATAGATTCGGTATACACCGATTTACCGCTTCGTAAGGTAGAGGACCGCGCAAGCGATCTCGAACTCGTAACCAATCGAGAGACCGGAGTAATCTGGTCGCAATTGGAAGTAAGGGCGTGAGTGTAAGCCCGCTGGGTAAAATACCTAGTCATCTCGCGGATAATGCGTTGGCCTCTTACGGGCATGTGGCGGAGCTAGGCGGTGGACTATTTTGTCTAAATTTTCTGCGCTCACTTCACGGGAGACAGAACGATCAAATATCGTTTAAACTTCCTGAGGTGACGGGTTTGCCCGTTGTATCCATGTAGAGGCTCTTAGGCCGTCTATATCTTAGGGCTCCCTTTGCACTTAGGGGGTCCCACTTTGGCATTCAAACATTCTGACGACGACATAGTGTAGAATAGACGTACATATAAATATAACGCAATAGCACCGGTAAAGTAGGCCGTTAAACATTTTTGACAAGGCTTATGTCGCTTAGCAAAGACGCGCATATAAACAAAATACGATCGAAATTTCCTTAGAATTACAATTCAATGATTTTTTCTATCTATTAGAGACAGTTTCAAAATTATGATTGTTATAATCCTTTATCGCGGTGCCTCTAAAAGGCGTGGGGCCGGTGACTATTTGGCCTATTGGATAATCTGGCACTGCTTGCGATTAGGGCTTCCTCGTGGACCATACCTTGTCAACGACTGGTCTTTAACAACGATTCTATCGTGCGGTAGAAACGTTGTCAAAGACCAGTCGTTTTAATTGCTTTTATACGCGTTTTTTCTGCATATCAATGGCGTCTTATCTCTATTATATTATTAGAACTTTTCCATTATTAACCTCATTTTTTATTAAAAATGGCAGACTCCCTACTGGGCTCTGAAAACTATTCATTTAACATACATATATAATACTTTAATGTTACCATTCATTAGATACTGAATTGGACGTGTACGATCAGACAAAATGTCAGTTCTGAATTTGGAATTTTTGTCCAACTTTCTGTCCAAATTTTGAATGACTTCCACTTTAAGAACTTTCTGTCCAAATTTTGAATGACTTCCACTTTAAGAACTTTTTGTTTTTTTTTATTGCTATTGCTATTTTTGATTGTATACATTTTTTTCTACATAATGACCATCATTGATTATGAAGCCACGCCTCATTAGTTGTAAACGATTTTTTCAATGATAAAATTAATAGTATAAAAAAAAACACTAAAAAAACGCTTTTATAAACGCACGTAAAAACCAAAAAAACGACTATTGTATCAGAACAACGACATCTTATCTGTAAACGTATCATTGCAAAACCATAATAAACTATGAAAAGATTGTACACATTCTATCGTTGTTACAAGACCTTTCTAACAAGTCTAAACACGGCTATGATACGATATTCCATCATGGAATGCCAGTGCCTATCTTCCGGCTTCATCATCAGACCTTGAAACCTAATCGTGGTCAAAGTTCATTTCAAGACTTTTCTAACAAGTCCAAACACAGTTATGATACTATGTTCCATCATGAAGTTCCAGTTCATATCTTCCGACTCCATCATCAGATCAGTTCGACAGTACCATATTATTGTATTGTCATCAGAACTACATACAGCTGCCAATTTTCATGACGCTACGATCCTTGGAAGATGGTTAAATTAGTTACCTTAGATTCCATTACATAGTTACATACAGGTCGACCTAATAAAAGCGTGTTAAAAAATAGCAGAAGTGGGCCCATGTAACTGTCCCTTTAACATAAATAATATAAATATATTTTCTCCATACATTAGATACTGAATTGGAAGTGAAGATTCAGTTAAAATGTCAGTTCTAAATCTGGCAAAAGCCGACGTGGAACCAGACGATGGAGCAAACTACATGTACCGCGTACAGGCCGTAGTAGCTGTAGTACTCACCCTGTACTGGGGCCTTCACATGTTCTTCACATGGAAGTTCGACTACTGGACCGATCGGGGACTCCCGATCGTCCGACCCACGGCGTTCATAGGCAGCTTTGGAGACTTGCTGCTGTTCAGAAAGAGCGCTGGAGAATTCTTCAGAGACCTGTACTTGGAGCATCAATACGCCGACGCAGTGGGAATGTGGCTGTTTAGGAAGCCAGTGCTGTTGCTAAGGAATAATGATCTTATTAAAAAGGTTCTGATAAAGGACTTTAACCACTTTTACGATAGAACTATGCATGCGGACCCTGTTTCAGATAAACTTGGAGCATATAATCTGTTTGCCGTTAAGGTAAGTAAATACATATTTCGATCGTTCATAATCGATCAAATTACTAATGCTTTGGCAAAGAGAAAGTTGTGACATTTACAATATTTTTGTTATTGTTGGCAATTTGAATTGTTATTTTTGGCAATTGGCAATTGAATATTTTAAACCTTTGCTAGGTATCTACATTATATAAGTATAAAATTAGTTCCTACCTAAATTTACGGAGATTTTAACAAACTAAAGTTGAATCATTTTAATATTTACAATAAGCTCAACAGCGAAAATTGCTGAACATGGATTGCCACGCAGCTTTGGTTCAGGATGGCCGATGTGTTGGTCGACTTAACTCGTGGAGCAGCCCCCATCCGGTAGCCTCCTCGAAACCCGCCCGATGCGGAAACTGCCTAGTATCGCCCGAAGGTCTACCCACAGAGGATCCGATCCCCTCTGTCAACGACACAGCCGTGACAGGGCAAACAGTGTCCTTTCCGGGTTTATCCCTTTTTGAGGATGCTACCGGGTGAGAGTTAAACCGTGAGTTAAGCCAACCCAAGGTAACGTGCAGGTAATATGGACCAAGCTGCACGGAACCGTTAGCTGCAGAACCGTTAGAAACAATAGTTTGGGGACGTGTTGTTATTTTTATATTTTTTTGAAAATCGTTAAAACATCGTCTTTTGCGACGTGTTTGGCTCAGTATTTCCCGGCGCGTTTTCGCGTATCACACCAGTCGTAAAGCTCTTACATTTTCAGAATCCAGCATGGCGTTCTATTCGAGCTCAGCTTTCTCCCCTCTTCACTGGAAATAAGATGAGGTTTTTGACTAAAGAGATGCATTCCCACTCACTTCACCTAAACGATAGAGTGAAGAATGAACATGTTCATAAGAGCAAGGAGGCGGAATTAAAGGTTGGTTCTTTCTTTTCATATAAGTTCCTAAACACATTAAGAGAATATATCATGCTTTCGTGTATCAGTTAAGTACTATATTTTCAAATGGACATTAGTTTTATATTAACACTAGCTGTTGCCCGCGGCTTCGCTTCGCGTAAAGTTTCGAATCGATTTGCTAATTTAGGTAGAGTTTATTTTGACGTTTATTTGCCTTTTTAGACGCTACCTTTAGATATATAGTGCAAAATGTTACCCTCAGATGCACGCTACCTACCTCGTAGATATAAGAGTCTTTTTCCTCGCCACCCGAGCCACCCTCCGCTGTACGCTGACTTAACCGAATTTTAAGATATGACTATACCACCTAAAAACTTACAATATATGGCTAATTTTATCTCTATTTAACACCCGTAATAATGAATAAATTTATTTTAATAAGGATTCCTCTTTTATCTATACTAATATTATAAAGAGGTAAAGTTTGTGACGTTGTAGGAAGTAATCTCTGGATCTACTGAACCGATTTTGGAAATTCTTTTACCAATAGAATGCCACGCTATTTGTGAGTGTCATAGGCTATATATTAATCCGAAAATTGAAAAGACTTTTTCGTAGTAGTCGGATTTGCAAAGTTAGTCGGAGAATAAGCGGTCGAATGGAAACTTTTCTAACTAACGCTGCTTTAACAATGACAGATATATGATTAAGTTCTAGAGAAAAGTTGTAGAGCTTGATTATGCCTACATAAAAGTCAGCGACAGCATATGTCTAACTTTAATATTTAATCGTTAGGTCATGTTTATTGGTCATATTATCAACAATTATGAATTATTATCAGAATAAGTAAATTTATCTTCTCGAGTGTTTAAAACAAAAGACTTTTCTTTTTTACTGCATATAAATTCCTTTTTACTGCATAAATAGTTAAAGAGATAATACGCTCACAAATAAGACACTCACAAGAAGACACTCTAACAGTATTATAGTCAAATTGTATAATCAAATAACCCTTTTTTTGGCAGTCAGGAAATAAATCATAGCACTCAGTACTAACCAAACCACACTCATAATTTCATCACAGGTAAAAGGTTTTACCGCCCAACGAAGTGGGCACGGGTCAGCTAGTCACTAATATTTTTGACAAACACCGCCTAATTATTTTTCTTATTTGTTTTGAGACGTAAAAGCAGTTATTGAAGGAGACTTTTTTCTAGATCTCTTTGATGCCAATATTTTTGTCATATATTATTTTCACATATATCATACCGTTTCGCCAGCACTCGTTGATAAAAAAACTCACCAGCTCATTTTTCTCCGAATTGATTTACAAATATCGTGATATCGAATTAAAAACCGACATTTATCGTAATAACGTATAGTCTATAGCACTCGTCGATAATGGAGCTTTCCATTAGTTAAATAATTTTTGAAATCGGATTAGCAGTTTCGGAGATTACTCCCTACATACAAACAAAAATTCTAGAGTCTATCTAGATGATCACAAAACATTTATAGGTACATATTAAATTTCGTTTAATTTAGTTCAAGGACATAATTTTTATCTCAAGTATATTCACTATAATACCTATATATCATACCTTAAATTAAATATAAATATATTTATATACATACATAATATATTTTTATCTATTTTGTCTCTTCCTTTTACCTCACTTCCCATCCTTATTCCCCCCATTCTCAAGCGGAAACAATATAAAATTATATTGCGTTCATTTTGTATACTTTATATTCGGAATCACATTAAAGGATTTTTGTAACTTTTAAATAGGTTTTTATTGCATTGTATGTAGTTCTGTTTGGTTCCAGAATAAAATAAAAATAAAAAAAAATACCAACTTACAAACTTACAAACATCACTCTCTATAATGTATTGATTGATTCCAATAAAGACAATACAAAGATTGCTAGCCGGAGAAGATATTGGTGTCAAAACCCCATAAACCTATAATTCACCATGGTTTTCTGGTGAAAATAATGTTAGGAACATTTTTAGGATTTGTGTGCGTTATATACCACTGACGTCATCGGCTCTGCTGCATGGGGAGTTGATGCCGGTGCCTTGGCCTCACCAGAGACTTCGCACCTGAGGAATATCGGGAGGAAGATATTCACCTTCAACATGAAAAGAGCACTGGAGATGTCCCTCAATTTCTTTGCTCCAGAAGTCGCCAAGATGTTCAGGTCGGTTTCACACACTGAATAGTTTAACTACATTTATTAAATAATAAACTCTGTACTTGCGCTAAAAAATTGTAACACAAACAGGCGAGTTTATTGCTACATGACAATATCTTACATCACAGTGGTGGTATATAAGAGGGGCCTGGAAATAAAGATTATTGAGTTTGTCTCAATAAACGACAAACTATATTTGTTATATTTAAAGCTAAGAATGCCCGAGGAAAAGAAATTGGTAGAGGAAGGAGACATATAAGGAAGAGCTGGTTACTTCTTAGAAAATAGTATTTTTTTTTTAGAATCTTGAATGATTGTAAATAATGGTAGCTTCGTATATTTCATAATTTAAAAAAAAAGTTTTATTGGGCAATTTTTTTCTGCATTGGAACTGAACCAACGTATAAAATATCAACTTCATAGGATAAGAGGAAGTGGTTTTAATTAAACTTGCAAAATTTGACCTAAACAAACATACGTATACACACTAACTAACATACATTGCAAGGTACGAGTAAATAAAAGCTTGTAATAAATACATTTAATAAAACAATTAAAATGTATTCTCTGCTTCGCGTAAATTGCACGACAATTGGCTACCCAAAAGACAAGAAATGACTGAATTTCTCTGTTTTCCCTTTTTAGCCTTAAGGTCTTCTCAGCCGAGTGTTCAGAGGACCTGAGCACCATATTCTGGCAGGTGATGGATGAGAGGGAGAGAGACATAGCCGCAGGCAAACCTACTAGGTCAGGAGACCTAATAGAAGCGCTAATACAGCTGAAGAACAACCCTCCGAAGGATGGAGTAGGCAAGTTTGATTTTCAGTTCTCTACTGACTTAATTATTTATTACTGATCCTAATATGACTCGACGAGGATCGTTACACAAAATTTTAACAGAAAAAAAACCGTGAGATACTTAGGACGGGCTATCATAATTGAATGCGTATACAAAATTTTGTGTCTGTGCTGTTTACTGTTGAGGAGTTCCCTCGTTGGAAGCCAACCCTGGGTGCCGCAATCCTGTCTTGGTAAAACGGTCTGTCGTAATTGAAAGCATATGCAAAATTTCGTGTCTGTGCGCTGTTGACAGTTAAATAGTCTCCTCGTCGGAACCAACCCTGGGTGCAGCAACACTGGGTGAAACTTAGAACGGGCTATCATAACTGAATGAGTATACAAAATTTCGTGTCTGTGCTGTTGACCGCTGAGGAGTCCCCTCATCGGGAGCCATCCCAGGGTGTAGAATCAGGTCATGCTTATACTATTAAAAAAATACATTGTGATCGGAATTGAATCAACATGTACATTTTCAACTTCATATGATAATAATTGAGGTGTTTCCTCAATTCGTCATGGATCCCATCACCAGAACAGGATTTTGATAAAAATGGGGCCAATCTAAAAGTATATCCTATTTTAGAAAAAAGAAATTTTGAAATCGGTTCATAAATAGCAGAGTTCTGAGGTAACAAATAAAAAAAAATACAACAGAATTGATAACCTCCTCCTTTTTTTGAAGTCGGTTAATAATATAGTACTTCCTCTCCTCCTGCTTGATACCATAAATAATGTAGTAAATCGTGATTTCTAGACATTTACCGCTCCAATGTTTTATTATAGACCTAAGGAACTTCAATGTCGGATAAGCACGTGGCTCTTATGATCGATAATAGACTGCTCTTTTTCGTAGTAATGCCTTATTATATTGATAAATGCTTTTGTAAATAACAGTTAAATACGCAATTACAGTAGCTAGTATTGTATGTTTGTTTTCTACTCTTTAGTGTCAAATTTCTCAAAGGGCGAGTTTATTATCACACGTCAATCTCTTACTACCAACCCTGCTAATAATAATTTCGAATATCTAATTATATAAATTCTCTTTGCACTGATTTTACTAGAGCTGTCAGTTTGTTGATAATTTTACTTGCAGAATATAATTCCGATACACTGGCGGCGCAAGCTGCTTCGTTTTTCTCGGCTGGTTTTGAAACTAGCTCATCGACGCTGTCCTTCACTTTGTACGAGTTGGCCTTCAACAACGAAATGCAGGTAAAATATAAAATTTTAACCCCCCCCCCCCCCCCCTACCATACTACACTGCCGTCGTAAATGAAAACACAGTAACTTCATTTACTGTGTTTATACAAGTTTGGTTATTTAAAATTATGAGTTGTAGTAGGCAAATTTTAAAGCCTACTATAAGGCAAATTTTTCGGTTTGTATGTCGAAAAAAACACAGTATTTAAAAAAAAAAACAGAATATTTTAAATAAAAAACACAGTATGTATATTTTTTTAAGTTAAAATACAGTAACCTATTATTTACTGTGATCTTTTTTAATACTTATAAGCGTTTAAGAAATATTTCTTCAGATACTGTGGTTTTAGGTAAAATTTTGTTAAAAGTTAATTTATTAATACACGGATTAATCACAGTATCTCAATTACTGTGTTTAAGGTGCCTGCAGTTTTTTATGTATTAAACAAATATGTATTTATTTTACATGGTTAGAACACAGTAATGGGTAAAATTTACCTATAATAGAGTAACCACTCAGTTACTAATTTATACATTACAAATTATTTTCCTAATTTAAAACACGATATCTAATTTAATTAAATAAACAATTATAATTTAATATATATTTTTATGCAGAATTGAAGTTCTAACCATTTTTTAACATTAAAGATTACTTTGTTCATGAAAACGAATATTGAGCAACTGAACTTGCACCGCGTTTTTCTCAAAACGTCTTTTTTCAAGTTACTGTGTTTTGATTTACGACGGCAGTACTGCTCAAAACATAAGAAGGCATAGGCATAATGGTTAGCGAATAGTTAGAACAAGAAAATATATTAAAAAGAATAAAAAACACCACTGCCGTTACAGAAAATGAACTGTTGTATTTTAAATCCATATGAATACATATATATTTTCAGAATGTACTCAATCAGACCTTTCATTTGACACTAAACACGACATATTTATGTTAATTTATTGACATTTGGATATTTAGATATTTAGACAACTCTACTTACTTGATATTTTGGGCAATTACGGTACGCTATGACACTCAGGATGACATAATAATTCTAATAATACGACACACCTCTAAATTGGTTCAAGCGTTTAGAAGTAATGGCGGAATACCGACACTTACATTTTTCAAAATAAACACCTAAGATATTCCAAGAGATCACATTATTTCTTTATCAAATTTATTATTAATTAGTTGCGTATACATCACAAAAATATTTAGTGTATTTTATTAAAATATAGTGATATTTTTATTATTTTTTGAATTTGTGGGTATTTAAAGTGCGGAATAAGGTTACCGACACGCGACATTTTTCTCGTTAAAATCACATTTTCTGTCGAAATTTGAGTAAATATTATGTGTGTTTGCCTTTAGCATTATGTAATGCGATGGTTCGCTGAGGAAGATAGTGATACAGAGACTGTGATACAGTGATTGAATTTGCTCCATTGGAAAGTTTTTCCAAGCTATCTTGATGGCTTCCTTCAATTCGATTTTGTTGTTGTAATCGTGACAAAGTTTGTACACTTCACGAATTGAAAGTCCCCAAACATTCAATCAATTATGGTTATATCTGGTGATTTCGAAGGGCAGTCGGTGAAAAGATGGATTCTATGCTCTCGAAAAAAGGCGGTATGAACTGGCCGCATGAACTGGCGCATTGTCCTGCTGTAATTTCCAGTCCAGACCAGCGCACTCATAGTGGTATGATGGGATAAAGGAGCGAATCATCTGTTGGTATTGTTCCGCGCTCATTCTGTTGGAAATGAATGGCAATGGCATTTTTTTGAGGTAGCCAATTGCGCCCCAGACCCTAACTGAACCACCGCCAGATTGACGCTAACTGATAATCTTGGGTTCAGTGCGTAAAGCATGCCAATAAAATAGGATAATCCATCTGGGCCGTCTAAATTGAACTTTTTTCGTCTGAGGAAATTATATTTTTCGACTGGTCTGCCTAGTGTAGGTGGCCCAACGCAAATTTCTGCCTGGCTGCAACGTTGACTTTTGACAGCATAAGCTTGCGTTACATATTTTTGTATTTTAAGTTTGATGAACCACTCAAAATTTGCTGAACACGTCGAACACCAACGGGAAAATCATTTTCAATGTTTAACTGATAAGCAGACTTAGAACCGTTGCATATCGAATTAATCGCCGTTTTTGAGCACTTGTGATAGTGGATGGGCTGCCGGTCGTAATTTTTACAACAATTTTCACGATGTTTCAAGAAATTTCCCACAACATCTCTACCACGATCATTTTTCTTCGCTATCTAAGAATAAGAATAAGAATAAGAATAAATTTATTTTCGTAAGTAATTTTTCAAAAACATTATTCACAAAGTCTGCCTAACTAGGCCGAAGCCCGTACCAAGGTAGACTCGACTAGGTCACTTGTACATTTTATATTGTATATTGTGCGCACACTTATTAAAGTACTATTACTGAGAAAAACAAAAATTAAAAAATAAATGAATTATAGTAAATCTAATAACTCTAATAAATACTTAGCATAAATTTCAAGAGTTATTCTAATGATAACTAATACCTAAATTATAATCATGTTGAAAAATAAAAAAGTAATAATGAAATCAAAATATATCCAGTAAAAAAATTGTTAAAATAATTATAATAATAAAATACAATAAAATTATAATTGCAGTGATAATCAGTAAGTAGAGAAAAATAACAGGGTAATAATTTGAAAAATAAAAATAAATAATTAAAATAAAATAAAAAGCCAGTAATTAAAATAGTCAAGTAGCTAGTCAATAAATAAAACAGAATAAAAAGATAATAATTATCCTAGTAGCAACAAATAAAAACATAAGATTTATTTGTCAGTGTAAATATTAGGTGTTTAATGGAGAATGACGGAGATGAGCACCTCAATCTCATGTCTTCCAAATTCCAAAAGTAGCGGAGAAATTTGTTTGTTTGTTTTTATTCCATTAGTGGTCGACTTCAAATTAAATTGTAACTCATTAAAAATCTTGGGCGCTATGTATGAAAAGTAATCTGACGATTTGACATTTTCACAACGTCTTTTAGCACGAAAATTTCCGATTTTCTCAACTCAGTTAATGGTTTGCCGCGACCCATTATTGATTAATTAAACTTCGAATGACAGCTGCGTACTAAATATGGTAAAATTGCACTGAAAGGCTCGGAGAAGTGCGTAACAGTAAAATATGAACAACACAAATGACAAAAAAAGTAAACACAATTGGTTTTGACGCAGTGTCGGTAACCTCATTACGCAGTAAAAACGTGTAGACAAATAAAAAATTGAAATAAAAACTAGTAAGATAGAATAACTTACATTATTTTATTGTGACAAACCTGCCAGTAGTTAACAATTAAATTTATTCAAAAATGGAAATATTTGTTAATTTTTTAATAAGTTTTTCTTTGAAAAACTTAAGTGTCGGTAACCTTATTTCGGTCACTATAGATGAACTCTGGACATATTTCATTTCTTTATTCTTGGGCAGGTATGTAAAAATCTTTAATATTTTGTGAAGATTAATAATTATTAAACACTTTATATTATTTATTTTGCTTAATTATTATTCTAAATACAAAATTTCAATTATTGCTAAATTAATATTTCAATATATTTACTAGGCTTACCAGATTTATTCCTAACGGCCGCGAAGAGGAAGAACGAAATTAACTAAACTGTCAAAAGAATACCTACCCATTCACAAATATTTGCTCGATGAACTCCAACACTAAACTCTATGCAGGTAATTAAATGTTTTACCCATTTAATCAACCGCTCCACAGGAAAGACTACACAAAGAAGTTTTCGACGCAGCGACCGGATCCACAGCCAACCTGACCAACGAATTGGTTTCGAAATTACCTTTTCTTGATATTTGCATCAAAGGTACATTAAAACTATATTATTGTATCCAGAAATTATACCTATTAACGTTGCTGATCATTTTGTCTGATAGAAACTCTTCGCAAATATCCACCTCTTCCATTCCTTGATAGGATGTGCGTGAAGACTTTCACCTGGATCCCAGAGGATCCTGAATCAAAGCCCATTACTATTGAAAAAGGTATTTTATTGTTGTTTTTTATTTATTTCAAATTATATTAATGAACAGTTGTCAAGCGAGGAAAAATTGACGTTATTTAAATTAAAATATAGTGACAAACTGGTTCATCCTGATCCCATGCGAACCGACGCCTGTCACACATCTAACTAGGCTTACTTCTGCACCTAAAGCCCCGTATTCACGGTAAACTTTTGTTTATCAACAAAGTTGAATCAACATGTTGCTGAGTTGCTGAAACATGTTTTTCGCAACATTGCGTGTTGCGAAGTTCACCACTGCGTGTTGAAAAGTTGCCGCTCTTCGAGCGAAAACATCAGTTTCGCAACAAATGTTGTTTGTGTGTGGACGCGTTTGCATCATGTTATTAACATGGCAGTAATGTGGAGCAATGACAAAATAATGCATTTAATCGAACTACTTCAAGCAAAAGCAATATTATTTTAAAAATAGTTTGATTAGGTACATACATATTGTTTTTATACTTACTTTGACATAGTCTGATAATGGGTTAGTTAGTTATTGACAAACTTGTGGTATGATTTGACAAATCAATTGTTTTGATACTCTGAACGTGTATGAAAGAGAACTGTATGAATCTCCATATGCCAGATACCGTAACGAGGTGTTTGTGGTGAAACTGGCTGACTAATATTTGTTTCGCTTTTGGCTATTGACGGACCAATCAATTCCAGAATTTCTTCGAAATCACTTTTCGACATTCTTGTAAAGCTACTAAATGACCCATCTGTCGTACGAAGATCACTTATCAAATTTTCTCTTTGCAACAAATAATTTCGTACCTTTTTCTCCTTTTTTAATAGAAAGTCTATACGTTAGATACAGAGAACACAACATCACTATTTCCTCCGGCAAAATGTTGACGCAGACCGGCGTATGAACAGAACATATTGATATAAACGTTGTTTCCAGCAACTTTGCCTTTGCTCAGCAACAATGTTGATCAACTGTTGCTCAACAAAAGTTTACAATGAATGCGGGGCGCTTAAGAGTGCGATTAAAATGTATTTTAGTTTTATTTATTTAAGAAATAATTACTATAAAACATTGTTTTTGCTTACAAATATATAAGGAACCGAATGGCAAAAACTTAACCTTTTGCTTAAATAATATTAGAGTCCTGTCCATTCTAGAACGGGCTTGTTGGGTGACATAATCAAATGACTATGTCACCCAACTAGCCCGTTCTAGAAAGGACAGGACTTTAATATTACAATAAATTATGATAAAGTTTTAGTGAAATGCTCATAAAACTAAATTGCCCTAACATACGCTCCTCCAAAAAAAAAAACAAAAAAAAATACGCAATTCCATTATAAAATCGGCCTTAAATAAGACATACCATTCCACTAAATAGTGTGAGTTTATTTTTTGACGTTATCGTATTGGTTTGTTACCTACGCTATATTTCATTATAAGTAATCAATATAAGGAACCAGCGACAAAAAGTACTAGAGTTGTGGAAAAGCTGATACTTTCAGATCAGGCAGTATTTTGGCCATAGAATGCCGGGTTACAGTCAGCAGGACAGATCCCGGGACACCTTGTGCTAGCGTCCTAGGAAAGGTGTGATTTTAATTAGTACCCCAAAATTTTTTTGGAAACGCTGAAAATTCATCTGTAGACAGTGGATGCAATAAAAAACTATTTGATTTATAATTCATAATTATTAGAAATGAAAATATGCTATCTATTAAACAATTAAAAAAAAAAATGATTGTACTGATCTCTTGTCGTGGGGCCCCTAAAAGGCGTGGGGCCTTTAGGCCGGTGCCTATTTGGCCTATTGGATAATCCGACAATGACTGATTGCACATTTGTACTTCAACCTTGCCTCAAATCAAATCAAATATCTGTCGACGGGCCTTGCTAGAGGCCCGTGACATCTTCCACTAGGCATTTTGCCTTTTCGTGGGGTTTCACGTGAGCCGGGCCCATTGGCCCGGCTTTCTGGAATGGCGTCACAGGGCTTTGTGCCCTGTGGAAAGACTCATTGTTATGTGCTTAGGCACCTTATCGTGAAGGATTGTGACGGGAGGTGGTAATGACATCTTTTGTGGCAAGACTGCTGTGCTGCGATACCCGCGCTGGTGGTCCGCTCAACCTTGCCTAAAGCCAAACTAATTCCCGGAGAGCTAGTTCTGGGACTCGAGGTAAAACATCAACATTATAAATAGGATAGAAACGAATTTACCGCGTGAAATTTGTAGCACCCGACGTTTCGGTGACGTTGCAGCCGCCGTTGTCCAGGGTAGACTGAAAGAGCTCTCAATCCGTTGTTTTGCGGGTAGGCCGCATACCGCTGCCGCCACTGCGTAGGTTATAACGGTGGTGGGGGGCCGGACTTGGAGCGCGCGAATTTCGAAAATCCGTCTTGCACACAACACTCGCTGTATCCTGTCTTACGTCCTTGTGTTCGGCGTTCGGCGCGGGAACATTTTAAGAAGAGGGTTCCCCGTAGTTGAGAGTTTGTAACCGTCGTCGCCGTAAGAACGGCGGCTGCAACGTCACCGAAACGTCGGGTGCTACAAATTTCACACGGTAAATTCGTTTCTATCCTATTTATAATGTCAAACAACCGCGATAGTCTTCTATTTTATATGAAACCTTAACGTCAGTTTTACTAGTTTTTCAACAACTTCAAAATAGAACGCAATCAAGAAATTGAGCGCTCTTTACGGGATTTTTATCCTAATGCCTAAATCTGCACTCTGAGGAATCTTTCACATATAATATTGATATTGTTTTTGAACATTTTCCAGGTACTCATATCTACATTCCGATGCTAGGAATCCACATGGACCCTAACTACCATAAAAATCCAGAAACCTGGGACCCAGATCGCTTCAGCCCTGAGAGAAAAAGCGACTCCAAGATTCTAGACTATTTTCCTTTCGGTAGCGGACCCAGGAACTGTATAGGTTAGTAATAAGTTACACAGTAAATAATCTCTTATCGTCCGTAGTCGCATCTCCTAGCAGCAAGCTCTTCACTAATTACATACTCAATGGTGTATCTACAAAATAACGGATGAAATGAGTAAAGTTTTCGATACGTTTATTGTCTTTGATATTGCAATTGATTATATATGGTATTAGATTAAGCAACTCCATAGTACGATTTGGTAACCCTTCCGATGCGGCTAAATTGGCCCGCAGGCCGCAAAACTGGCCCGCAGGCCAGAGTCCTACCCTGGCTCGCACTTCTGCGTGGAGGCCGCCGGATGGGTGTCGACCCGTGCGTTTGACCGACCCTATACAACTGGGTCTTTGTGGCCCAACTGCAACAGGGCCCATTAGCTCCCAAAGCTCCATTAGATCTTTTATTTCACAGACCCTCAACATCCACCCAACATTTGGAAAACCCTATAGGTACTTCCGAGGTTTTGTGCTGACAAATACATAATTTCAATTCCGCGACTCTGTCCAGACACAAGCCTGCTCGTATTTTCCTATGGAATTCGAATTTTATGAATAAGATAATAATTTATATCTTTAACACGTCTTAAATATTTCCCAGGTGAACGTTTTGGCCTGATGCAGACAAAATATGGCTTGGCCTCCCTCATGCTGACCTACAAGGTCTCCCCGGCACCAGGATCTGTCCGACCAGAGAACCTGACCATCGACAAAAAGGCTTTGACCTTCCAGGCCAAGGAGCCGCTCAACATCATTTTCGAAACGAGGGCTTAGGGTGACTTGACTACGTCAAGTCATCTCTATAGCCTTAGAATAACAACATTGATTATGTAGTCTATTATATTGCTTACCCCTATAGGACATTTTAACAAGCAATTTTTGCCATCGAAATGCAGGTGGCGCTGTTAGCATTGACGTCGAAAGTAATAGCAACTTATTTGGCCATTTATAATAACATTGATAATTAATAGTTTTTATATTCAGTACCGAGTGTTTATAAACAATCAATAATTTAACTAACGATAACAATAATTACATGCAATTATCGCATTTTTATATAGGTTATAATTCCATCATTATATGGCATTCTATCTAGATAGACTAATAAGTCTATCTGAACACTAAAAAGAACAATATTTCTGCAATTTATTGTCTTTCAACTCTATTATTGCAATTATTATTCTATCTAGATAGAAATTCCATCTATTGACGATATTCTAACCTGTATAAAAAAAACGGTAGATAGCCTTTATAATTCAAAATTATTATTGTTATCGTTTGTTAAATTGTTGGGTGTTTTTATAACGGTTATATTAAAACCGTTTTGATTATAATAGTCATTTATATTCATAACATAGGTACGCCATTATTTAACAAATGGAAATATTAACGATTTTTGGCCGACTAAAAGCAGCCTTTGGTGGAGTAAGGGTATTGTAATAGCTTTTGTTTTGTTTGTTCTATAAAGGTACTATACAGCTGTCAGTTACTAATACTATACATATATTACTATACAACTGTCAGGTAAAAAATAGTTATAAATTCGTCTGCTTTATAGATATTACACCACTCTTATTCGACTAAAAGGCTTATACAGCTATAACGTTGAATAACATAGCTGAATAAGTGCTTATAGAGCAATGTCGCGAATCAGTTACACGCTCGTTATACAAAAAAGCTGAGTAAACCTTTATACGACAAAATTATATGACAATAAGCATTAGCTTACATTAGTAAGCCAAATTTCTTTAAATGACATCTTTTCATAGCTGAGAGTTAATCTGAATACCTTTACATTACTTTTAATTAGCTCAAAGGTATATTCGGCAGTTCTTATATGGCTCTTGTGCTTCTTGGGAATATATAGCAATATATTGATGGCATTCTAACCTATATAAAAATGCGATAGATGCGGTGGTAATAACTGAATGTTATTATTGTAATGGCTGGTTAAATTATTGGGTGGTTATAATCAATCGGTCCTTTATAAAAAAACTATTAATTATCAATGTTATTATAGATGGTCAACTAAGTTGCTATTACTAAATCTTCAATAATTAAAACCTGTATACCAAATTGAAAATTGATATACTTATGTAAATAATATTAAAATAATATGATTTCATTATTTTGTACTTTTTATGCGTTTATAGAGCGCCATCTACAATGCGTATCTATAATGTTATACCACGAAATTTGCTGAATTGAACATAATAATCGATTTTAGGAACATGAGCGCTATCTACATTTTGCGTGTCGTATTAAAATACTGGTTTCCATTTCGCAGTAAGCCCTTGGGCAATCTAGTACGCTTTTTAATCAATGATAACATGAAGTGGCGCAGTCTATTGAATGAGAATTTAAGAGATAGGTTGCTGAATTTGGCTTTATGTTTAACTGTAAATAACGCAAAACTAAGCTTCTTTGAGTTGAATAGGTGTGTAGATGCCGTATTCCAAAGATGATTTATATCTCACAATCCTTGGTTACTACGATGTGGCGAAAACATACTAACATTTCTTTATTTATATGTAAATTATAATTTGAATATGGTGAAGATGTACATATTTGTATGGTTTGTAGATTAGAATAAAAAGCAGTTGAATATTTCTTTGTTTTAATTTGGTTCTTAGGTAAATTTTTATATTTTCATTGCTGAAGTAAATTATTCATCACTGTCTTGCCTAGCGTCTCTGTGCTAAGGATCCACTTCAGCGGCGGCGCGACTGACAAAAACGATCATACCTCAAACGGGCCTTACCTCTTTGCCGAGCGTAATATTATGATTTTCGGTATTTTATTTATCATTATTGAAGAATAAGAGATAATGGAGGAATTGTTTAATATTAAATAAAATTTCGAAGAAATTAATGGGTAGAAAACATATTCGGTCGTCGTATTAAAAAAAACGGTTGTGTCACACCAAAACTTTCCCGGCAAGCAGACATCCCCCCTCCTCCTTGATAGTGATTGTGTCAAGTGATTATGATTGCAATCGTAGTATATTTGTAGTTTTTTTGTAGTATTCAAATGGCTATTTTCCAATATGATGTAGTATTTTCATATATACTTCGTTTTTTTTTGTATCGCTTGTATAAGAGATATTTTAATCAAAATATGTTTTCACAATGTGCTTTCGGCCCAACGACGCATTTGTGTACCGAATGTTAAGTCTCTAATCCAAAATTTAGAGATTGAAGTATGACTAGCCCCAGGTAGACAGATCTTAACCACAATCTTTTCAACACTTGCCATTATCACATGATGCCCCAATACCGAATTTCAACTCAATCGGATGAATCGTTTGAGCTCTATTGTGAAGGAATACACACTTACACACACACACACACACACACACACACCGACACAAAGAAGTGCGTTCACAATACTTTTCCTCTGCCGGGAGAGTAAAAGTTATGTTTTGAAAAGCATTTCAACACAGGGAATGCCACTTTTTACACGACTGCCCAACAAAAAAGGAGTGTAATATGTTAAGGGTTCATCTATGTATGTTTCCCGTTTCTTTATTACACCATAAGTTCCAAATGCTTGAACTGATTTAGAAGTAAGGAGTGTTGTTAGAATTGTTATGTCATACTGTATGTGATAGAGTACTGTCCAAATATCAAATTATTAAGTACTGTCCAAATATCAAGTACTGGTAACTGTTCAAATATCAATAAATAGTTGTCTAAATGTACAAATTTCCAAATGTCTATAAATTAACATAAAAATATCGTGTTTAGTGTCAAATGAAAGGTCTGATTGAAGTAAATTTCGAAAAAATATATCTATATTTATGGATACAATTTTGCCACAGGTTTGAGCAATTTCGTCAACCAAATTTGCCTAGTAGTATAAAAATTGCTTTAAATTCATATTTTATTAGCAATTGCTAGTGAATATTCAAAAAAGACCATATTATACAACTTTTAATGTGACAATGGCCCGTATTCCCTTTCTTGCAAGCTTAAACGAATATGGTGCTAAAAATTAGGAACTTAAGCACCTTCATTAATTTATTGATATTCCATTTCATCAAAATTAAGAACCAGTCTTAAATCCTAAAATTTTCCGTTTTGTCTATGGCCTTTCCAAAGCGGGGTCTTAATTTTAACAGCTCGGTCACTCGCTCGCCCGCCCGCCGTCGTCTCGTCGCCCCAATTTGTTTGTTTTAAAATATACAAATTTACAAGGCTTTTATCATACAATATACAAGGCTAAAAAATATGCAAGGCTATTACCAAAAATATTGACACAGGATTTTCAGGGCAAAATAAAGATTTTAATTAATGATTACTTACGATAATCGGTGCTCATAGTCCATTCTTCGAATTAGAAGCTAATGCTGAGCTCTTATTTCTCTCGAAATCACGAGAGAAATAAGAGCAACACGGCGACTGCTCGACGCAGACTGCTTGATTTAGACCGTTCTAGGTTAAGACCCCGAACAAGACCGATCCGACATAACACTTGTAGAAACGGAATATCAAATAGGGTCCAGACAGTGCTTAGTGTCAATTTATGTGCCTGATGAGGTCTAAATAAGCACGCTCCATTTAGGACCCATGAAAGGGAATACCAAAACGTCAGTTCAAAATTAAGCGTCGTTTTAGCGCATTTTTAGACCCCAAGTTAGGCACCTGCGAGAAACGGAATACGGGCCGATGAAGTACTTACCACACGTATTTCGGCCTGGACCACAAAAGATATGAGCACACTAAAAATTTGTTCCAGCATACATCCACTTTATTTGGCCTATGACAGCAGAATGTGAACTTAAACAAACCTGCAACCTTGTCATTATTGCTAGTCGTCTAATTAAGATTCACCCAGTAATAGATATACAACTTTGTGTTAAGGACTTTGGTGTCGGGCAAAGTTGCTAACGATAGGCAAAGTTGCGGCCGTTGACGGTATTTACTATGCTATTATAGCAATATCCAGTAGGAAACAGCACTTCTAGTAGAATTTAAAAAATGATCTATCAACCTTGAACTTGAACGTAGTAATTAATAAACATTAAATAGTTTTTTTACTGTCTATAAATTCACAAAAACGGATGTATCACGTAAGTAGATGACAATGTGTAATTAGGAAAAATAGCACGCCATCGATTTGTTATACTATGTATATTTTTTCACATACGACAAACTTTATTACAAATTATAATCTGATTATCAGATTATAATCTGATGACACATTAAAGATAATTATACGTCACTCAATCTGTATTTTCTATAATAATAGATGTGTTTATTTAATATTTTGAGACACGACATGAGCATCTATATATGTCCAAAATGTGAGATCTATTCTGTAGATCATTTTCAGATGCCAGTATTAGTGTACAGTGTGTGAAAGAAGAGCTGATATTTGGTGTGGTTTTAGTCAACTCCTTTTTATCAATCATCTGTTTATTTTTACGTGTTGTGCAATTGGGATTTCTCGGGGTTTTAGTACATTCTATATCATTTCAACGCATTATCCGACTAAGAGTTTTAATAAAGTATCAATTAGAGACACTTTTACAGCCGCTGGCTATATAAGGGCGCCACAGCATGCGCTATAAGTACTTTATATGTGCTTATTCGCCTTTCTTATACCACCGAAGGTATCTGTTATAACCGCTATTCAGCCACTATTCAGCTAAAAGCCGTATAAATGCGCCTAATCCGGTGGTATAGACTTGTATAGACGTTTATATGACTGCTATACTGCTAATTATTGTGACTAAAAGCTGTAGCGAAAACGTTGTCGTGACTATTATATAGCCAATTTGTGCTACTCGGGATATATTTAATTAATAGAAATATTGACTATTTTTTCCAAAATTTATATAACTTTTTACAAGGGAAAAATATTTAACTTTGAAGAATTGGTGAAAAACGCCTTCAAATCATTCATTGGTTCTTGTCCACGAGAGTTTTACAACAGAGGAATTAAGCAATTTTCAATGACATATCTGCATTGACAATCCCAAGTCTTCTATGCTCACCTCACGGGAGATAGAACGATATAATATCGTTAAAACTTTCTGAGTTGAGGCCCCCCCCCCGGTAGTTAGTTACCAGCTCTAGTTGTAGGCCCTGCTATTCAGTAGCCTCCTCGTGTGGGGGACTACCCCGGAAAGGACTCTCGCGTCTCAGGCCTCACGGCTGGTGGATCGGTTTCCCTGCACCGTGCGGAGTCAGCCAATCGGTTGTGCACTCTGACTAATTACTGAAAAAGTGGGGAGGCTATTGAAATACACTCTCCTAAGCAGCGGGGGTGAATCTGTTGTCATGCCACTCTTGAAACGACCTATCGGCCACCCGATCCCGAGTGGTATGCCGGGCAAAGGACGCCCAGGTGCACAATAAATTTATATTGAATTACCGCTGTAATAAAGCAGGTAGACGCCACACAAGCGACTTCGATCCTGTAACCAGGCGGGAGGACGGAGGTATCCTAAAGGTTAATTCTAGATTGATATATCCTACCAAAACTGGTAGCCAAAGGCGAGGCGGTTCGCTGGGTTACCATCCCAATGCCTCGCCGTAAGGCGTTGGACTTTGACAAGTTCGTGGCTTTGCTGGGCGGTAGGTTTGAATAGTCCCAAAATCTTCTACGCTCACCTCACCGGGGACAGAACGATCATTATGGTTAAAAATCCCTGTGGTGACGGGTTCGCTCGTTGTAATCGACACCTCTAAGACTCTGCTAATCAGGCGTTCCCGCGCCTCACTTGCTCCATGGTCCATACTTTCCGCATATGTGCGGGAGAACCGTTCAATAATATACGTTTTATGAGAAATTAAAAATTATGGTGGCTTATTAGTCTACTCAAAACAGCTTAAAAATATCCGAATTGCACGAGGAGTAAAAAATAATTCAAGCGTTAATGAGACAGTTTCTGAAGCCCAACTGACCTTTTCCTTTAAATTTCGTTTACACAGAAAATACGTATTCAAAATTAAAAAAAAACGCAAACTGATAAAGAGTGTCTCCATGATTAACCCTTCGAGTAGCGGCATAATTTCATGGCAGACCGCGGCAATTTATTGGAATTTCTTGCAATATCGCCGCGCTCGACAAAATGTACTATAACTATGGAACTACTACAGCAATCATAAAAAGAATAACTGTGCAATGATCTCATTAAAATTTCGTATATAGAATAATGAAATTTCATATTGTGAAACAATTAGATAAATATGAATAAATATGAGAAATTCAAAAAAGTGAAAAAAACTCGGCATTTCTAAACTTGCCTTACGGAAAAATAAGGAACCCAATTTAAAATTGCAAATACTATCGTGATCTCTATTAGATTCTCTATCAAAAGTAATACTTCATTTTGCTTATTTACATAATAGCTAAATATTTAGATATTAGCTCATAAAAACCAATAAAAATTATGATGATTTCTCGAAAAAAAAATTGATGATATTTGACAATGGAATTTATCAGAAATATCATCGTAATGACGCGCGAAATTATTCTAGCGGCCGTCTATGTATCTATGGTAATAATGAGATATTTGGTATGGATTTTAGGATGCGTTCGAATTAGAAAATAATATTACTGTGCGCTCCGGGAGCAAGCTGCCAATATTGGTCGTTACGTAGTCAACGGTGTTCTGATGTGCAACCAAATTTGGTCGTTACCGAAGGGTTAATAATAGTCGTTTTCTCGAAAACTTCTATGTAATAAACAGAGTGAGTGTTTCTTTTGGCACCGGTAAGTCCTTTTATATATACATGTATCGAGACAAAAGTTATACCAGAATGATTGGTATTTCACAAGGAAATATTCCATCTAAAATCGATAAACGTGTTCATACTGCCCTCTTATTAGCAAACTGATTTCGTGTCTTTCTCTTTCCAACATAAAGTCGCGCGTGGGTGCTTTAATAAGCGTTTAAAATGTATGAAAATATTTACACAATTAGAAACGTCCTGAAAATAAATATAAACCCCACATTCTCTTGTTTTTCGATGTTAGTACCGAGCAATCGACTTTTCGTGCAATTCACTTCAAAAACCGTCTCTTTTTACACGACTGCCCAACAAAAAAGGAGTGTAATGTGTTCAGGATTCATCTATGTATGTTTTTTTTTGTTTTTAATCGCACCGTACCTTCTAAACGCTTGAAACGATTTAGAAGTGTGTGGTATTGTTAGAATCGCTGTCATCCCGAGTGTCATAGGTTACCTTAACTGTCCAAACATCAAGTAAATAGTTGTCTAAATGTCTAAATGTCAAAAAATTACAATAAATTTATCGCGGTTAGTGTCAAATGAAAAGTCTGATTATTTAGATTCCAAAAATATACATGTATCTATAAGGGAAAATACATAATTCACATATATTTTCGAAAAAAAAAAACAAAAAAAAAATGTTTTAAATACAATAGTTTACTTACTGTAATGGCTGTCTTGTTTTTTATTCTTTTTAATATATTTACTTGTTGCTGTTTTAGATCGGCCAATAAGCATTAATCAAAATCCAGGTTCATTAATAGTATTCAGCCCGTTCTGAGCAGGCTTATTTTCTACGCAGTCCCTTACAATGTAAGATCAGGCGACCTAACCACTGTGCTGCCGCCCGACCATTGCTTTTGCTATTGCTGATTTTATAATCGCTTTTTTCTACATAATCACTATGACTGACAATGAAGCTACTCCTTGTTAAATTGCTCAATTTATTTCAGAATTTTAGAAATCGTATTTCCTGTCTAAACGATTTTTTTTTATTTTAACCGACAGAAACCCCATTGGACCCCTGAAACTCTCCCATTAACATCGATAATATTTTAATTTTACCATGCATTAGATACTGAAGTGGACGCGCAAGTTCACCCAAAATGTCAGTTTTGAATCTGGCAAAAGCCGACGTGGTATCAGACGATGGAGCGAACTACATGTACCGCGTACAGGCCGTGATAGCTGTAGTAATCACCCTGTACTGGGCCCTTCACATGTTCTTCACCTGGAAGTTCGACTACTGGACCGATCGGGGACTCCTGATCGTCCGACCCACTGCCTTCATAGGAAGCTTTGGAGACTTGTTGCTATTCAGAAAGAGCGCTGGAGAATTCTTTAGAGACCTGTACTTGGAGCATCAATATGCCGACGCTGTGGGAATGTGGCTATTTAGGAAACCAGTGCTGTTGCTGAGGAATAACGATCTTATTAAAAAGGTTCTGATAAAGGACTTTAACCACTTTTACGATAGAACTATGAATGCGGATCCTGTTGCTGATGAAATTGGAGCATATAATCTGTTTGCCGTTAAGGTAAGTAATTAGGTATATAATTAAATTTATCAAATTAATAATTCGGTTGAAAAGAGACATTTTAAAATGTGTTTATTTTTTCCTCTTCAACCAGACCACAAGGAAAAGTATTACGAACGCGTAATTTTTTTTTTCGTGATGAAGACGGATAATATGTCTATATATTTTGGTCATTTGAAAGTGACGCCCTCTGAGGTGTTTGGCGGTTTTTTCATAATTGTTTTTTTCTAAAATGATCGATCAAAGAATTTGTTTTGTGAATTTTTGTGTAAAAACAAAATTATGTGTTGTAAAGTTGTAGAGAGAAAAAACCATTTTATTAAAAACTGGCTTCTTGACGACATAGGTCGCTCAAGGACAGAGAACGAACTTCTGCAAGTCATATCTTAAGAAAAAAAATATTTCTGCATAACTTTACTATTATACTATATAATATGATATAAGATATTAAACAAAATGTACTATATTGTAATATAATGCAAAAGAATAATACTATAATATATTTAGATAGTTATATTTACATATTTGTGTATGTATGTATATGTATGTGTGTATGTGTATATGTATCTATATGAGTACGTACGTCAGTTAGGCTTCTCCACCTAAGTCAGAAAATAAGTCGTATGCCCAGATACAGGCTATATTTGGTCTAGTTGGATATGCGCTGAGCATGGTCATGTGAATGTGGGCCGTTGTTTCTTTGCACCATTACTTGGTATGACCATTTTTATGTGTTTTATAATTATGTTTGAAACAAATAAAATAAAATAAAAGAGATGCTAAAGGAAGCTTTTCCTCATGATCAACTCGGAGAATTTGGGAATGGTGCAAAGAGTTTCAAGATAGCCGCGAAGAGAAGTCTAATAAGCTGTAAATTATGAGTTCATATCACCGGATGGGACACTGTGGGTGGGGGGCGGTGCAGAATTTAGATTTTTAGGGTCTTATAACAGCAATGCGGGCGATAAGGCGATAGGTAAATCGATTTTATATATTTGCTAACCAAAGCCACGCGCGTGATTTCACCCGCACGCCGCACTCACCGCTCACTCCTCATATAGCCTCTGAGCCCGCTGCTCAGAGGAAAGTTGCGATATAACCGTGGAACGAACAGTTGTAAGTAACCGCGATACCGAGCGTGCATATACAAGAATAAAAGAACAGTCCACTCGAAAAAGCCGTTTTATTAAAGACCTGTACCAAGTGATCTATCTGGAGTAAGCTATTTCGGAAGAGGGGAATATTGATACCTTTATCCTACCTTAAACTTGTAAACCACAAACCTCAAAAGTCTCTTTCTTTAACCTTTCCGGTATAGGTACGCAAAGTTATCGCTGCACGATAAAATGATTACTTTCGTAAAAACTGCCATATTTTTGTTCTCGTCATCCGCCATAGACAACGGTTCAGAGACAACAGTTTGAAAAGATGTTATCGTTTTCATTTCTTTTTCAGAAAATCAATTAAAAAATAACTTTCTGCAACGTCTTTTGTTCAGCTCTTCACGGTTCGTATTCGCGTATCACATCGGTCGTAACGATCTCACATTTTCAGAATCCAGCATGGCGTTCTATTAGGGCGCAGCTTTCTCCTCTCTTCACTGGGAATAAGATGAGGTTCTTGACTAAAGAGATGCATTCCCATTCACTACACCTCAACGATAGAGTAAAGAATGAACATGTTCTTAAGAGTCAGGAGGCGGAATTAAAGGTTGGTATTTTCTTTTCATATAAGTTTACAATTTCCTCTTTCCATTATATTTTCATTTTCTTTTCCTAAGACATATCAAGAAAGCAATTGGTTTTTGTGTATCAGTTACGTAAAAGTACTCTCTTTTCATATGGACATTGAGATAGTCAGAGCACGATTTGCACCATACCCATACACTGTACAACA
Organism: Micropterix aruncella; assembly: GCA_944548615.1. NCBI lineage: Eukaryota > Metazoa > Arthropoda > Insecta > Lepidoptera > Micropterigidae > Micropterix > Micropterix aruncella. The sequence goes on from OX155973.1 coordinate 16,553,285, forward strand.
CGGCAACCAAAAACTTTCTCTTTACTTTACCGATCTACCAGCCGACGAGATCAGTGACGTAGCTAGTAGCTACTAAGGTGCGATATGGTGCAGTGAACCAGGACCCACAGTGCTAGGGGGGGGGGGGCGAGGGGGGGGGGGGGCTTTAGTTATTTAAATTACATCAGTATTTTACGATATCTTAATTATTCAAATAAATCGTAATTTGCTCAAAACTGCCACCTAGACGCAACCAGTAGAACTATGTATAAAAACGATCTAACGACACTGTAACTTTTCTGGACAAACTTTGCCACTTAACTTTTCATATTTTATTTTACATGGTAATTCTTACAAAATCGTCGTAAACCATTACTTTTCGACAACTGTGTTATACCACTTGCGGTTTTTAAGTATAGCCAAAAAAGATATTTAAAAAAAATAAAAAGTATAATTTTGCAACCGCGTATAACAACTGCAACCGCAGCATTTTCGTGTGGGTTTATAGCCAAATAGGTAGGAGACCATTTCTCCACACCTATGTATTCTTCCAACCTGTTTTCGTTCTTTAAAAAAGGTAAGGACCTTTATTTTTCGATCTATATTTGTTGCCTTAAAAAAAACAATTAATACAGAGACAGTGTAATTTAAAGTTTTATCGCGCCCTGTATCTTACGAAAATAATTTTGAAAACATTTATAGGATTTGTGTGCGTTATATACTACTGACGTTATCGGCTCTGCTGCCTGGGGAGTTGATGCCGGTGCCTTGGCATCACCAGAGACTTCTCACCTAAGGAATATCGGGAGGAAGATATTCACTTTCAATCTGAAAAGGGCACTGGAAATGACCCTCAACTTCTTTGCTCCAGAAGTCGCCAAGATGTTCAGGTCGGTTTCTCACACTGGATATTTTCATCAAACACAGCTTTCATCTGAAGAGTGTCCCGACAAAGAGGGTAGTTTTTTTTATACCACAGAATCGCCATAAGTATTTCTAATGCCTTCGCGGCCCCGTGCGCTCAGTGACACTGTACCGATTCAAGGCATTCTTAAACAATATTCCTCAAGGTTTATATTAGTCAAGTTAAATTAGATGCACATTATTTGAAATTTCGTAATTTCATAGATGTAATATCAGCATCGCGTATATGTAACAACAATTGTCTACTCAAAAAACAAGAAACGACTGAACTTCTCCATTTTCCATTTTTAGCCTTAAGGTCCTCTCAGCCGAGTGTTCGGAGGACATGAGCACCATATTCTGGCAGGTGATGGACGAGAGGGAGAGAGACATAGCCGCGGGCAATCCCACTAGGTCAGGAGATATGATAGAAACACTAATGCACCTGAAGAACAACCCACCGAAGGATGGAGTAGGCAAGTGTGATCGTCAGTTGTCAACTGATTTGTAATTAATTATAATTGTACGTAATATCACTAAACGAAATTAAAATATAGTCCTTTCTTGATACCATAAATGATAATTAGGGTCGTATTTTCTAATACATTTTCCACTCTAACCTGTTACTATGATATTTCTATTTTCAATGTTTGAAAAACACGTGACTCTATGTGTTTGATAACAGACTACTATTATAAATAAAATAAAAAACGAATTTACCGCGTGAAGTTTGTAATACCCGTCGTTTTGGCGACGTTGCAACCGCCGTAGTCTAGGGTAGATTGAACAACCAGTCTACTATAGACAACGGCGGTTGCGACGTCGCCGAACGTCAACGTCGGGTGTTAAAAATTTCACGCGGTAAAATCGTTTTTTATCTTATTTATAATATTAAACAACCGCGATAGTCTCAGATTTCAGACGGCTATTATTTTTGCTGAAACAGCACTACTTTGGCCAAATCTCGGTTCGAAATTCCCATTTCTCACTGTGATATTATATCATTTTTTACTGAAAATATAACAGATTTTTTGACATTACGACCATTGTTAGTCGCCAACCTACGTTTTATCAGTACCACCATTTTTTAAAATAATGTATGTTTTCTGAGTAAAATAGGTTTTTATTAAAAATTACACAAGTCGCATTGACCCCAGGAATTGGCCCCCTAAATAAACGATTTAATATTCCCGTATTAATCAATAGTATTATTCACGAAATTCTTCATAATATTATCTATATAATATTATCTCTACAAAATTTAGTGTACTACTACTGCTATAGTGTACTACTACTACTACTACTACAGTGTACTACTACTAGTATACTACGACTACTACAATAGTGACGGAATCTAAAAAGGAAACTATTGTGACGATTGTACGATTGCGATACAAACCAGTGTGCGAATGACCCAAGTTTTTTTCCGACTTTCCAACAAAAAAGTAGTTTAATGTGTTCAGTGTTCATCTATGTGTGTTTTCCTTATCTTTATTTCACCAAAACTTCTAAACGCTTGAACCCGCTCAGCACGTAACATCCATTTGGGGACATGTATGGCGGCCGCCTAAAATCCGAAACGTCCGCTACTGGATATCGCGCTCGCCGCTGCGAAAAATGCAATTTACGATTCGAAACGTCGTACTTAATGCTTTCTGACGGCGGAACGATATGGCCAAATAATCTTTAATTCGGCGGCCAACGGCGAAAAAATCGATCGGCGATTTAAAAAGTCAGCATAGACGTCAAAACGGCAGTCTCGATCGGCCAGCGCCGCGGCCGCGTAGTTCCGCGAAATGGTGGTTTTGTGCAGTGTTTTGTGGATAACAGTGCAGTGTTTACTGGATAACAGTGAGTAATTTGCATTTTTAAGTAGTTTAGGCATAAGGATTAGTCAATTGAGATAGTCCATTTGCTGTTTTTCACGAATTTTTAAAGAAAACACTTCGGCGACAACAAACGGTTCGCGAAAAAATGGTTGTTATTATTTTGTAATGTTTATGAAATATCCCGATATATTGCGAAATATGACGTAATGTCGCTTTAATTTACTAACAAAATAAGTATTGTTTCATTTACATCCTAAGTTATCACATAATTAGGCGTATTTTGAAAATTATATCTTGTTTTGTAAAATGAATCGCGCAAAGAAACTTGTTTTGATAATTACTATGAGAGAATAAAGTGCGATTTTCCATAGTTTTTCGATGAAATGTGACTCTTTGGAGTATAGTAATTAGTTACTAGACATATAATAAGTCTATGATAAGACAATATAATTGAAAAAATATAACGAATTTTATTTTATGAGCATTCAAAGTTTATTATTAAGTTCGGACGCGGAAACTCTCAAAACTTTAGATTTTTCTATAATATCAGACAAAGCTCAAAGTTCTGGTGTGATTTCTAAGAAGTGTGATGTAGTAATAAAGTTATTTTGAAAGAATTTCATATAAAAAAATACCATAAGTAGACACAAATTAAAAATTAAAAAATTTTTTTTTTACGAGAATACATAAAATTTTTCTTGGCTGAATAAAAAAATCGAAATGATTTTATAGGCGAGTTTTTTCAGTTTGCCAATTTTGTAATATTTATTCATTATTATCTTAATTGTTTTACGAGATAAGGTTATAATGTTTTATATGTCAAATTTCAATGCGATCATTTTTCTCTTTATCTTTTTTTAATCAGTATAGTGGTTTATAAGTTATGATCGTTTTGCTTAAGGCCGTTGACTCGCGTCGATTTTTTGCCCGAATATGTCGCGCGCAAAAGTGATAGGTGAGTTTTTACCTCGCAACAGGAGGGGCAACTGGGCAATAAGAAAATCTAAGTTATTAAATTGTCAGAGTGTAATGGGAATTCAAAATTTGGCCAGAGTATAGAAGTTTTTGCAAAAGAACTCATCGAAGTCAGCAAATATGAAATCCTTAATAGCAGTGTGCACTTTATTTTTACACGACTGCCTAATAAAAAAGGAGTATTATGTGTTCAGGATTAATCTATGTATGTTTTCGTTGCTTTATTCCCCCATAACTTCAAACCCTTGAACTGATTTAGAAGTATGTGGTATTTTTAGAATTGTTATGTCATTCTTATCTTATCTACCTTAATTATCCAAATATTAAGTATGTTGTTGTCTAAATGTCCAAATGTCCAATGTAAATAAATTTACATAAATTTATTTAGTTTAGTGTCAAATGAATGGTCTGATTGAGTACATTCTGGAAATATGCATGGATATATCATAAACCACAAATATTCCATAAAGAAACCGTATTCAAAATAATTATAAATACAATAGTTCACTTTCTGTATCAACAGTCGTGTTTCTTATACCTGTATAATTACTTGTAATAACATCGGGTAGTACGCAGGCAATCCATCGTTATACTAACCACCCCCCACGATATTTTTTTATTTAAAATATCAAATGTTTTGAACCCGATCCGACAAACAGAGATTTGCTTTGATAAATATAGAGTAAACAATTAAAATTTTAATTTTAAATCGCTATAAAATTGGTATTTACCTTGTAACGGGCGCTGCCTAGATATAAGTGATACAGAATCAATATGTTTAATTTTATTAATATATTCTGTTAAATAAATAAATTTATAAAAAATGTATATTCCGAGTTCGTTTATATATTTACTCCTAAATACTTTGAATATCTTGTTGTATAAATCTCCTCTTAACCGATTGAACCAGAGCTGTCAATTTGTCTATATTTTTTCTTCCAGAATATAGTTCCGGTACACTGGTGGCGCAAGCTGCTACGTTCTTCACGGCTGGTTTCGAGACTAGCTCATCGACGCTGTCTTTCACTTTGTACGAGTTAGCCTTCAACAAAGAAATTCAGGTAAAATATAAGATTTAAGGGCGGGGGAGGGGGGGGGGGGGTGCTACCAACATATACGTGCAATTTTTTTTTTCGGTATTTTCCAAAAACAGTCAATTTTTAAATCTTATATGAAAGGCATATTCGCCATAGCGGTCCTTAAAATAATTTCCTTTTTTTTCTTTTAAGTAATTTTTCCATTAATATAATTTTAGGGCGCTCGTAAACGGCTCCTTTTACACGTGTTTAAAAAATATGTTTTTTGTTATACGTTCAATGGTATGGTATGTCGTGCGTTCCCTGGTAGACAATGTCTACCAGAGAGCGCACTAGTAATATTATATCAACCTCGAAATATTGGTCTTAGATCAAAATCAAAATCAAAATCAAAATGTTCTTTATTCATATAGACACAATTACTTCTACACACGGCTTTACTCCCAAGCCGTGTTGTTATTTTAAATATACAGATATTGTATAGTATGCTTTTTTATACAATTTTGCTTTGATGGTGGCTTTAAACTTATTTACAGATAGTTCTCTAATAGTATGAGGAAGTTTGTTATAGAAGCGTATACATTGTCCCAAAAAAGAATTGCTTATTTTGTGGAGACGAGTAGCACGTACAACAAGGTTATATCTAGTATAAACATTATGAGTGTCGCTTTTTTTTTTAACTTGTCAATATTCTTGTGGATATACAACAGATTTTCGTATATATAAATATATTGTGATGCAACAGTAAGAATATTTATCTCTTTGAATTTTTCTCTAAGGGAAACCCGAGGACCAAGTTTATATATAGCTCTTACAGCACGTTTCTGTAGTATAAAGATGTCATTGACGTCCGCACAGCTTCCCCAGAGAAGAATCCCATAGGACATAATGCTATGAAAGTAACTAAAGTATACTATTCCTAAACCGGTTCACTCGCCGGCCGAGAGAGGGCGCCCATCGATTTTGTTTATGTAATTAATATTCAAATGAAAGTGGAAAGTACTTGCCAGGAAAGTTTTGGGGTGACACAAACGTTTTTTTTATAAATAAGCTTACGAATTGCAGCATAAGAATTACTTACTTTTTAATTAAACGCGGATGGGTAGATAAAACACCAGAATTTACTATGATTAACGTCTCATTTTGTAAACCTCTGAAATTGTATAAAAATTATTAAAACTTTGAATATTGACTCATTCACAAAGATATGATCGATAATCACCAACACTAACCGTACCAAGTATTGAAAGTTTTTTTTCTATTTAATCAATCGTTCCACAGGAAAGACTACACAAAGAAGTCTTCGACGCAGCAAGCGGATCCACAGCCAACCTGAGCAACGAATTGGTTTCAAAATTACCTTTCCTTCATATTTGCATCAAAGGTAACTTAAAAGTATATTATTGTACCCAGAAATTATACCTATTAACATTGCTGATCATTTTGTCTGATAGAAACTCTCCGCAAATATCCACCTCTTCCATTCCTTGATAGGATGTGCGTGAAGACTTTCACCTGGACCCCAGAGGACCCTGAATCTAAGCCCATAACCATTGAAAAAGGTATTTTTAGCTTTTTTCGTTTATTTCAGATTATATTATTAATCGATTGTCACAAGTGGAAAAATAATGATATTTAAGTTAAAATAAAGCGACAAATTGGTTCATCCAATTCCATGGATCTCAAATGTCTTAAAGAGAACCTTTTCAAAAAATTAAAAGTTAATATCTTAGTCAAGACCCCAGTTTATAACTTAAGATACTTGCATTAATTAACAAACTGAGTGAAGTAATACAAACTGAGTAAAGTAAATAATAAACTGAGTAAATCCTTCTCGAACTCACTTAGAATCATAAAATATATAGTATAGTGTTTGTACACAATTCAAGGGCACCTTCTGATTAGTTACAACAGCGTCTGATGCCCTATATACAATAATAATAAAATAATTTAAAATATGTGTGTGTGTGTGTATTATTATATATGTATTTATATATGTTTGTATGTGTATATGTGTATATATGTATGTTACTAACCCTTTATCATATATATTTGTATTTATATGTTTACTCTTTTATGCCATTTTATTTTTTTATTTTCTTTTTTTCAGTTATTTTCTTATATTTTATTTCTTTATTCATTATCTTAGTGTTAGTATTGAAAGTAGTCTATTAGTCAGTACTACTCAAACGTCACTACTACTCAAAAAACAAAGGCTATATATTTCGTATGCCCAGATACAGGCTGTTCGGTCTAGTTGGGCATTCGTCTAGAATGATCGTATGGGATGTATTCATTTTCTTATTACTTATATAAATAATTACAAATCATATCTGTACGATCTCACTGTTAACTCTATACCAAGTTGTAACAAATAAAAAAAAAATAAAAAAAATACGTGTGGCACTCGGGGACTGCCGCGGTAAAGCTATTGCATAGCATTTTTAACAACTTATGCAATTATAATTATTTATTTATTTTATTTTTTCTGATATCAGATAACTGCGCTCTATCGTAAAAAGTTGAAATTATTCCGAATCATTTGCTGCTGCGGTAGCAAATGAGGAATAATTTAAACGTCTTCCGATAGAGCGCCGCGCACGATTTTTTTATTCGATAAAGCAAAAAAAACGGATTATTCGAAAAAAATCGTAGATAAAAAGATAGATAATTAAATTACCTTTAAAATGGTGCAGGTTTCATAATAATACGGCAGATAGTATTTGCGTAGTAGTCGTTTTTGTGTTCGGTTAGACATAATTTCACTAATTATTTACACTATGTAATATAAACAAAATCTAAAATATTGAAAGCTAAGAGTATTAGGAAAATGTTCTTGTTTAACATATATTTTTTTCGAATCGTAAGCAGTACTCGTTTAGACGTAATTATCAGTTTAAAATGATTAATTTTCGTTAAGAAATTTCTTCATTTGGTCGCCGCGCTGGCCTAGGCCTGCGATAAAAGCTATGCAATAGCTTAAAATAAAAAAATACGTGTGGCACTCGGGGACTGCCGCGGTAAAGCTATTGCATAGCATTTTTAACAACTTATGCAATTATAATTATTTATTTATTTTATTTTTTCTGATATCAGATAACTGCGCTCTATCGGAAAACGTGGAAATTGTTCCGAATCATTTGCGGTTGCGGAAGCAAATGATTCGGAATAATTTAAACGTCTTTCGATGGAGCGCCGCGCACGAATTTTTTATTCGATAAAGCAAAAAAACCGGATTATTCAAAAAAAATCGTAGATAAAAAGATAGATAATTAAATTATCTTTAAAATGGTGCAGGTTTCATAATAATACGCCAGATAGTATTTGTGTAGTAGTCGTTTTTGTGTTCGGTTATACCTAATTTCACAAATTAATTACACTATGTAATATAAACAAAATCTAAAATATTCAAAGCTAAGAATAGTAGGAAAATGTTCTTGTTTAACATATATTTTTTTCGAAACGTAAGCAGTACTCGTTTAGACGTAATTATCAGTTTAAAATCATTCATTTTCGTTAAGAAATTTCTTCATTCGGTCGCCGCGCTGGCAGGCCCGCGATAAAAGCTATGCAATAGCTTAAAAATAAATATACGTTGCATACGTTTGATAAGCGTGCACACCAACGTAGCGGTGTATCTTATACGTTGCATACGTGAGCTCAGTCTGTCCCTACCCTTATACTTCGACCCTGCCTAGGGCCAAACTGCTTCCCAGAAAGCTAGTTATGGTACCTGAGGTGAAACATCAATGTTAGTTTTACCAGGTTTTCAACAAATAAAAATATAACGCCACCAAAAAATTGGACGTTAGATATTATCAGATGTTATCTTAATGCCCTAAATCTGCACTGTAAAGAATCTTTGACATATAATATTATTATTGTATTTGAACATTATCCAGGTACACATGTCTACATTCCGATGCTAGGGATTCATATGGACCCCAACTACCATAAAAATCCAGGAACCTGGGATCCAGATCGCTTCAGCCCTGAGAGAAGAAGCGACTCCAAGATTCTGGACTATTTTCCTTTCGGTAGCGGACCCAGGAACTGTATAGGTTAGCATTAATTTTACGCTGTAAATAATCTCTTATTTTCAGTCTATAGCCGCCTCTGCTGATAGGAGGATCTTAACGAATTACATACAGTTGGGGACTGAGCTAAATGTAAGCGGTGGCTGAGGTGCGGGGACCGGCTTTGGTAGAACACGCGTTAAAAAAAACGTTGGTGTTTAATAAATGCATTACGTGTGATCAAAACATATGTGCTACGGATTGGGAAATTTCAAGCGACGCATACATATTCCGCGACTGTGTCAGTCACAGGCCCCAGTCAATTATTTCCTGTAATATTTCAAAGTTAAGAAAATGATCCTAAAATATATTTTTACGACATCTTAAATACTTCACAGGTGAACGTTTTGGCGTGATGCAGACAAAATACGGCTTGGCCTCCCTCATGCTGACCTACAGCGTCTCCCCGGCGCCAGGATCTGTCCGACCGGAGAACCTGACCATCGACAAAAAGGCTCTGACCTTCCAGGCCAAGGAGCCGCTCAACATCATCTTCAAAGCGAGGGCTTAATATAACTTGACTATGTCAAGTCATCTCTATAGCCTTAGATAACATGAAGTGGTGCAGAGATAGGAATTTAAGAGATTAGTTACTGAATGAATATTATCTTATATTTAACTGAAAATAACGCAAAATAAAGGCTTATTTTAGTTGAATGGATTCTTAAATGCTGTATTCCAAAGACAATTTAGATCTCACAAACCTTGGTTACTACAATATACCGGAATGGTTTGAGATTCTAACATTTCTATATTTATTATATAAATTATAGTAAAAATATGATATAAATTACATATATTTATGCTTTGTAGATTTGAATAGAAACCATGAATATTCTCTTGTATTTTAATTTGGTTGCTGAACAAGGACGTATCCGGGGGGAGGGGTGGGGCATGGGATGCCCTCCCCCGATTTTTTTTGAGTAAAAAATAGGTCGAGAAAAGTTACCCATCGAAATCTGGCGTATTTTCGTTTCATTGGACGGATGAATTGAGGTTTAGTGGGTGCCGCACAAGTTGTTTCAATGAATTCCCCCCCCCCTCCCCCAAAACTAAAGTCTAGCTACGTGCCTGTTGCTGAACTATTCATCTCTGTCTTTCTTAGCGTCTCTGTAATTAACAATCGGCTTCAGCGACAGCGCGACTGGTAAAAATGGTCATAGCTTTTTGCCAAGCGTAATTTTATGTTTTGGGTATTTTATTTCATGAAGAATAAGAGCTAATAAAGAAATATTTTGTTATTAAATGAAATTTGAATGAAATGATCAGGTAGAAATCATTTTAAAAAATGACCATTTTTACCATAATTGAGTGCTTCTACAGTCGAACACTATATAGATAGATGCGTGGAAGTGCACAATTATCGATTGTGCTACGTAGGAAGACCCTTTGTCACCGGTGAACGATCACCCTTCTTAAATACATGTCTCCCTTCATAAATACACCCGTCAGCCTTCAAAAATACATAAATATATTAAATCGGGGAAGGTGTTTCCTAAGGGTGCCCGCGCACTAGGCAGCCATGGCTGCGCAGCCAGGCTGCGGCAGCCAGTAGAACGTATGGTGGTGTATGGGCGTCCGCGCATTAGGCAGCCATGGCTGCTTGGCTGCCGCAGCCAGTAGAACGTGCGCTAGAACACAGCAGCCAGCTGGCTGCGCGCAGCCAGAGCCAAACAATCGTCTACCTACAAAATGTATGTGGCTGCCGTCAGTCACCGCGCACTTGTCGAAGCAGCCACACGTTCGTGCGCATTCGTTCGATGACTTTCAATACGGAGAAATTTATCATGGAAATCGAAACCCGAAACGCAATCTGGGACATGTCTTCCGAAGATTACAGTGATCGTGATATGAAGAAAAGGAAATGGGAGGAAATAACAAATATAATTTGTGATGACAATTTGACAGAAAATGAAAAAAAGGAATTTGGTAAGTTATTTTTTATTCATATTTAATTACAATCAATACAATTAAATATTTTAATTATAATCTATCACAATGCAACTCTGTTTTGCCATTCTAGCGGATTTTCATTTATAAAATAATCCGCAAATAAATCCCTATAAGCCGCTGCTCCTCGACTCGTTCTCCTTTGGGGACCTGGAAGAATTTCCAGTTCCGGAGGAACATACAACGTATCTGCAAATCTGTAGCCATCTCTTTCTCGCACGTAATTATGTAACACACAGCACGCTTTAATTATGGCAATTGCAAGTTCTTTTCGGACATTCAGTGGGCGGTGAAAAATTCTCCATTTATTTGCCAGAATGCCAAATGTGCATTCTATATACCGCCTAGCTCGAGACAATCGGTAGTTAAAGATTCTTTTGTTGTTTGTTAATCTACTTCCTGCATAAGGACGCATTAAATTTTCAGTTAAACCAAATGCCTCATCCCCCACAATGACGTATGGCATCGGTACTCCATTGTTTACTATGGGGCTTTTCTCCGGTATCCTTAAATTATTATTGTTGAGTTTGTTATACAAAACTGAATGTTTATAAATAGATGAGTCACTGCATTTTCCGTAGGCTCCAACATCTATATAAATGAACTTATAATCCGCATCGCATACAGCAAGTAAAACGACCGAGAAAAAATGTTTATAATTATAGTACAGTGAGCCAGACTCAGTTGGTTTTATTACCCTAATATGTTTCCCGTCGATGGCACCTATACAATTGGGATAATTAGCATTTTCATTAAAACCATTTGCCAATTTAATCCATCTTTCTTCATTTAGTTCTGGAAACGCTGTTTGTCTTATGTTCTCCCAAATAGCCAAGCATACTTCATATATGATATCTCGGACAGTAGTATATCCAATCCGAAAATTGTGATTCAATTCTGCCATAGTACATCCTGTAGCCAGATATCTGTAACATAATATTATTTTTCAGGTAAATCTCTTCAGCTAAAGTGGAAGAACATAAGGACTAGTTTCACGAGGGAATTGAAACGGAGAGCAGGTGTTAAAAGTGGATCAGCAGCCTCGCGTAAGAGCCCTTACGTATATTTCGAGCGACTACAGTTTCTTAGGGAAACTGTTGTAAATAATGCAACACAAGGTAGCATCAATGAAACAAGCGTTGCTGAAAGTAACGAGGAGGGCGGTAGTGTTAGTGGTGAAATTCGTTCACCTATTATTAAAAGGAAGAAGAAAACTGATGATGATGCCCTGCTTGAAATATTAAAGCAAAGTATCGCAATGAGAGAAGAGCGTGAAAGAAACAATGAAAGGAAGCAAGAATCTGACACAGACAGACTATTTATGCTTTCAATGCTAGATGATTTCAAAAAGATTCCAGAACATCGTAGGCTTTCTACAAAAATGGAATGAATTGAAGTGATACAAAAAGCACAGATGCTTCCACAGGACCGTTATTCTGATTATGAACTACAGGGCCGTAGATTTTCAACACGGCCAAATATTGGACTCGAAGCTTCAGGCAGTGATTATCGCCGTGGATATTACACGCCTGCACCTGCTCCAGAAAGGCAGAATCTAACACGATATCGAGAGAATGTGTTATCCCAGGATCCAAGACGATTTACAGAGAGTGTGCTTTCACCGGAGACTGCGTTGTCGCCAACTGACACAACCGTATCAAATATGTCACAGGAAACGGATTTACTGGACCTGTTTTGAAAAATTGTAAAAAACTATTCAAATAAAAATATTAAACTGTAATGATAGTTTGAGTACTCACCTCAAAGTAATTACTATTTTTTCTTCTGGGGTTATACAGGCTCGCATGCGAGTATCAGTGCCCATAATTGAAGTTCTTAGATTTTCATAAAGGTTATCAAACGATCTCACTGACATTCTTGTGTAGTTGAAGAAACGTTCCGGGTAATTTCGGAGATCCTTAATATAACTTTTATATAAGCCCTTGGAGTGCCGCTCAGTAAGTAGAGGATGAACCCAATATTTTTTCTTTGCTTTGCGTTTCTTGCGAGCTAGGTAAACTATTATGAGATCCTCCACGTCCATCTTTCTCAGATTTTTCGTCACAACTGACGTGGCACTGGCTGCCTGCTCTGGCTGCTGTAAATGGCTGCTCATATTTCTGGCTGCCGCAGCCTGGCTGCGCAGCCATGGCTGCCTAGTGCGCGGGCACCCTAACTATACGATTATAGCTCGAAATATTTACAAAAGTTTCGAATGTATCCATTATTTAAAAAGATGATACAAGGATGCTCCACTCGTTATCAGCCACCCATTAAATTAAAATATAGAAATTTGATATTCCCATTTTTATAATAGAAACTCTGTTTTTTCTGAATTAAGAAATTTACATTTAAGCCTAAATGATATTTACAAGAGTTTTTGTGGGGTTATGGCAGTAACAGAGAATGAAATGTTATGATACTAATAATATTTAAGAAGGTTTCGTTTGTTTTAATTTATTTGTTTATAGCATGACATAGCTTAATATAGCTTTAATATAGAAATTAAAATATTAAAAGCTACTCAAGCAGCAAGGGACTAAAAATTTTGGCAAAGGACTGAGAAATGTTGATGTCTACAAACAGGGAATTGCTAATTGTTTTAGTCGCTATGTCGGCTTTCGAGTCCTGAATCCAGGTGCCTTTTTTATAGATGTGCCGGCCTAGCAGGTATCTCGCTCAGTAAAAAGGTGCAAACGTAATCAAATATTTTAATTCTCCCGATATAAGTTTTTCTAATTTAAACCTATATAACAACTACTCAAGATCGTCTATGAGTCAAAAGTCAGTATTACTTAAAGTACGGTCGCGAGAGGTCGCGTCGCGCGGTCCCGGCTGCGCGGGAACCGCGTGAGTACCTACGGACTTGTGCGAATCAACACTCGTAACATCTCAACGCCCATTTCGTCGCAGGAACCGTGTTAGTACACTTCGTCTGAGAAGCCCGCACTTGAGAGGGAAGCACGCTGGTACCTAAGTATAATAAGTACTACCGCGCTTCCTTCAGTTATATCCCTCTCTAGACTTGTCCATCCAAGTGGACGGAGAAGTCAAGCCGGATCTGCATCACGAAGCGACCAGCTGCGAAAGTCCTGGCCCAGCCGCTTCTATCCCCCGCTCTGGGGTCTTCGAGTCGCTGAGTCGCTGCACGGATTGGTATCCCTAGAGGAGTGCAGCGGCCCACCGACTTGGAGTAGGATGTAGTTGCGGTTAGTGCCACAATTTCGAGGACACTCAACAAGCCATGCAGGGTATAGTGGAGCCTGCGACATGCAATCCGGTGCATGAGTTTTTTATTTATTTTTTAAAAACATACGGCATAAAAAAACATATAAGCATAATATATAACGGTAGCAAAACCAATCACGTTTTAATACATTTGCGATATAAGGATTGCAAAATATGCTAAACCATACAATACAAAGAAAACAAAAAAATAAATAAACTAAGAGTTAAAATCGCGATGTCCGCGTGTATGGGTGTTGGTGTGTGTTTGTGTGATGGAGAGCGTGTATATGTGCATGTTTGCGTGTGTCTTTGTGTGTGTGTGTCTGTGCGTGTATGTGTGTGTGTGTGTGTGTGGGTGTCTGTGTGTATCTGTAGTGCGTATGTGCTTGTGAGTGCTTATACATATAAGCACGTGCATATGGAAACTGTGCTTATACATATGGCATATGTGCTTATACATATGGCACGTGCATATGCTTATACATATAAGCATGTGCATATGGAAATGCAAGATGCTAATTCAATCTGATCTGATCGTCAGCTTTACACGTACCTACTTAACAAAAGATCGACTATTTTGGTAGTTAAATATGTCAATATCGTTAAAGCCAAAAATCATTGTATGCATGCATAACGCGCGACAAAAACGAATTGGAACCATATGTAGTTAGTGTTGTATCTTGATACGTAAAAAGTTAAGTGAGCGCGCGCGAGTCGGAAAGGTGCTCGTATGCTCACCCTACTCAGGAGGTATTTACTGTCCAACCCAGTATGAACAATTTTATGTAGAAACGGCATATCTGGTATTACTCGCCGGTCCGGTCCTTTAGCTTATGACAAGCTGTCGGAAAATAAATTCCCTGCACAAAACTAATATAGCTAATAATAATAGCAAGCGGAAGACGCTTAGGGCCAAGGTCAATTGCACCCGGCGACTGAAATACAGCGATGCTATTATCTGCAGAATCAAAGAAAGAAGTTTAAACCATAAGAAGAAACCTTAACCATAATTATGATTTAAAATTTAAATAAAATATTTATATTTAGAGGCGTGTTAAAATTTTGTTATAGATATTGTATTTAATATTGTCGATGAAATGATGTCCGCAAGAGAATTTGGTGTATTAAACTACGATATAATCATTTTAAAGTCAATAAAATACAATATATTAGTAGCCATTAGGAATTCTATGTTTGCGACGGCAAATGATCACGCTACCATTCTATACCATTTCAAGGCATTACTCGACTAGAAGTTGTAATAAAGTATCAATTGGAGATACATACTTTTACAGCCGCTGGTTATATAAGGGTGCCATTGCAAGTGCTATAAGTGCTTTATAAGCGCTTATTAAGCTTTCTTACACCACCAAAGGTCACTGTTACGATCGTTATGACGTTATATAAACGTTTATATGACTGCTTTATGACCAATTCTTGTACCTAAAAGCTGTAGCGATAACGTTGCCGTGACCGTTATATAGCCAATTTGTGCTACTTGGGGTGGTCTCCATCCCTGGGCCCAGCAGCGACTTTTCTCGTTCTCCTTCTCCGTGGAAGCTACACGACTTTGGAATGCTTTACCAAAAATGTCAAAACAGCCCCCAGCATCGCCACGTAACAAGGCCAGGCTCATAGAGGACATAAATCTAAAGCCATTAACATAATCAACTCTCCTCCTCCATCTCCTACTCGATAACCTTTCCTTCCTTCGTCTTCTTTCATTTTCTTTTTATTATATTTTATTTCAGTTTTCTGTCTTTTTTAAAAGATTTTATTTACCTTGCAGTATTTGTTAGTATGTATGTATGTTTGTTTAGGCCAAATATTGCAAGCTGAATTAAAACCACTTCCTCTTATCCTATGAGGTCTCTTATCCTATGTTGGTTCAGTTTCGATAACAATGGATTTTTGTGGTGAGCATGACTTGATTCTACACCCAGGATCGGCTCCCGAAGATAATACTCTTCCACGGTCAACAGCACAGATACACAATTTTGTATACGCATTCAATTATGATAGCCCGTTCTAAATTTTACCGCAACAGGGCTGCTGCACTCAGGATTGGCTTCCAACGAGGGAACTCCTCAATGGTCAGCAGCACAGAAACGATTTTTGTATGACAGTCCGTTCTGTTTCGGCACGCCAGGGCTGCTGCACCCAGGGTTGGCTCGAGATAAAGCATTTTAATAAAAGCTTGTTTTAAATAATGTGTTTTTAGTATTAACTTATTATAGCTTTAATTTTATTTTGATAGCCAACGAAATACTTGCACTATAAACTTAAGGCATATGTTAGCTGCTAGACATTGCTGCAAGGCAATAAGCTTGCCGTTTAATTGAAATAAAGAGTTTTATTATTATTATAATTCAAAATATGATGGGGGGATTGGGATGTAAAAATTGAAATTCGCGCCCAGTGTCAATCTCTCCTAGTTCGCCTCTGCTTTCTGTATCGTCGAAGAGTACCACCCTATAGTTGCAATCTACCATATATACCTTGGTAGGTAGGCCTTAGTTATAAACTGTAAACACTTTGAGGGGGAGTCTGGAAGCAGTACTGTTTCCTATAGAGCGGGGGTGGTTGCGGACCTTACGGCGACTGCTCTTGAAACGACCAGGCCATCCGATCCTGGGTGAACAGCCGGGCAAAGGACGCTGTGGTCCGCGATAGATTCGGTATACACCGTTTCACCGCTTCGTAAGGGAGAGGACCACGCAAGCGACCTCGAACTCGGAACTAATCGAGAGACCGGAGTAATCTGGTCACAATTGGAAGTAAGGGCGTGAGTGTCGGCCCGCCAGGTAACATTCCTGGCTATCTTGCGGTTAAGGCGTTGGCCTCTTACGGGCTTGTGACGTAGCTAGATGGTGGACTGTTTTTGTCCCAAGTCTTCTACGTTCACTCCAGGGAGATAGAACGACTAATCGTTAAAACTTCCTGAGGTGACGGGCTCGCCCGTTGTAGTCGACAACCCAAGTTGTAAACACTTTGAAATCAAATAATTCCCATTATGGCAATTAGTTGTTAATGATCTGATCGGTAGCTAATTGGACTACTGCTAATGATACTTTAAAATGTTTTCCCTTTCGCGCCCTGTCTCTTTATTACTGGCCCCTCCTTTCGACGTATAACCCTGTCAACCCTGTCGACGGTGACGAGGGTCAAAAAGGCGAGGACGTTCGATTGCCGGTCCAACCCGATTCGCGGAACTCCCTATTACTGCCTCCACACCTCGCCATTAGCTACACCCAACAATCACGCCGCGTATCTATATGATATATCTAATACAATGATTTCGTTTTTAGGGTTTCGTACCAAATTGAACAATAGAGCTCTATTTGTGAGAATTATCTTTCTGCCTGTGTGATACCTTTGGGGGATATAGGTATTCGGCAATCAGATTGTTTCAATAAACAATGCTGCTAAAAAGAAATCCACTTCAAAACTACTACAATTTTCTCCGAAATGAACGAAGAAAGCTTTATAAATTGACGTGTTAACGAGGACTGGGATAAAATTTTAAATGCCAATAACGAAAACGCTAATCAACCAATCACTCTATTTTTAAATAGGTTTAAATCTCATTTCTACAACAGTTTCCCAGTGAAAGTCATCATGGCGAAAAAATCTAATAATGTAAAATCTTGGTTATTCAAAGGATTAAAAAAGTCTGCCAAAAATTTGCGCTTCCTTCGATACCTACGCAAATTTCAATACAATAATTATGTTTCAGGTTACTTAAATAGGTACGAAATAATATATAGACTAGTGATAAGAAATGCTTAGAGAAACAGTGTCAGAAACAATATATTGAATTAAAAAAACAACACTAAAGCAATATGGCAAGTAGTGAATGAAAAACTGGCAAAAGTGTAAACAATCACATTGTCAATAATCAATGCGGGGAAGCAAATATGTTTATTAGCTATTTTTCCCAAATTGGGCAAGTCACAAACTCTAACGACACCCTGTGAGTTAGGCGGACACAGTATTTGTTATTGAAACAGATATCGTCGATCTAGATGTATCGTCGAGTCACACTTGCCAGTATTCTTTTATGGGGTACTGTAGCGCACAGCAACAGTGTATTCACTCTCCAGAAAAGAGCCATACGTGCGATAGTGGTATTGGTCCGCGGCAGTCATGTCGTTAACACTTCCGAAAACTAGGGATATCGATTGTATACTTGCTCAAGAAGCTATTTGCGAATTCTATTGCAATAAGAGCTCGACAATATCCCACGTAGAAGTACATCGGCATGGCACCAGGAATAAAACTCATTACCTCCAACCATTAATAGCATGTACTACCAGTTCCAGGCGACTAGTCGATGCATAGGCCTCAAGCCTTTCAATAAATTGCCTGATAGATTAAAAGAGATTAAAAACATCGATATTTTCAAGAGATCCATTATTTGTTGATCTGCTTGATCCATTAGTTGATCTGCGAAAAATTAACATGTATGCGCATAACGACTTTTTAAAATATTATGAAAATACATATCATCGTACCTAGCCATTTAATTTAATGTACATTTTTATTAATTGTCAATTGTTTTATTGTAACTTGTTACGTTATAATCTTTGTTATGGTTAATTGGAATGTTTAAAGTAATTTACTGTATATAATTTATTGGCTAAATTAAGTAACTAGTTTAAGAATAATTTATTGTCATTACTAAACAATTGTAATACATAGTTGTATTGGATTTCAGATCTCGCATGCGGAAAAAAACGAATTTGCAATTTTTATTATCATTGGTATAAAATCGTGCTTCAGATCGCTCTGTCCTCGTCCCGAAAGCTCGAATTGCTAATTTTTCTTGTAATTCTCATTGCAGTGGTATCTCGTAGGCATGAGTTGATGATTTTATCCGGTGGTACCACTTACGTGCTTAGTTGTGATTCCTGCAAACAACTGAACTCTTTGGCAGTTTTAATCGTTAGTATTTTGTCCAATTTACTAAACAAAAAAAAACATCTCGCGTACGAATTTATTCAGTTTTTCCATGCCCTGTTGGCTTGCACGAGGTCACATAAAAGAGAGCATGTCTATTAACCGCTGGAATGCTTAACCCTTCAGGCCTCGGCCCCTCAGCCGATTAACAAGTTGATGTCCCAAAAAAAATTAGTAAAAATTACTAAAAAAATTGAATTATGAATTTGTCTCACCAAAACATTAATTTCTGCCAAACCACTGTACCCATAATTAGAATAAAACATATTAATATAATAAAACATAATAAAATAAAACAAATTAAATTAAAACGGGGCAGTCACGCTGAATCGTTTTGTGAGACAATTTTGTGCCTGAAGGTTTAATACCATCGAGAGGTGATTTTTCCGTTGCGACAACCGCGCGGTCGGCCGATATCCGTATTTATGCTATTATGTAATTATATGCGAAAAAAGTCGCATTTATTAAATAAGCCCCTATTATATATTAGTATGCGTGCATTAACACCCCCTACAAAGATTTTTCGTCGGTTGAAAACATGCCGTCGAGAGTTTCATTCCCATGGCTAGCTTTCTAAAGGTTAAAAGTTACGAAAATACTGTCTGTCTTCTATACATACGTTCCTTTTGAACTTACACGTATACAACGTCTCAAAAATGGCTTGAGACCTACGTTCCATTCAAAATAATTAACCAGTAAAATCCTATTACAATCACAACATAAATAACCGTTAAAATAAGTTAAAAGTTGTCGCGAATGCCGATATAATCTTGATAGACTTTTATAAGGTTTATTATGCTGAAAATAGTCATCGCTTAGATATGTAGGTATATTAATATGTGAGGGACCACCCCTCACTAGACTCCAAATTATTCGGTGTGAGGTGGTGGTGTCAACTAGTGGGTTATCTCCGTATTAAAAGTCGATTTTAAGTATATCAGAAGGTATTTAATGAGAGTTCGATATTGCCAGTTTGTGACGCTTCTCGAATAGGTTATATTGACGTGGATGTATTGGCTATCTGCCTGAAGCTACGAGGGTGTATGGATAAGGATTGTACGTGTGCTCCTAGTATCTCGTACTGGGCACGGCTCGAGTCTATGGGAATGCAGACTGATGCTACTCGCCTCGATAAGGAAAGGAAGGAAAAGGTAACCAAGAAGCCGGGGTACCGAGGTATGCCGTCGCTGTCTTGGGGGCCGTGGTCACACGAGGAATGATAGTTTGGTTGCTTTTTCGCCGGTTTATATAGGCCGAGAAATGATGCAATCCAAAATATTCCGAGTAAAAGTATTGTTTCATCGTGCTGATTCATCGCTGCACGAGGTAGAATAATAGCTGAATGTGTGTCAGTGTATTTCACTGGAAATCAATGCATTTGTTGATTGCATGTAACGATACTTAAGGGCCGTTACAAATATTTTGAATTAGGGTAAAATAGGCTTATAGTGTGAGTTTGGGTACATAGTATCGTTGATCATTATAAACATGAGGCTTTTTACTTGTATGATTATTGGGGCAGGGAAGGGGGTACTGTTTTGAGTCGAACCGCGCAGACGACGAAATTGAACAGTTCTATATGTTTTATGGAGTAAATTAAGTATTAAAATTATATTATTATTATTTTTTTAAATAACAAAGTTACTATATATAGAATAGAATATAGTAATAAAACGAATAGTATAATAGTAATAGTAATATATAGAATATAGTAATAAAGGTATGAGAGTCGTTTAGCGAAACAACGAGTGCGAGCGAGAGAGAAGTGAGAGGGAGGTAGAATATCGCTGAGAAGATCGCTATGATTTAAATTGCATACTAATTTGCAGCCGGTTCGTTACAGAGCTCAACAGCCGACCTCCTAACATCAGTCGTACTTTGACAGCGAAGCGATGACATGCGGCATTACTGTGACGGCGCGCAGTACCGGGACGGACTTTCTTCTGCGATTAGAATGACCCAGAGGACGATTGCCAAGTCTTCTCTGAGCTGAGTGTCGTTTGCTGCTCTTTCACGGATGTCAATTCGATGAATTTCGATGTCATCAATCATGAAAGAAATAATCAAGACACCAGTAATCTAATTAAAAATAATAAATAACACGAATGCTGTTACAGAAAGTGAACTATTGTAGTTATAATATAATATTATTTCTATTACGTTTTTTTAATGAAATATTTGTGGTTTATGCATGCATCCTTATAGAAAGGTGTATATTTCCGAAATGTACACAATAAGACCTTTTATTTGACACTGAACACGGTATATTTATGTATATTGATTGACATTTGGACATTTAGACAACTATTTACTTGATGTTTGGACAGTTAAGTACCCTATGACACTCGGGATGACGTAACGGCTCTAGCAATAGTATAAACTTCTAAATCGGTCTACACGTTTAGAAGTTATGGCGGAATAAAGAAACGGAAAACATACATGGATGAATCTTGAACACATTACATTCCTTTTATGTTGAGCAGTCATTTAAAAAGAAATACCAAATGACCACATCTACCTAGATCCGATAATTTGTTGGGATCGTATACAATACGAAATATTTATGAAAATCATACTTTATAAGGATATTACTTATCGGGAAACCTGTATACGTTTTTAATACACTAAACATTCTTATCAACACGCTTATACAGTTGTTTTTTTTTGTACTGGCAATATCCCGGTCGCGGTGTCCCCTACGATATACATAGCCCTTGCCCGTCTATAAAAGCGTCGATAACCGCAATCCGGCATCAGCATAAGTGCCCTTCCTGATCCCGAATCCCTATGTCCATCCACTCTTATATCCATTACGCGAGTTGCAAATTCAATTTCCGCCTGTCCGCGGCCATTTTAACCAAATGTACTATGATTAACGTCAGTTTCACGTTTAATAAAGTGTTCGGTATAGTTGATGAATTTTAAACTGGCGTAGATAAGTGTCTAATGGCGTTGCTCATGTTATATCTGGTCTCAAATACCTATGTATACCAATGTTTTTGGCGATCGGTTGAACAGTATATAAGTTGATGTGCTGCAGCGCCCGCTAGAGGCGAGTTTTAAAGGATATATTTTTTTTAATTTTTATTGTGAACTGTAAGTAGGTCGTACAAAATGGATAGGTACTATTTTATGCGCTATACAGTTTACCAATCAGGCGTACAATATTTATTTTTCTATAATATTAAATATATTTTCACTTCGCAAGTTGAAGGAAAGCAAATCCGATAAGTATTACGTTTTAGACATATTAACAAAAATAATTATTAGAACTTGTAGCGCGAAGTTCCGCTTCACCCTGAAGACGGTCTCAAGTTCGTCGCCCACCTTAGCAATTCTTTTGTTTCGCTGGATCGTTGCTACGCGACCGTGGCGGCACTTTCCGGTCTGCAGTATGCCTCTTCCGCACAGTAAAACCAATTAACCTTTCTTTTTAGTGGTTTATTCCAAAACTGCGAGCGTACGCTTGCAAAACGCCGCCAAATGCAGTGTATTAAATGCATGTCCTTCGCGCGGGCCGTGAAATTGCAGACTAAAGATTAGTGATGGGTGTGATCACGAATAGCAATAACAATAACGTGTGATATTTGCAATCACGAAGAACGCGTTACGAGAATTTGAAAGAACATGCTATTTGAATCACGGCTACGAACAGCACCGCGTTGCCATCACTCGGCGCCGCTACGACGCGACCGATCACGCGTGATTATATGATCAGTGATTGGCCGTTCTTACTGAACGCCGTCGAACGACCGCGCGGCGCGCCACTGAACGATGATCGGTGAGCGCCTAATTGAACCGTTCATTTGGTTTCGTTCATTCTTGATGTGATCGGCGATCAGTGGATCAGTGATTTGCCGTTCGTTCTGGGCGAACGCCCGCGCCGGCTGGACGATGACTGATGAGCGGCGCGTTCATTTCGTACGTAACGTGAATTTGGACACTGTTGTCGCATGAATTTGGACACTGTTATCGCTCGTGTCGTAATCGTTCGTGTAAATGAGTTTGCTCATGATTTGTTAAAGCAATAAAATAACATTATTTCAGAAAGACGAACTCGGCTTAACACCAAAAGAGCAAGAGAGATAATCTTTCTGAACGCTAATTCTTCTAATTACTAATAAATATTAAGCAAATATAATGCGTGTTTCTGTTATCAGTTATCACATTGACGAAACTTTGTTACTTAACGTTTCACAGTACATTTCAGTACAATCACGAAAATCACGAGTAGCAGTTATTATCACGCGTGAAAAAATACCAGTAACGTGATTGTTGCGTGATTTAAAATTGAGAATCACGCCCATCACTACTAAAGATACTTCACAGAGCGCCCTCCGCGTCGACAGCGTCTATAGAGACGCTCTGTCCTACATTATACATATCGTACGTTATCCTACATTATTTTGCCATATCGCAAATCTAATTTTAACAACATAGCCATATTCTAACTTAATTAAAAACTCTTGAAATAAACATAAGGTTTATTTCCTATTATTACTCTACTAAGCGTTTACATACAATGCTCTAAATAAACAGTAACACAATTAAATACTACTCCCAATGGGACGATCGCCAGTATCCCATGCCAACACACATCCCTGCATAGGCACGCAACAGCCGTGTAATTCGATATTAGGAGGGGTGCCGAATTTCGTGGAACTGCCCCCGCATCAGCAGCCCGGCAGCATCCCTTTCTTCGGTGGTACAGAACTTAATAATAGAAGATATATTAACAAATATAACTATTATCTTCGAATTTAGTAAATTCCCATTTTAATATAATAAATAAATGTCAGTTTGTTTTTATTAAATTAAAATGTCAAACTGGAATTATTACGCTATCTACGGTTTGTCAGATTTAGAGCTAGAAAGAAATATAAATGATTAAAGTTTAAAAAGTTTGAGAATTACAATAAGAATATGTTATATTATTTATTTGTCATTATCGTTTAAAAAGTCATTCACGCTATAATAGTATTTGTCTTTGAGCCAGTTCTTTAATGTATGTTTGAATCCTTGTTGTTGCATTGATTTGATGTTTTGTGGAATAGCGTTAAAATATTTAACACAACAGAACTCAGCTCCCTTTTTACACATTTCTGTCCTCACTGAAGGACAGTTTATGAGGTTTCTATTCCTCGTAACCCTCGAATCGGGATTATTTTTAATAAATTGACAGCATTCCAGTATATACAGAGAGGGCACAGTCAACATAGACTGAACAATATTAGTATTTATTTGTTTATTACTCGCTTATTACTAATCAACATTACAGTAAAACTAAGGCATTGAAAAGTAAAATAAATAAAAATATCACCGTAAGTATACAAATAGAATGACACTTAGAATACTAACTATCATATAAGAATAAATAATTAATAGCCTGCAATTTAAACGAGTGAGGGTTGGCGGTAAAAATATCCAAATCTGGTGCAATCGAGTAAATTTCATTACGGCTACGTAAGGGAGATCACCGCGCAAGCGACCTCGAACATGTAACCAGTCGGGAGACCGGAGTAATTTGGTTGCAACTAGAAGTAAGGGCGCGAGTGTCGGCCCGCTGGCGATTACTCTGGTTGAAATAGAAATAGAAATAGAAATATTTTTATTGTCCGAAATTGTGGTGGTACATTTATGGTGATAATGCGTAAAACTATGTATCTCACAATTACCTGTTATTAAAACAGATTGACAAATTTACTTATCTGCTAAATTGACTTATCTGCTAATTATAATATCTTATTAAAAATGTAATTATTTCACTGGTTTAACATGAAAAAATCTAAACAGACCGGATAAGTAGAACTAACAGTAGAAGACAATTAGAAAAAATAATTCACCAATAATATAAAAAATTAAAAAAAATCTAAATCAAGGAATAATCAAAATTCCGCCTATAAATACGAAATGTATATAATTCAAAATGTAACAGTAGAAAACAATTAATAAAAAATAATTCACCAATAATATAAAAAATAATGAAAAAAAAATCAAAATCAAGGAATAATCAAAAATCCGCCTATAAATACGAAACGTATATAATTGAAAATTTGTAATCTTCCTAATTGAATTATTGTGAAAACAAAATGAAAATGCATGCCTACAATATAATATTATGAGAAATATTCGTTGCCTTGGGGTAAGGCGTTGGTCCCTTATGGGCGAGTGGCGTAACTAGACAGTGGACTGTTTTCGCCCCAAGTCTTTTACGCTCACCTCACGGGAGAGAGAACGATCTAATATCGTTAAAACTTCCTGAGGTGACGGGTTCGCCCGTCGTAGGCCATATTTTTTTAACAAGCTTGTATTTACCTTGCAATGTTTGTCAGTATGTTAGTTTGTTTAGGTCAAATCTTGCAAGCTGAATTAGAATCACTTCCTCTAACCCTATGAAGTTGAAATTTTACATGTTGGTTTATGTAGTTCCAATTTCAAATTTCAATTTCAAATTATTTATTGAGTTCAAATTATGAGTAAATTCAATATACAAAAGTCTTACACGGTCAACAGTTCATATGCACAATTTTGTATACGCATTCAATTAATTATGATAGCCCTTTCTAAGTTTAACCGCGACAGGGCTGCTGCACACAGGGTTGGCTTCCAACGAGGGGGCTTCTCAAAGGTCAACAGCACAAACACGAAAATTTGTATAGCATTCAATTATGATAGCCCTTTATAAATTCCACTATGATATGGCTGCCGCAGCCAGGGGGGAGTTAATGGGTCCTTGCTGAGTTGGCCACGAAGACCCATTCTGTTCAGGGTCGGTCATACTCACGGGTCAACACCTATCCGACGGCCTCCACGCATGAAGTGCGAGCCTGGGTAGGACTCTGGTCTTATGATCAGTTTTCCCTGGGAATCAAACTTCTGGCGCTCCTGGACGGTCTGCGCACCGTGCGGTGTAAGCCAATCGACTGTGCACTCTGACTAACAACTTGGGTTGTCGACTACAGCGGGCGAGCCCGTCACCACAGGAAGTTTTAACGATTAGTCGTTCTATATCACAGTCCACCATCTAGCTACGCCACAACCCGTAAAAGACCAACGCCTTACCGCGAGATAGCCAGTAATGTTACCTGGCGGGCGACACTCGCGCCATTACTACCAATTGTGACCAGATTTCTCCGGTCTCTCGATTGGTTCCGAGTTCGAGGTCGCTTACACGGTCCTCTCCCTTACGAAGCGGTGAAACGGTGTATACCGAATCTATCGCGGACCACGGCGTCCTTTGCCGCACGTCTGCGCACCGTGCGGCGTAATCCAATCGACTGTGCACTCTGACTAATATCTTGCGGTGTCAACTACAATGGGCGAGCCCGTCACCACAGGACGTTTCAACGATTAGTCGTTCTGTCGCCCTGCAGTGAACGTAGAAGACTTTGGACAGTACAATTCTACGTCCAGCTACGTCACAACCCGTGAGAGTCCAACGCCTTACCGCGAGTGAGCCAGGAATAAACCCGGCGGGCTCGAGATACTCGCGCCCTCACTTCCAATTGTGACCAGATTTCTCCGGTCTCTCGATTGGTTCCGAGCTCGAGGTCGCTTGCGCGGTCCTCTCCCTTACGAAGCGGTGAAACGGAGTGCACCGAATCTTTCGCGTACCAAGGCGTCCTTTGCCCGACTCTGAACCGGGATCGGATGGCCAATGGTCATTTCAAGAGCAGTCGCCGTAAGGTAGACAACTACCCCCGCTCTATAGGAAACAATGTTCCCAGACTCCCCCGATTGTTAGTCGGAGAGCACAATCGATTGGCTTGCGCCGCTCGGTGCGCAGACCGTCCAGGAGCGCCAGAGGATTGTTCCCGGGGGAGACTGGTTGACCCAGTGTCCTACCCAGGCTCGCACCCCATGCGTGGAGGCCATCGGATGGGTGTTGACCCGTGAGTGTGACCGACCCTGAAACAGAATGGGTCTTCGTGGCCAACTCAGCAAGGGCCCATTAGCTCCCCAAACTAACAGTCGGGGGAGTCTGGAAGCAGTACTGTTTCCCATAGAGCGGGGTTGGTTGCGGACCTTACGGCGACTACTCTTGAAATGACCATCGGCCATCCGATCCTGGGTGAAGAGCCAGGCAAAGGACGCTGTGGTCCGCGATAGATTCGGTAAAAGCCGTTTCACCGCTTCTCGTCAAAAATCAAAGCCACCGGATTCGTATCTCATAAATATAAATATTTTTGGATTTTCTCCGCTTTCTCACAGTCTCGAAGTAAGCCCTCAATTCAAATGATGTAGCGAATTGGTAATTTTAACAGCGGGAGTCGATATTGAGGGTCTGCCACTCCTTTGACTCCATCTGACCCGGTTTCTTAACCTCTCTTTGTTGATTTTGCACGTAAACATTTCATAATATCCTATTCAGCTTCGTTTCGATTTTCATAACATGCGGCAAATACATATTTATTAGGTACCTGAGTAGAATATTGACGAAAGCAAAACTCGCTTTGCCATTAGCATTGATTATATATGATATTATATTGCTCAACTCCATTGTAGGATTTAGTAACCCTTCTTAAACGGAGTTTTCGGAAATCTATAATAACATTGATAGTGAATAGTATATATAATTAAGGACTGATTGATTATAAAAACCCAATACTTAACTAATGATAACAATAATAACATTCGATTATTAGTGCTATAAAACGTATTTTTATATAGGTTGATTGCATCACAGAAATAATATGGAAAGTTAGAATGCCTTTATCTGTTAGTCTATCGGAACATAAAAGTGCGTAATTATTATATATTGAAAAATGTATACCAAATTTAGTAATCGGTTATGTCAATTCAACACTTTCCCGGCAAGCAAACAAGCCCCCTACCCCCATTCCCGCCCCCTCCCCCTTCATCCATTCACCTTCTTTTACCCACCAAAAGTGTCCCATGTGATTATGATCGCAAATGTAGTATATTCGTAGTATTTTTCTAATATTAAAATGGCTGTAGGTACTACCAATATGAAGTATTATTTTTCAAAATACGACGGTTTTTCATAAATATTTGTATCGCTTGTATAAGAGATATACCAACCAAAATGATGCCTGCATGCCAAATTTCAGCTCAATCGGATGAAGCGTTTGGGCCCTATCGTGAAGGAATACATACACACAGACATACAGTAGTGCGTTAACAATACTTTCCCTCTACCGCGAAAGTATTTTTTTAAAAATAATATTAAAATAATAAGAGCTCATAATTTTCCCTTGTTATTATAATATTATTTTATACCGTATATGCGGGTTTATAGGGCCATCTACACTGCTACGCCCTACTGTTATACCACTATTTATATCACCGTATTATAAATAATAAAAGAATATTAAATTTCTTTTGGAACTGTGAGTTAGACTACACTGCGTTTCGCAGTAACATCCTGGTTGCCAAGTTATAGTACGACGTTGAACAATCTAATAACCTATACAAGCAGAGACAACAGGTATTATACCGGTCAATGGACACAAACACAAAACCAATGACTAACACTTCGATTAACCGGCCGCCTGAAAGATGATTATCGTCAGATAATGAGATGGGCATCATTGCTGCATCATTTGCCATCATAAATAAAATTATTATATAAGTAGATGTTTCTTGCGGCTTCGCTTTGCGTAAAGTTTTGAATCGATTTGTTAATTTAAGTAGTTTGGCGTTTATTTGCCTTTTTCTACGGTTAGAATAACTTTAGATATATAGTGCAAGACGTCTATCGTCAGATGCACGCTACCTATCTCGTAGACGTACGCATCTTGTTCCTCGCCACGCGTTACTAATTTTATGATATCTCTATAACTATACAACCTAAACACTTAAAGTAAACGGAAAATTGTATCTCTATTTAACACCCGTGATAATGTACTAATTTATTTTGATAAGGATACTTATTTCATTGCTAAGGTCTTCAATAAACACTGCTTATTTATTTTTATTGCTTTATTGAGACATAAAAGCAGTTATTGAAGCTCAAATACAAGAGTTAGATGTATGTTGTCGTCGACTTTTTATAGCCATCTTTTTAAGGACGATGTTTTCGTCATATATACATAGTTCTCACATATATCAAAACGTTTCTTTAGCGCACGCCGATAAAGCAACTAAGCAGCTCAGTTTTCCCGACTTGATTAAAAAATATCGTGATTTCTTATTGAAAACCAATATGCGTCACAATACAATATAGCATATAGTGTTCATCGATAATGGTGCTTTCCACTAGTGAAAGAAGTTTTGAAATCGGATCAGTAGTTTTGGAGATTACCTTATACATACAAACTTACAAACATACAAACATACAAATATTACTTTTTACAATACTAGTATAGATATAGATAGAGTCCTAAATAATGTTTGATACCTGCAATAGTATTGTATATGTATTAAACACCATCGCAATGACCTTTATCTTCTCACTGACTGTTAAAAGGAATAAATTGGATGATCCATATGAAATCGAAGACTATCTCGGCTGTTTGACATTATAAAAAGATAAAAACGAATTTACAGGGTCAAGTTTGTACACCCGATGTTGCGTCGATGTTGCAACCGCCATTGTCCAGGGTAGACTAAAGTGCTGCCAATCGTCACCTGCGGGTAGGCAGCAACCTGCTGCTGTTACTTCATAGATTATAACGATGGTGGTGATTATAACAACCTGCTGCTGTTACTTCGTAGATTATAACGATAATATTGATTTCAACCATATATTTTAATCTAATATTGACGCCGAGTCGCCCGAATCTAGCCGAAAAAGGAACCGAACTGCCTTAGGCGGGACACAACCGGGTTCGACCGCCGGCTAAGGGATAGCGCTCTTCGATATTATTTCTGAAATTAATATTCAGATGAAATCAGTCTTTGGCTACTTGCCGGGAAAGTCTTCGGTTGACACAACCGATTTGTTTCTTTTGCGTGTAGTGCTCAGTCTACCATGCATTTCTGCAGAAGTATCCAAAGGCTCATTAGCTAAAGAGGCCACAGAAGTGCAGGCGGACCAACGACCACTTCAAAACCACGTAAAATAAAGGGGTGGATTTTTCTCTGTCGTTCAGGAACGCATGTTTTATTTAAAACTAGCTGACCCGGCGAACTTTGTACCGCCTAACAGTCAATGAATGTCACGTTACAGATTAGCTGAACTTAATATTTAATAAAAAAGTTTCAGCTAGCTATTTAATAAATATTAATTTAATAATTTATAAAAAAGTTTTAATTTCTTAGAACACACTTGTAATTATAAATGTATTAGCTGAACTATTTAGTTTTAATTTCTTAGAACATACTTGTAATTATAGATGTATTAGCTGAACTAAATATGTATACATAATAAATATTAAGTTCACTACTTTATTAAGATAATAACACAAAAAGAAATATAAAAGTACAAAAATGAAGTATATCAATCGCGTGTCAGCAAGGCATGATTGAATTAAACTATTTACATATTGTGCAGCATGTGATGCACTCGGTTTAATTCTCTTCATTGAAGCACCTTGTGATATACGTCATTTTTTGTTTTTTTATCAGGCGCAAGAACAAATAAAGCGGGTGATTTGCCGACACGTGAACATGCCACGTTCAACTGACCATGAGAAAAACACGGATTTACATTTTGTATATGAGAAAATGTTTTTCTTTTATTTTAATTTTTCGACAACTTTCCAATTTTCGTTTTTAATAGTTATTCTGCTATTCGGGGCGGATACAAATTCTACAAATCAAAAACCATGAAAATCGGTCCAGCCATTCTCGAGTTATAAGTGTTCGAATAAACCCGACTTTGTTTTATATATATATATATATATATATATATATATATATATATATATATATATATATATATATATATATATATATATATATATATATATATATATATATATATATATATATATATATATATATATATATATATATATATATATATATATATATATATATATATATATATATATATATATATATATATATATATATATATATATATATATATATATAGATATAACACAATTTTCTTTTCTGCATTAATAAAAAGGCACCCTTTTTCATTGTAGTATTATCGTTACCACTTGGTTGTAATTCGATTAACTCTACCATGCAAAATACAAGTAAATGTATTAAAAATAATAAAAAACACCACTGCCGTTACAGAAAGTGTTTATTACGATTTTTATGAAGTATTTCTGCTTTATGTGGGTATCCATTTAGATATATGTATATTTCCGGGATGTACTTAATCAGCCATTTTATTTGGCACTAAACACGATATACTTATGTTCATTTATCGACACTTGGACATTTAGACATTTTTTCCTATAAGTCAAGTGGCCTTTTGCGGAACCCGCCTTATTACCCATTGGCATAATTTTCTAGTTGGGCATTCATTGACCTGTCGAAGTATTGACCGCGACGAGGAGAATCGGTGTCATCATGACTACGGACGCTACAAAAACTACTTACTTGATTTAGTCAACTACTTACTTGATATTTGGACAGTTAAGTTGGGAGAAACGGAAAACATACATAGATTAATCCCCAACACATAACACATTTTTTTTGGGCAGTCATGTCATGTCATCATCAACACTAAAAACACGCTTTTATAAATGCACGTAAAAACCAAAAAAACCTTTAAACTTAATCGTGGTCAAAGTTCATTACAAGACATTTCTAACAAGTCCAAACACGGCTATGATACGATATTCCATCATGGAATGCCAGTGCCTATCTTCCGGCTTCATCATCAGACCTTGAAACTTAATCGTGGTCAAAGTTCATTCCAAGACTTTTCTAACAAGTCCAAACACAGCTATGATACAATGTTCCATCATGAAGTTCCAGTTCATATCTTCCGACTCCATCATCAGATCAGTTCGACAGTACCATATTATTTTATTGTCATCAGAACTACATACAGCTGCCAATTTTCATGACGCTACGATCCTTGGAAGATGGTAAAATTAGTTACCTTAGATTCCATTACATAGTTAGTTACATACAGGTCGACCTAATAAAAGCGTGTTAAAATCGGTAATATTTAGTTGAGTAATATTGAACAGTTTATATAATCTTCTTATTTAAGTACAAATAATATTTATTTGGATTAATTCGATTATGTTGCGGTACCTTGCTCATTTGATCTTGTCACCAAGGTCTTGGAGAAAATGGACAGCAACAATCTAAGAGCGACGCGTACGTGACATGACGTGTGACAGAAAGTAAACAAAAAGTTTTGCGCCAATTCAGCTTACTTTAGCAAGTATACGCTAGATAGCGGTGAAATGATTGTAATCTTTAAAACTTGTTTATAATTCTGTGTAAAATAATCGGTTGTGTCACCCCTAGACTTTTCCGGCAAGCAGACAATCCTCACTCTCTCCCAACCCCCCCTCTTTCTACACACCCCTCTCTCTAAATCCCCTTCCCCAATTCTCCCTCTCTCATCCCCTTTGCCCCCCAATCCCCTCTCCCTACCTGCTACCCCAATTTACCCCCTCACCCCCCTCCCGCCCACCCTTCATTCCCTATCCCCTGCATTCCCTCCCCCGCCGCTCTTTTGACCCCGGTCAGGAAATCCAGTAGATGGCATTATAATTTTTAAATTTTCTCTTTTGATCCCTTTTTTATTTTTTTTCTTTTGGTAACATATCTACAGACGAAGAGTTTTTTTTAGACACCGCAACAAAACAAATACACCGTTCTTTCAATTAGGCAGTTACAGGAAGAATACGTTAAAAAAGTATTTTTCTCTTTTGATCACTTTTTTTATTTTTTTTCATTTTCTAGAGGACCGAGAGATTTTCATAGACAACTCAAATATTTTTTTAAACCTAGCCTTTCTGTCAATAAAAAAACATTAAAAAATATATATAGATTACTATCGAACTATTACAACTACAAATTACTATCGACAGGAAAGAAAAGCGATGTGATATTGGATAGGATATTGGTTTTTAAATTAAAATCCATAGCTTTTTGTCCTTTTCGCTCTATTCGTTTTCAAACTCTTCAATGTATATTATACACCTATTTACTAGTCGCCAAGTAAGCTATGAACAGCCTCGCGGAATGTAGGTTGGCTAAAGTAAAATAAGTTGATATCTTGAAATCGACCATTTTATGTGTTCATCAAGCGGTGCATAATCGCTGTTTATTGTATTGCATGTTAACGACAGTTTTGCCAAATAAGATTTCGTCGACTATACGAGGGACTGAATCTTTATTCTTATAACGATAATATTCTTAGTCTTCTAAGCAGTGTAAAAGACAACAAAGTAATAGCACAGAATTGGCAGAAAGAGAAGTTTGTCCGCTTTTACGATTCGTCATAAAGAATCCAATTGTAGATCGAGAGATTTCTACCTCCTCAGCTACGGCCGATGCTGCATTGCAGGCGTAATTCAGCGAAATTGCAACATTATATAGTTGTTCTCTTACAAAAGACACCTAGTTCGTCTTACACAGTGTACACGAACCATATATAGTTAGAAAAGTAATGATTTTTTTCAGTACTGATTTTGCCAGTCACCTAACGTCGATAGGATTATTCAGTGACTAATTCTAAGTAGCCGACATGCATTTTGTAAGTGGGATTTCCGGTGGGTTGAGCTGGAAAATGCTTATGAAAATAAAACTATTTTGTACTAAAGAATATCGTTTTACTGTCAAGTCGAATGCCACATTGATTAGAAAAAATACCTGGCTGATATATAGGTATAGAAAAGTTGTCTGGCACCTGAAAAACCTAACAAAATAGTGGCACTTTTATTTTCCAGACATGGAAAATAATCAGATGGTACTTAAGATTATAACGATAGGATGGCGGTGTCGACTACAAGGGGCGAACCCGTCACCCCAGGCTGGTATAACGATATAGATCGTTTTTTTAACCGTGAGATGAGCATAGAAGACTTGGGCACAAGAAAATGTACTGTGTAGTTCACCAGCAACCCGTTATTTTAGAGTCCAACGTCTTACGGCGAGGCACCGGGGAAGGTACACAGCGGGTAGCCTCACCCTCTAACTACCAGTTTCGGCAGGATATCTCTGTCTGGAATTAACCTTCAGGAAGCTTCAGGATACCTCCGTCCTCCGGACTGGTTACGGGTCACATTTCGAATGCGACCGGAAAACAAGAGCGAGTTCTTCTTTTTTTTATGGTCGAATGAATTTTAAAGCGGCGAATTTGAATTTCGAATGCGACCGCGAAGACAGGAGTGAGTTTGATGTTTTCAACATAGGTTGTTTTTTAAATGATTTTTTAAAATAACACGTGCTAGCGTAATAATACGTGTAATACACACAACTAAACTATCTTTGGACACCTCATCTGTCAGAATTACAGAAAAGAGAGAGAAAATTTTGTGCATTTTATTGTGGTTTTAATTAATTTTATCTTTACAGCCGTAACTTTTATGGTGGCAGTCGTTCCCGTACAATTATACATCCAAAGCGACAAGCAATTGGCCGATCTACACCTCAAGCACGAAACAAAAGAGCATTACGGCGCTCAGAATCAGACGAGCAACGAGCATTAAGGGTGGCCAATCTTCGAGTACATGCCGCTGAGACCCGTTCGTATGAATCATCTGAACAACGAGAAGTGAGGTTAGAAACTGATCGAATACGTACTCCTCAGGCCCATTCGTCTGAGACAACTGAACAACAGGAAAGAAGGCTGCAAAATGTTCGAATAAGCACCGCTCGTTCAAGACGAACACTGCACGCTGATTTAAATCTTGGTGCATTCCATTATGACAGTAATAATTATTACAGTCTTCATCCAAGTATCGTAATTTGAAACAAGAAATATTGTGTATCCCACAGCACTTCAATAAATATCGAGTTGAAACGAAACGCTACAATGTCACATTTTTTTCAAAATGAACAAAATCAATAAAATGACTCCAAATGAATTGAATATTTGTGTGATGTCTTTCCTTCAAATTTATTTTAGTTGGTGGCGTAGCAACGCTCGCAGGGTACAGCTAGTTCTGTATAAAACCGTAATAACAAAATGTTACTGTAAGAATTAATATAATATTTTTCTCAGTGCAGACGAATGCCTGCCGAGACGAGGTGTCGCTTGCCGTTATCGACATTTGCCTTTCTACCTGTGTCGCCAAGCGGCATCCGCCTGATAGTTAGAGCTGTCATAGAGACAAATAAAGTTGTCAACTACAACGGGCGAACCCGTCACCTCAGGAAGTTTAAACGATCAGTCGTTCTATCTCCCGTGAAGTGAGCGCAAAAGACTTGGACAAAACAGTCCATGGCAAAGCTCCACCACATGCCCGTAAGAGGCCAACGCCTTAACCGCGAGATAACCAGCAGGTGTATTACCCAGCGGGCTTACACTCACGCCCTTACTTCTAATTGCGACCAGATAGAGACACTGGTCATAGAGACACTTTCGATGTGTCATAGAGACACTTTCGATAGACACTTATAGACACCCTGTAGACACCCTGTAGACATCCTTTCAATAGACACCCTGTCATAGAGACACTTTCGATATGTCATCTATAACGGGCGAACCCGTCACCGCAGCATGTCATAACGATATGAGATCGTTATTTAGGAACAACACAGTCCACCGTCTAGCTACGCCAACTCGTCCGCCAGAGACCAACGCTTTACGCGTTGATATGGCCAGATTCCTCCGACCTCCAGTCTGGTCACGTATCGAAGTCGCTTGCGCGGCCTATACCTAATGTTAGAAGTAATGCGGTTCGAACTTTTCGCGGACCGTGGCAGCCTTTGCCCGTCTGTTCAGGCAGAACCTACCGTTCGTTTCAAGCGCAGCTGGCATTAGTTAAATAACCACCCTCGCTTGATAGGAGTTTCCTAAAGTTTATGTCGTTTCCAGGCTCCCTTAATTACTTCCGGGAGTGCACAGTCGATTGGCTGACGCCGCACGATGCACAAACTACCAACCTGCGCCTGAAGGACATCACTCAGAAAACTTACCGACCTGCATAATGAGTTGCAGGGGAACAAGAGTCCTTACCGGGTTCGAACTTCTACGTAGAGGCTATCGAATGGAGGCTGAACCGTGAGTTGAGCCACCCCCAAAAAATGTGACGATGGTCAAAATGCACGAGATCCATTAGCAACCTAATCAGAAGCTAATCGGCTTCGATGTTTACTTACCGAGATGCCGATCGACAATACCCCCCCCCCCCCCCCACCCCCTCCTTATTTCCAATTAGTGAAGGAAGTGGAGGAGGGTAGGTTAGGAAATGTTAACAGGAAGCGCGCATGAATTGAATATTAAAATTTAAAATAATTGCCGGAAAAGTGAGCCATCCATCAACTGTGTCCCAATTTCATCTAAATTCAGATACAGCGAGTTGAGAAATGTGTTTTGTCGCGCTGATAATTTACAAAAGAATATCATACTGAAATTTTATTTATTTATTTCAAACATAATGTGGAAATACATAAAATGGTCATGCCAAGTAATGTACGAAGTAAATAACGGCCCATATTCACACGACATATTGTCTGACTTGGGTGTAATGCGGTTCGAACTTTTCGCGGACCGTGGCCCTTTGCCCGTCTGTTCAAGCAGAACCTACCGTTCGTTTCAAGCGCAGCTGGCATTAGTTAAATAACCA
Organism: Micropterix aruncella; assembly: GCA_944548615.1. Taxonomy (NCBI): domain Eukaryota; kingdom Metazoa; phylum Arthropoda; class Insecta; order Lepidoptera; family Micropterigidae; genus Micropterix; species Micropterix aruncella. The sequence continues at coordinate 16,589,842 of OX155973.1, forward strand.
CCCTCGCTTGATAGGAGTTTCCTAAAGTTTATGTCGTTTCCAGGCTCCCTTAATTACTTCCGGGAGTGCACAGTCGATTGGCTGACGCCGCACGATGCACAAACTACCAACCTGCGCCTGAAGGACATCACTCAGAAAACTTACCGACCTGCATAATGAGTTGCAGGGGAACAAGAGTCCTTACCGGGTTCGAACTTCTACGTAGAGGCTATCGAATGGAGGCTGAACCGTGAGTTGAGCCAACCCCAAAAAATGTGACGATGGTCAAAATGCACGAGATCCATTAGCAACCGGTCTTAGAGACAAAGGGCTATAGAGTCGTCACTGGGTTGGCAGCTGATAGACTTTGATCACCCAAGTCTCAAATACCGGAGAGCCTCAAAACAAATGTAAATAATCCGTGCGCATTTCCAGTGACGACATACGGCACTGAGGCGTGGTCGCTAACTATTAACCCTTCCTATGTGGGCTAACCATTTTTGGTTAGACGTTTTCCGCGCTGTGCTAGCTGTAATATTTATTCATTATTATCTTAATTGTTTTACGAGATAATGTTGTAACGTTATAATATTTCAAATTTCAATGTGATCATTTTGCAGTTATTCTTTTTACGATCCGTATAGTAGTTTAAAAGTTATGCGCAAAACTATACCGGGCAGAAATTTTACCCCGCCATAGGAGGGGTTAACCCGCCACTGGTGACGTATATGTCTGTGAGACCGGGTGGTTCGAAAAAGTCGAATAACTTTCTCACTAGCAATCGATTTGTGTTGTGATTTCGAGTAGCTGCCTCATTGCGCACTCCGCACCGTCAGTCCATCCCGCGACGGTGACGCGGGCGCACTTTTCGGAGTTTTGGCGCCAACCCGGTGCGTGAGACCGGGTCACCGACTACGTAAGTCAAAGGTAAAAGATGATTTTTCAATTTTATTTTTTTTTGTTAGCTATTTATTTTCTTTTACTGTATTTTTATTGTGTGATTGTATTATTTCATGATTAAGCTTTTATTAATATATATTTGTATGTATATAAAAATATTTGTAATAGATTTTAATAAGTTTTTATAATTATATAACCTTGTTCAGCATGTCTTTCGAAAATAAACTTCAAGGAATGGTCGATGTTATGAGTGTGGATGGCAAAAAAAACAGAAAAACGAAATACACTTGCCACAAATGTAAGAAATATTTGTGTCTTGAACATGTAGTACCGTCTTGCAGAGACTGTTTGGCTGTGGAGGAACAATGATTTTTGATTGTGTTTTTTATTAGTTTTTTTGGGAAAAGTATAACCATTTTTGTTTCTTTTTATAAAGTTCCTAGTGTCATAACACTATAAAGGGCTGATTTAGTTAAAAAAATATATCACTGTTGTGATTTTTTTAATTTTTAAGAAGATAGGTGAAAAACTATGTTAATTTTAAGTGTTCTAAGTTCCATGGTGAAAAGACTAATAAACGAGCCGTGATTTATGAAAATGCTTTGTTTTATTGTCAAACAAATACGTATCTTTAAAACTAAACTAACGGAAAGTAGCATGTATAGATAATTATGTAAAAAACTTGGTTTGAAAATCCCGGTGCGTGAGACCGGCGTCACCAATGATGTAAGTCAAATTGACGTCACCAGTGGCGGGTTAACCTCATACATAAGCTCAAAGTCGCGCAACGAGCCATGGAGAGAGCACTGCTTGGAGTTTCACTGCGTGATAGGATCCGAAATGAGGAAATCCGCGGAAGAACCAAGGTATAGCTCGTAAAACTACTTGAAATGGCAATGGACAGGCCATATAGCTCGCATAACCGACAACCGTTGGGAAAAGAGGAATGGCGACCACGAACCGGCAGTCGAGTGTGGGACGGCCCTCCACAAAATGGTCAGATGACATACCCAAGGTCGCAGGAAGTAGGTGGATGGAGAAGGCGGCTCAAGACCGCTTGTCATGGCATGCTATAGGGGAAGCCTATATCCAATAGTGGACATCTACCGGCTGATGATGATGATGATAACACATTTGTATAAATGTATATACACAGATGTATATATTATGGGCGAGAATCGCGTTACAGAAGCTAATCGGCTTCGATGTTTACTTACCGAGATGCCGATCGACAATAACCCCCCCCCCCCACCCCCCTCCTTATTTCCAATTAGTGAAGGAAGTGGAGGAGGGTATTGGGTACATGAATTGAATATTAACATTTAAAATAATTGTCGGAAAAGTGGGCCATCCATCAACTGTGTCCCAATTTCATCTAAATTCAGATACAGCGAGTTGAGAAATGTGTTTTGTCGCGCTGATAATTTACAAAAGAATATCATGCTGAAATTTTATTTATTTATTTCAAACATAATGTAGAAATACATAAAATGGTCATGCCAAGTAATGTACGAAGTAAATAACGGCCCATATTCACACGACATATTGTCTGACTTGGGTGGAGAAGCATAACTACCTTAGAACCCACATACATACATATACATACACACACACGCATATATATTTATATATATATATATATATATATATATATATATATATATATATATATATATATATATATATATATATACATATATATATATATATATATATATATATATATATATATATATATATATATATATATATATATATATATATATATATATATATATATATATATATATATATATATATATATATATATATATATATATATATATATATATATATATATATATATATATATATATTATATATATATATATATATATATATATATATATATATATATATATATATATATATATATATATATATATATATATATATATATTATATATATATATATATATATATATATATATATATATATATATATATATATATATATATATATATATATATATATATATATATATATATATATATATATATATATATATATATATATATATATATATATATATATATATATATATATATATATATATATATATATATATATATATATATATATATATATATATATATATATATATATATATATATATATATATATATATATATATATATATATATATATATATATATATATATATATATATATATATATATATATATATATATATATATATATATATATATATATATATATATATATATATATATATATATATATATATATATATATATATATATATATATATATATATATATATATATATATATATATATATATATATATATATATATATATATATATATATATATATATATATATATATATATATATATATATATATATATATATATATATATATATATATATATATATATATATATATATATATATAAAGATTATAAAGTTAAAGCCACTTACATCGTGACGAAGGATTCCCTTGATCGGATTCGGGAATGCTTTAGGTGTTAACGAGAATGATGAATGCCTCTCACTTGCGGAAAGAGGAGTAGGTTTAAGTTGGGCCCATTTTACAACTAGTAACGCTCACCCTTCATCCAATTATCTCAAAAATTAAGCTACAATCCTTCTTTATACGTAAACTCACTCAATTTCCTATTTTTTCAAGGGAAATAACAAGACAAGACGAGCTACTTGACAGATGGAAGAATTTAAAATTTCGAATTTCGTTTTTTTTATTTTCTAAAGGTGCGATATAAAGAAGCTGCGATCAATATTCAGCTGAAAACTTAAAACTAAAAGCGTGACATGCCCTCATATCAATGAAAGGAAGCAGTCAGCTCTTTCCTATTAGTTGGAAAGATTACCTTTAACCTAAATGGATTATTTACAATGAACGAAACATAAAATATGTAAAAATTCAATATTTTGAAATATTTGATAGTTTTGTGTATATATTCTTTTTAGAATTGATCAATAAGATGATTATAAAGTAAAATCATCATTTGCTTTATAATCATCTTATTGATCAATTCTAAAAAGAATATATACACAAAACTATCAAATATTTCAATATATATATATATATATATATATATATATATATATATATATATATATATATATATATATATATATATATATATATATATATATATATATATATATATATATATATATATATATATATATATATATATATATATATATATATATATATATATATATATATATATATATATATATATATATATATATATATATATATATATATATATATATATATATATATATATATATATATATAAGATGATTATAAAGTAAATAATTATAAAAGCCACTTACATCGTGACGAAGGATTCCCTTGATCGAATTCGGGAATGCTTTAGGTGTTAACGAGAATGATGTTAACATCATTCTCGTTAACACCTAAAGCATTCCCGAATTCGATCAAGGGAATCCTTCGTCACGATGTAAGTGGCTTTTATAATTATTTACTTTATAATCATCTTATTGATCAATTCTAAAAAGAATATATACACAAAACTATCAAATATTTCAATATATATATATATATATATATATATATATATTGTAACAAAAATCCAAATTTGAATCATGGTTCAAAATCTCAAAACATATCTCCAAAACAATAAAATCGCTAAAAGCTTTGACATTGGATCTGTCATAATAGAAATAACCGTATGGCACGGCCCAATAAAAAATGACCCTTCTGGTGTGCTTGCCATGACAAAAAAACAAGAGATTTACTTAAAAATCGAGTTCAAAAGAACCTTTTTAATGAATGTAATAAATATTGCATAAAATATTACTATTTTAGTGAACATGAGTTGCTATGAGTTTTTTTTTATCTCCTAAAGTTGGTTTAACGACAGGCAACTTCCGACCTGTCAAATTGGTTCCATGATGGGAGAAGTCACTTTTTGCTCACTCGCGTTGGGAGACGGAGAACCTGGTGAAAACCAGTGATTCGTGAGGATAGTGCACTAGGAGTGCGGCGTTTTTTGTGCAATGTGAACAAGGTCTCATTTTTCGGTAAGTGTTTAATTCTTTTCGGGATTCAATTACACCAACGAGTTTTGTAGTAATGGGGGTTTTTCTTTTTGTCACAGTGTGTTTTTGCCTGTGCCGCCTTTTATTTTACGAATATAAATTCGACTCCACGAATCGGCCAACCGTGCCCGGAGTTTTTCTCGCCTGGATGTCTTAAATTGAACCTGAAATACAACATGTCTGAAGTCTGTACCACATGTAAATATATATATATATATATATATATATATATATATATATATATATATATATATATATATATATATATATATATATATATATATATATATATATATATATATATATATATATATATATATATATATATATATATATATATATATATATATATATATATATATATATATATATATATAGGGGGAGACGGGGCTGTTTGGAACGATTTTTGTAATGACCCCGTAGTTTCCTCATTTTTATGTATTTCCAAGAACCAAATACCACGTTACTTACTCTGACTAAGTGCCTTGACTTTGGCATTTAAAAAATCCCGAAAAGCATTGTCGTTGTTCGGTAATAGATTTTAAAAAAAAAAGGGAAATCGTTCCAAACTGCCTCATAGTGGGGTAGTTATGAACTGGTATGGGGTAGTTTGGAACGTTGAAAATTATACTTTTCGCAATCATATTATTTATTTAAGGAGATCTTATTTAATGTTACTTCACCAAAAATTGCACAAATTTGTTCACTCTTTCAGGAGAAATATTCTGACCTGGACACAGATGTCTTGATTTTTTTTTAAATTAAGCCATATTACATTTTTTGTACAAATTACAAAGCTTGAACAATCACAACAAATTTAATATAGTCGTTATTTAAGATTATACCTATCAAACTTTACCGACAATTCCTTAATTTTTTAAAGTCTTTCCGATGATTTGTTTTGCGCTGGGCGCGGAAGCCTAGATATGACTTCTGATTATTGTACCAATGATATATCTTCGATTACAGGATACACAAACCTGTTTTTGTCTAAGAAAGATTTCTTTCTAAGAAAAATCACGAATTCTGAGCCATTATCCATGACTTCTGAGCCATTATTCTCCTTAGAGGTTGTAGTGAATAAACTTGTGCATGAGATAAACTTGTGCTTTCTGGTTTTCTTAGGGACATGGTTGGGTGTCGCTGCATAAAACCAGACATCCAATCTTTACCCGCGCGATTTTTGTTCGTCCAAATTTCAGGGATATTTTTCTTTAGAAGTACAGCATACTAGTAAGCAAGTTCTTGTGCTTGAGTATAAGTCAGTCCATAATGTATGTTAGATGATTTCAAAAAGTATTCTTCTAGCAGCTTTTCCTCCAAGACTGAAAAAACCTGTCGCGATCCATGTTTATTTAAATATTGTGGGTTAGGGTCACAAGTGTCACCATCTGAATTCCCACTATCAGTTTCCTCTTCATCGCACAGGAAATGATTTTTCCTATACTGAAGGACTCGATTGAACAATTAAGATATCTTAATACCGAACATGTCAGCGACAATCCTGAACGACTTTTTCGGTCAATTTTACGTATATAAGTGAGCACCATAACTGCAACAATACAAAATGCACCTGTAATCGAACGACTCCATCACCGGGGCAGTTTTGAAAGCGTCCAAAACTGCCCCATGGCAGATTTCTCAAAGTGCCCCACCAAAGCAATTTTTAAATTAAAAATCAAGAAAAATTTCGGGGTTAAGTTGCGAGAATAAAATTAACCGAGCATAATGGCGAAATATATGCTCTATCAACTTGTCTTAATGCATAATTGAGTACGTTTAAGGCTTATCTAGTTAGAGGCTTACGAAATTACTTAAAAAGTACTTACTGAATTCCGGAAATCTTTAATTTTTGTCTACAACTTGCAATAACGACCGCAACCACAAACCATTTTAACAACTTACTGACTTATGTGTTGCCAACTAAACGTCTTTTTTTGACATTTTTAGAATGGCGCATTATGAAAAAAAACGCGTTTTTATAACTGCCCCGTGTCCCAAACAGCCCCGTCTCCCCCTATATATATATATATATATATATATATATATTTGATAAGGTTTGTAAAGAAATCCGTTTATAGGATGATGTTTTTATTTAAAATAAAATTAGTAAAAGCTACTTAAAAAGTAGCAAAGGAAATCCCAGCTTGTATTGGGAAATGCTTATGTTTGAATGAGATATACTTACGGATGTGCACGACTTTCGACGGTGCAATGTAAGTTTAAAGGTCCTTTTGCAGTCGACTAACGATCACTATTCATCCATATATCTCATAAATAGGGCTTATCCTTATGCAACACAAAATGCCTTCAATTGAGACGAATTAAGCGAAAAAATAAAAAATTAAACTATTGATCACTTCGGCAAAGCCGTTTTCCAAATGAAAGTGACATTACGAAATAACGATATGATATGAAATAATTTATGAGATATATGGATGAATAGTGATCGTTAGTCGACTGCAAAAGGACCTTTAAACTTACATTGCACCGTCGAAAGTCGTGCACATCCGTAAGTATATCTCATTCAAACATAAGCATTTCCCAATACAAGCTGGGATTTCCTTCGCTACTTTTTAAGTAGCTTTTACTAATTTTATTTTATATATATACTTATTTATATATATATATATATATATATATATATATATATATATATATATATATATATATATATATATATATATATATATATATATATATATATATATATATATATATATATATATATATATATATATATATATATATATATATATATATATATATATATATATATATTTGCATTCGAATGCATAGAGGGATGCCAGCGTTAGGATACCTAAAGATTTTGTTGGGCAGTCGTGAAGAAATACGATCGCCCAGGCTGGCAGCGGCAAAGTGTAGATAATTTATAACAATTATAGTATTATTCGGATCAAAAAGTTTTTTAAATATTTTCTCTTTAGAATTTCAAATTTATGTTTTCTTCCTTATAGAAACAATTTAATAAAAATATGAATGTAATGATCCCTTGTCGCGGGGACCCTTAAAGACGTGGGACCCGTAGGCCGGTGCCTACTTGGCATATTGGTTAATCCGGCACTGCTGTTAGCGCAGTCTAGACATATTCCTCCAATACAAACTATTTTATGAAGCGTAAATTATCTAAAAGTCTACCCGCGTAGCTATTATACACATTTTCCCTCCTATTCCTTTCTGTCGGAAATCACGAAGTAAATTAATATCCCAACAGCGAGAGTCACAAACACATTTGTCGGTAGTCGCGAGTTTGTGGTAGTCGAAGCCAAATAAAATACAATTCAGCATCCGTCACCGTGACAACCGACACAGCCTGAGCAACCCTCCCCACCCCTCGACCCCCTATCCACCCGTTTCACCTTACCACCGCCCCTTCACCCACTTATAATGGCAAGTCTGGGGGGTTTCGGCCTGATATGTTCTGTTAACGACTGAACGGATCATATTTTATTTTGATGCGAAATCAACTTTCGTTTTTGACGAGTTGTAGACGGTTGTCACGGGTAGGATAAACAGAGTGACAATCAGAGCCGCTCCAAGGCAGTCAAATTGACTTCAAAAACATCGCTGTAAATCTTATGAGGAATTAAATAAGTAGCTTGATGGATCGATCGCCTCAAAAGATGAGGAATTATTACAGCGGATAATCAGTAATTTACTTAAAAGATGAATGAAGGTTTTAAGCTAATATTGAATAACCAGTCTTACCACCGCCCCTTCGTTCACATATAATGGCAAGTCTGGGGTGTTTCAGCCTGATATGTACTGTTAACGACTGAACGAATCATTTATTTTGACGAGTTGTGGACGATTGTCACGGGTAGGGTAAATAGTGTAACAGTAAACCAGCTCACAACTGCTCCAAGGCAGTCAAACGGACTTCCAAAATATCGCTCTAATTCTTACGAGGGATCAAAAAAATGGATTGACGGATTGATCGCCTCAAAAGATGAGGACTTCTTCCAGCGGGTAAATCAGTAATTTACCTAAAAGATGCATGACGGTGGACGAAGCTAAGGAAGGACAATATTTTTTCACTTAATATTTTTTTATACAATTTTTATTTAATGAAATATTAAAGTAGCGGAATAGTTTCATGTCAGACCGCGGAAATTTATTGGAATTTCTTGAAATATCGCCGCGCTCGACAAAAAGTACTATAACTATGAAATTACTATAGCAATTATAAAAAGAATAACTGTGCAATAATCGCATTGAAATTTTGTATATAGAATATTGAAATCTCATTTTGTAAAACAATTAGATAATTATGAATAAATATGAGAATATCGAAAAAGTGAAATAACTCGGCATTACTAACTTGTACTTGTCTTACGGAAAAATACGGAACCCTATTTAGACATTCTAAATACCATCGTGATCGTTATTAGATTCTCTATGAAAGAAAATATATTTTTTGCTTATTTACGTACAAAAAAAATGATATTAGCTCATAAAACCAATAAAACTTTTGATGATTTCTCGAAAAAAGAAAAAATGATTTTTGACAATGCAATTTTAGCAGAAATCTCCTCGAAATGACGCGCGAAATTATTCTAGCGTCCGTCTATGTATCTATGGTAATAATGAGATATTTGGTATGGATTTTAGGATGCGTTCGAATTAGAAAATAACTTACTGTGCGCTCCGGGAGCAAGCCGCCAATATTGGTCGTGACGTAGTCAACGGTGTTCTGATGAGTAACCAAATTTGGTTGTTACGTAAATACTTTTTTTATCGCCTAATAAATAAACCAAATTATTGAATTTATTAAACAAATAGCATGCCATATGCATACACTTACGTAAATTGTGTTTATTAAAATTATAATTAATTCAAAATATAACAAATAAAAGTATTATTAAAATAATTATAATAATAAAATACAGTAAAGTTTACATTAAAATGATAGTTACATAGTCAGTAAATACAGAAAAATATCCTAGAAGCAATAACTAAAAAAACTGAATAGTCAGGTTGCTAGCCAATAAATAATTGAGAAAAAATAAATCTTAAAGCAACAAATATCTTCGTCATTACCTAAACTCACTATGTACTGTTTAAGAAGAATCTAAATACATTGTAATTACATTTAAATGTAAGATACCATATAACTAAAACAATCAATAAAATTATTAATTCGAGCTAAAACAATCAAAAAATTAAATAATCAGTATACGCATTACATTAAAATAAAGGGGTTGTAAATAAAAGTCATTTTGTAAAATTTATAAATTCCTCAATAGAGTAAAACGTATTTGTTGTTAAAAAATCCTTTAAAAGTTTTTGGAACGTTCTGAGGTTGCTATTGTCTTTTGTGTTACATGGTAGGCGGTTAAAATAATAAGACCCTGAGAATTGGGTACTTTGCCTAGCAGCGTTTAAAACCACGCATGGTAGAATGAAATTATTCTTGTATCTGGTGTTTTTGTTATGTATATCTTTAAATTTTACGTGACTTTCCTTTTCGGTGTAAAAATCTAATAATAACCTATATAAGTAAAGTGATGTGAGAGTCATGATTTTCAATCTTTTAAAAATAGGTCTACATATTTCTATATGTTTAGCGTTGGCGATAATCCGTAATGCTCTTTTCTGTAGGATAAATAAGGGTTCCCTATGACAAGCGCAAAGATGTTGGGACTTTGCGAATCAGTTAAACAATGGGCTCGATTGCGTTCCTTTGTTCACTAAAATCGGAAATTAGTCCGTGTGAACGAGACAGCCCAATACGCTAGAGCGAAATGTGAAATGAACGGTTGTCACTTTTTCGCATTAAAACTACCCACAAAAAATAAAGAATCTGGATATAACACCGCACGAAATGTGTCCTAATTTATTCGGACGAATATAAGTTGGACAGGTGGTTTTTACCAACGAGCGTTCGTTTCATATTTCGCTCTAACGTGTTGCTCTATCACGTTCGCTTGAACTAATTTCAGTTTTAGTTCACAAAGAAACGCAATCGGTCCCACTATATGATTTAATACAAATTTAATAAAACCATTTAAATTAATATTTTTCCTACAAAAACAACTCCTCGATACCTTTGTGTTTAGGGTGTAGATGAAGAGCACAGTTGTACTTCATCTACTTGCCACCCAGTCGTGGTTGTATTATACAATAAAAGAATAGAATAGAATAATACATTAATACAGAATTAGAATAGAATAACAGAATGGAGTAATAAATTATAGAAAATTAAATATATTACAATGGAATCGAATAATAGAAACGAATAATTTTATTGTGCTATACATTACTAAATGAATATTATATACTGGTTTTGTAAAAAGAGACAATTTATGCAACAATGGCGAACTTATCGCTATAGTGATATCTTACAGTCAATCATTATAGTTACAGGTAACCCTTGGAAGCCAGTCGATAATAAGAGACGTTTATATGGGGGTGAGTTGTGCGTGGGTGAGAGTGGGTGGCGAAATAGGAGGACACATTGTTTTCTAACGAGAAGGACGAGTACGCTTTAGAATGTTTTCGAATGTTCCGGAGTAGTGTAGATTGCTACCGGTTCCAGAATCGATGGGGGGAGGGCGGATAGGATGGGGGAAAGAGGATAAGGAGAGAAAGAGCAAAGGTATAAGGTGGGTGGGGAGCAGAACCCGAGCAATCCTGGGTACATTCAACTAGTATGAAATGAAACGTTAGTAGGTACGTGAAAAAAATACTTTCTGTTTCTTCAGTGCTTGTTTTAAAATTTAAACTAAAATAAGTTTTTTTTTGCTGAAAAACAAAGAGTAGGTATAGCCAATGATGATTTTCATCGTGTCAGTAACTTTGATCAAATTGGGTCATTTTGGCCATATAACCACCCTATTTCGAAGTGTTTTAAAAGAAAACTTTACAGTATACCAGCTCCTTTTCCTTTTTGGGATTTTTATCAAATTCCTTTCGGTTATCCTTGACGTATTACAGCTGACATTAGCGGTGCTCTCTATTTTGCTACGGTTTACAAAAAATCCTCTAATAATATTAATATAATAATATACTGCAGTTAATAATATTGTGATTTCCTTTAAATAAATAAAATAATTAAAGAATCTATGATGGACAACGACGGTTTCAACATCGCCGAAACGTCGAAACGTCGGTACTACACACTTCATGCGGTAAATTGTTTTTATCTTATTTATATTTAATATGTAGATTACAATGTGTAATGTAACATACCTGATCATATACATACGTTGTTTTTTCCAATTTTGTTTTGATACTTCCTATTGTGTGATTATTTTTTGTATAAAGTGCTTGATGACTATTAATATTCTTATAATAATTATCTATTTTATATGTACACTCATGTACATGGATTCAGCTCTATTTTTTTATTCTATTCTATTTGTCTGCCGTGTAAAGCCGACTTTAGTCAACACTATTGTCGAATTAATATTTATGATTTAATCGTTTTATATCTACATTTAAACTGACGAATTCTAATATGCGATAATTAGCTTTAATTCATAAATCATGCTTTTATTGTATATTCTGAATGAATAAATTGAATACTGAATACTGAATAAACAAAATTAAATAAATTAAATTAAATTAAAATACGTGAACCCAATATCACTATATTACAAGAAAGACAGACATTTTAATTGTCGCGGTCTAGTAATAGACGCATATGAAGTACATAAATTGTACCTATATGTTTTTGACTATTGACAGCTTAGTTACGGAAAACACCTGTCGATTCTATAAGACTGGCGGAAAGTCGATAGCCTAGATTTTTTTATTTTAACAGGAGAAAACGTTAATCAATTGGGATTAAACAACTAATGCTGAGTATTCTATTATATTTTACTGTAAATATTAACAGGGGCCTAATGGGACCGTCCAGCTTGGACCTGATGGATAGTTTGTGTTTTTAAAGTCGGCCCAGCTCACGGACCAACTGCCATTCGGTAGCCTCCTTGAAAAGGGACTAACCTGGAAGGGCCTCTGAGAAATCTGCCTGCGACTGTAAGTCGCGGCAGAGTAAGCCGCTTCGAAACTGTGATCAGGCTGGAAGATGGAGAAATTCGTCCAAATCTGGTAGTAAGGGCGTGAGGTCGACCTGCTAGGTTAACTGTGTCACGCGGTAAGACGTTGGACTCTTGCGGGCTGTTAGCATAGGAAAACTGTGGACTGTATTAGTCCATAAGTGTCTGCGTTGACTCCATGGGAGACAGAACGGCACGATGTCGATAACGACATATATCCGTACTTTTTTTTAGAAAAATGTTGCCATTTGCTATTTATTTCACCAATAGAGCACCAAAAAATTAAGGATATTCATTTTATCTTTTGAATAATTTATTTAAAATGGCATAGGTGTGTGTTAATGGGCCCGATTGCGTTTCTTCGTGACCTAAAATAGGAACTTAGTTCAACCGAACAAAACAGACCGATACGTTAGAACGGAATATGAAGAGAACTATCGTCGATTTTCCCGGACCAAAACTACCTGTCGAACTTATAGACGCCCGAATAAGTTTGAACACATTTCTTGCGAGGTTAGATTTATCTGCTTTATCTTCGGTGGGTAGTTTTAATGCGGAAAAGTGACAACCGTTCATTTAACATTCCACTCTGACGTACAGCTGTGTTTCATTCACATAAACTAATTACCGATTTTAGTTCGAGAGAAACGCAATCGAGCCTAATATGTACACTGCGGCTTGTCAACACTACGGGCTAACTTGCCACCTCCAGGAAGTTATAATACTTCCTGGGGTGGCGATTTCGTCCGTAGTGTTGACAGCCCGCAGTGTACATATTAACACACCTCTGCCATTTTAAATAAATTAATCAAAAATTATAACGAATATTCTTCATTTTGTGGAGCTCAGCTGGTGAAATAAGTCGAATCAAATCACATTTATTGTCTTCAAAAACTTTTTCATCCCATCTATTCGAAAAGGACGACTTGGTTCGCCTTTAAGTGCGCCCAAAAGGGGTGTTTTCTATAAGAAACTTTATAAGTGCGCCGCAATTATCTTTGCGGCTCAAATCGCATTTTTCAAATCAAATCAAATCGCATTTATTGTCTTCAAAAAACTTTACATAGTTGTTTAGACATTTTATATAGCCGCTTAATGTTAAAATAACTTTAAAATGTATACTAAATATTTCATTAGAGACTCACCACATAATTGAGTTATATTAGATATTTATAACTACAGATAGTCATGAAATTATAATATTAAAATTAAATGGTCCTGTAAGTAAGAATTATAATTGATTATGGGAGACAATTAAAAATAATAGTAATAATATAATAATCAATAAAATGGTACAAATGTCAAGTTAAATAATAAAAAATAAAAACAAAATCGAGATGGAAATTGTCAGTAATCTAATTATAATTCGTTAATATTATATAATTCTCTCGCAATAAGGTAGCCTTTTAATTTCGATTTAAATTGGGTGATATTTCCGTTTCTACATATACTTTTGATATTCTCAGGCAGTTTATTGTAACACGCCATTCCAACGTAATTTGGATCCCTTTTGAATAATTCCAGAGATGGACGGGGTAATGCTAAATTGTGCCTACATCTGGTGAAATGAGAGTGAATTTCTTTTTGGGTCTTCATTTTTCCTATGTTTTTTAATATTAATTTTATGCATTCAAATATGTATAGTGATGGTAGCGTTAGAATACTGAGATTTTTGAAGTGACCACGACATGATTCATTTTGTTTAAGGTTTAATAATATTCTTATGGCTCGTTTTTGGAGAGAGAAAATATGTTGCCTTAAAACTACTGTACACTGTGTCCAGAAGGGAATCCCGTAACGAAGAATTGACTCGAAATAGGCAAAGTATATTATTTTGGTGTGTTTAACACTGATTAGTTTCCTTATTTGCCTTAGTAAGAAACAGGCGCTGGATAGTCTGTCGCTTAATTCCTCTCCGTGAGCATTCCACCTTAAATTTTCATCTAAAACTAAACCCAGAAATTTATGGCTTTTAATATTGGCTACTGTGTTTGCACCGATAATTAAATTTTGACTGTTTATAACCTTATTTTTTCTACAAGATAGGAAGATGGATACTGTCTTGGATGTGTTAAGAGACAGATTATTTTTCTCGAACCAGGTATTCAACAGAGCCAATTCATGGTTTAACGTTTTCAATACATTCTCTATTTTGGCATCTGCAAAGCTTATGCTGGTGTCATCTGCATACAAAGTTATATTTGAGTGAGCTACTATAGATGGGAGATCATTAATATATAGAATGAAAAGGGTCGGTCCCAGGATGCTTCCCTGAGGAACACCGCTCTTCGTTTCACACTCATCGGAAATGGTTCTCTTCAATACGCCACCTGTGCAGTCGTCTAATTGTACCTACAACTTGTTTTCTTTTTGAGAGATAGCTGCTGAACCATTTTAAGCTATTTCCTCGGATTCCATATCTGTCGAGTTTAGTTAGCAGTGTTTGATGGTCTACCATATCGAACGCTTTTGATAAATCGCAAAATACGGTACTTGAATAAAGTTTCTTGTCCATGTCATTGTACATTTTTCTCAGAACGTTGTTCAGTGCATCGATTGTACCTTTATTTCTTCTGAAACCGAACTGAGATTTTGTTAGGATATTTTTATTTTCTATGTATTTTAACAACCTTGAATTTACTATTTTTTCAAGCACTTTGGAAAATACAGGTAGCAACGCTATTGGTCTGTAGTTGTTTATTTCAGTTTTGAGACCTTTTTTATGTATCGGAATAATTTTAGCAATTTTGAATTGATCTGGGAAAATTCCATCTCGGAGAGATATATTGAATATATAGGCTAATTTGTCAACTATAAACGGAAGTGTCAATTTTACCATGTCTATTGCGATATCGTCAATTCCTGAGGATTTTTTATTTTTCATGAAATTCACTATTTTTGTTATTTCAACAACATCAGTTGGCTGCATGAAGAAAATATGTCTGCTGTAAGGTACATATATTGTGCCCACCTGTTAGATTGTTCTGTGAGGTGTTTGATTGTGATATTTGACCGATTTGGGAAAAGAAAGTGTTGAACATATTCGCTACTTCTGTTTGATCTTCGACCGTATGGCCCTTTCGGTTAAGAGTAATGTTAGAGTAGCACTTTTTTCCTTTGCCCATTTTATCATTTACAAGCTGCCATAATGCTTTTGAATTATTTTTCAAATTTAATATTTCATTTCGGATTAGATTTCTTTTGGCATTCCTAACCACTCGCCTATATATTTTCTCGTATTTATTTATAAATTTCACTTTTTGAATAAGTGTCATTACCTAAACTCACTATGTACTGTTTGAGCAACCTATAGAAATACGCCTTTTTAGTTAGACACAAATCTAGGTGAAAGAGGTTTTGGATCTAGTTTTTATCTGGATAATTTTGACAATTGTTAACTTTCTCCGTTCGGGCCAAGGAAAATCTGACCCTGCGCTTCTATTATTCCCAGATCCCGCAGCGATGCGCTTCGTTCCCCGTGTGATTCTACCCTTATATGTCTACCCACCTCCCCGAAGCTCTACTGTTCACCCATCCTCCTCTCTCGGCTCTCCCCCTCCCTTTCTACCGCGACCTGTTGCACCGACTGCCTTTACGATAGATACGTCGTATGTTAGGGAAATAATACTCCCGATGGAGTCGTCATGTACCTACCTCTCTACCCACATTGTAGAAGTTAGGGGCAACGGTATTATTGAGTACAGTTGCGTACCTAAATATTTCAATAAATGACGAACAAAAGTTTAGGCAAGCTATACGTAGGTATAAGGACTAAAAATATGCTTAATTTGATGTTATGTACCTACTCCGCTGGGTCAGATCATCTCTGTCATAGATTCCTCTGTGCTTAGTGTAGATTTCGCATCTGATCCAGTAATAGAAATAAAGTTCAAGTTCAAGTTCCTTATTGTGTCAATTACTAAAAAAACATACTATGTTTAAGTAACAAACTGTCCAGAGAGCATACAACATTTCATTTTAGAAGAAACTTCATAAAGTAGAAGCTATATAAGGCGCAATCAATAAGCAGTAAAACTAAAACCATCAACAATTAAAATAATCAATTTCAAAAACTTTTTCATCCCATCTATTCGAAAAGGACGACGCCCAAAAGTGGTGTTTTCTATAAGAAACTTTATAAGTTGAAACTTTATAAGTGAGCCGCAATTATCTTTGCGGCTCACTTTTTGAATAAGTACGCCGCAATTTATCTTTGCGGCGCACTTTTTGAATTTGGAACATCTTAGTCTTCAGCGCCGAAGAAATCGAAGGCAAATATTGTTTGAATAAAGACTGGCTGGTACGACGGCCCCTAGTCGCGCCGCCGGCTGAATAAAAGAAAACAAATGAAATTAAAAACGCGCGAACGTCAATTGTTTTTGTCGCCCGCGTTTTCGACAATTTTCACGGATTGTAAGAAATTCATCGTTTTGTTTTGAAAAATGAGTTCTTCAAGTGACAGTGAAAGTATAGATTTAACTCCTGAAAGCATTAGAACTGAGGCAAGACATGTGATTGATTATCTATTACCTGCAAAATCCCGGGAGAATAAATATTCATAATTGCGAAAATGTCTCAAATGTAAATATAAGTGTTTAGTTGTTTTATTATTAGATAGTATTTAATTTCAATTTAGTTGATACTCTATGTTTTATTAAATAATAATATTACAATAAAATATGAGGCGCCTTTTATTTTCTCATAGAGGGTGATGAAAAGTAGAGTGTATCACTCGGGCGCAAAATATTATTGGCTCGGGCACTTTTTTGAATCCTGAACGTCTACTCTAGAATCCCTCACTTCGCTCTGGATTTAAAAAGCGCCCTCGCCGTAAAAATAATTTTTTTGCTACCTTGTGATACAATCTACTATTACATAGTTGTTTAGTCACTTTATATAGCCGCTTAGTGGTAAAATAACTTTTAAATGGATACTAAATATTTCATAAGAGACTCACCACACAATTGATTATAGTTGTATTAGATACTACAGTTTGTCATGAAATTATAATATTATAATTAAATGGTTCTACAAATAAGAAATATAATTGATTATCAGAGACAATTAGGAACAGTTGGACAGTAAGAAACAGTTGGCAACATTTTTTTAAAGAAGTACGACTGGCAGCATTACTGTTGTATATTATTTTCATCATGCGGCGTAACTCGGTTTTCTGCGTAACCTAGCAACTCCATCACGTTGAAAAGCTTTTTCCCCATAGGGACCAATTCCGTCACCAACTAGTAAAAACCTTATCTTAACCGAAGATTAACAAACTCCTAGACGATACGAACATTCTCACAAATCGAGAATTCATATTTCATATAAGAAGTATTCCTGAGTAAACCTTGTTAAAAAAGTTTTTAGATTTGTTATTCTGTATTAATGGCAATATTATAATGAAGTCGACTTATAAACCGTTGTATTAATTATTATTAAACACGAGTAAAATCATGATTTCGAGAATCTGAGTAAAATATATCAAAATATTTGAAAATATACAGACCTCTTTAAAACATGAGATAAATTGGTCAGCCTCTGATAATTTACTCCAACTTCCTTGTACTCCTACTCTTTCTGTGTCGACGGTGCAATATTGTGGAACGATCACCAAGCAAATATACGAAACTCGCCTCCATTGGAATTATTTAAGACTCACCTCAAAAAGTACTACTTTTCTAAGAGTAACCAGTTCTTCCCTTTCTCTCTCCTTCCTCTCCTAGTTTCCTCTCCTCTTATTTAGTTATTTATTTATTTATTTATTTAAGAATTCATTACTATAAAACATTGCTTTTGCTTATAAAAATAACAGGAACCGAATGACAAAACCTTACCCTTTTGCTTATTTGATTCTGTCACCCAACTGGGACTAGCCCGTTCTAGGATGGACAGGACTCTAATTTTACAATAAATTATGTAAAAGTTTTAGTAAAATGCTCAAATTGCACTAAAATATGATCCTCAAAAAAAATATATAGAATCACACAGAGCGAGACAATCAGAGAATTTACATAAAACTAAAGTAAAGAGTAAGATAAATCTATAAAATAATAATTAAAAAGTCAATAAGTAATATTTAATATATGTTAAGATATATAAAAATTAATATAATATAAAGTAAAATTCATTGTCAAAACAATATATAACAACAAAATGAATGAATGGTAATTAGTTGAATGTTAAAATATAATCAACATACATACTATTTAAAAACATATTAATAATTTGTGTACCTAAGTTTTATTAAATTATAATTTCTAACATTTGATGTATGGTTAGTCTGTCATGATTCGAGAACCATTCCATTATTTTATTTTTGAATACCCTAAATGCCAAATTCATTTTTATTTCCATATTGATCAGATTGTAAAATCTCGGCGTAATGAAAGAGTGCATTCTTAGTATTAAATAGAGTACTTTGTATTTTATACAGACAAACTTAACTTTCTATTAATATTTATTTCCAGAACGCGCCCATATGCCACTGCACTGTGATTAGGTTATTTGGAATATATTTCTATGTGGTAATAAACTCACCTTTTAGTATTTCTTCGTTTTAAGTGCAAATAAGAAGTGTAATATTATTACTATAAGTGGAGCTATACATATCTTGATCAGCTGTCTTCAATGAAACATCCAAAATATTCTCAGTGAAAAAAGGTTAATTGGACCAAATGATCAATCCCATAATACCGAGAAGAGACTATGAGAACTAGACATGGTCCTCTTTTATCGCCATTTTTGTAGGTTTCGCTCAAACCCTTTGCTAATGATCTACAAAAAGCAAGATGATCGTATTCTCCGCCGTCCCGCTTGTGTAACTGCCACGCATTATGTACAGCCATATCTAAGCGGTGGCAGAAAAAAGAAAAGTAACATTTCATACCACGAATAGAAGTTCAATACAAACCTATGTTCTGATCCGACCTATCTACCCTCCCACATTTTTGTACTACCGTCCCATATTTTTGTATCTACCCTCCCATACTGTTTTATTACAGACGATTTAGTAAAAGATTTCACCATCTATACGTTTAGAGAGAATTGGTCTATTAAAGAAATTTTATAAGAACACAAACCACAGAACATCGATCGGGAATATTTTTTTTAATATAAAATTTATACGTTTCTCCAAGAGCTACATAACATGAAACCTTAAAAGACTTAAGGAAATCCATTTAAATCACAACAGAATATTTGTATGTCCTTTCGCTTATTTTAGTGAATTTAAAACCCGGTTGACCGTTACTATCTCATTTGAAAAACCGGGCCTTTGTGACGGAAATTATATTAAAGGAGGCAAATGATATTTTCCTCAATTTCTCTACCACGATTTCCCCATCCACCATCCTTGTATCGTCTGTCCGTTTCGCTCCGTAGAGCCCGGCCCTCTCTTCATAGCGATGCACTCCGCAGCGCACTTCAATAAATGAGGAATTGCGATTTCATTTTTAGCGCATCTGCGTAATAGATCTTCTATACACTCGAGAGCAATAATTACAGGTCACCAAATTAAACCTATCTTTGAAACTATGAATGCTAGCCTAATCAATAATTACAATATTGGTAAAGAATATTTCATTCCAGGAAATCTTCTTAAAATCCTTTACTTTACCGGCTTACTAACCCACAAACAGCTAAAGTATTATGAACACGCTAAAAAAAAATTCGACATGAAGACGAATATATACATCCCCCCCCCCCCCCCTCTCCTCCATACTTACTCGAGATCAATAATTACAGGTCACCAACTTAAACCTATCAGTATAAGCTCTCTTTGGGCCACGACCCTTCACCCGTTCTATGGAATCAGTTTCCTTGAACTTTTTTAGGAATCTGGCGACTGTAGATTGATTGAAACCCACCCTTAAAGAGATTTCACGTGTGCTTAGGCCTTTCCTTGACAGTGCAATAATAACACTTTTGTTTTCAGACGTTAATTCCACTCCTTTTTCCATTTTGTTCCAGTAATTCCGCGAGTTAAAAACACGTGCTGTTTAGATGTTTTAGTCTCAAAGACACTTTGTCAGGTATCATTGAGTGTTGCCATATAAATCATACCTTTAAATGATTGCCAGGTACATGGGGTGTTTATTGTAATAAACAATAAAATGTCGCGTTGTTACAATCTCTGACTTACATGACAGAGGGCCTGGGTTCAAAATCCCTTTATCGCTAGCGAACGATCGCCCTTCATCCACATCTCAAAAACAAAGCGTATCCTTTTGCAAACCAAAACAAAATGTCTTTATTAAAGACAAATTAAAGCAAAAACAATGAAAAAAATCACAATGAATCGTTGGTTTGCAAAAGGATACGCTTTGTTTTTGAGATGTGGATGAAGGGCGATCGTTCGCTAGCGATAAAGGGATCCCATTAAACCTACATTGCACTGTCGAAAGTGGTGCTCATCCAGGCATACATCTCATTTAAAATAAGCATTTCCCAATCCAGTCCGGGAAAACCTTCCAGCTATGTAAGTGGCTTTTATTATTTTTATTTTTTCATCAAAGTGTCATCCTTTAAACGAATTCTTTAAAAAAAGAAATTTTACAAAAAACCAATCAAATATTAAGTATATATATATATATATATATATATATATATATATATATATATATATATATATATATATATATATATATATATATATATATATATATATATATATATATATATATATATATATATATATATATATATATATATATATATATATATATATATATATATATATATATATATATATATATATATATATATATATATATATATATATATATATATATATATATATATATATATATATATATATATATATATATATATATATATATATATATATATATATATATATATATATATATATATATATATATATATATATATATATATATATATATATATATATATATATATATATATATATATATATATTGTGGCGTATTTGGGAGAAGGCATATTCCTTTTGCAATATATTTCCAATGCCAAGCGTCGAGCTTAACATAATCAGATAAAATATGTACGTACACAGCCATCGATATCGACACTTTCTATTTAATATTGTCCTCAATGCGATATTCTCTTGACATACAAAAGGCTATTGTTTGAACGTTGTTCATCGAATGGAATGACAACGCATGTTATATGGAATAGTGAATAGCAAATCACGTAAATAACGCTTAATTAAAACTATCTTAGTTTAATTATAGTTTTAGTTTAGTATAGTTTTAATTACGTAATCACGTAATTAAAACTATCAAACCAAAGATAAATCAGCTGAATCTAATAGCGCACGAAATGTGTTCAAACTTACTCGTACAACTATGTAAAAGTTCGACAGGTAGTTTGGAAACGGGAAAATTGACGATCGATTGTTTCATATTCAGCTTCAACGTATTGCTCTATCTCGTTCGGGTCAACTAATTTCAGTTTTAGTACACGAAGAAACGCAATTGGGCCGAATATATATGTATAAGCGCCCACCCTCGGCCGCGGATGAACCCGGTTGGGTTCTTTTGCGACCGCCTCAGGCAGCGCGGTTTGACAGTTAGTTCCAAAGCTTTAATCTTCAATATAAAAAAAATGAGAAAGGAGATTGGTAAAAAATGTGTTTTTTGAAATGTTAATACAATTGTAATAATATATAAAGAAGAAAAAAGCGAAAAAATGGGTCGAATAGAAATTTTGAACCCAGGCCCTCTGTCATGTAAGTCAGAGATTGTAACAACGCGCCATTTCGCGTTTTTTTATGTTATTCGAGAAATACTATATACCTACATGCTGTCAGATATACTTTTTATACTTTTGGTGTAACCTTTGGAAACCACTCGTAAGATCTGCGTCAACTGGTGTCTTAAAATTTAAATTATCAAATTTGACAGTTGGAATGAAATTTGAATTTTCAAATTTGACAGTTGGTTCCAAAACTTTAATCTTCAATATAAAAAAAATGAGAAAGGAGATTGGTAAAAAAATGTGTTTTTTGAAATGGTAATACAATTGTAGTAAACAATATATAGAAAAGAAAAAAGCGAAAAAAAACGAGCCAAATAGAATTGTTGATCCCAGACCCTCTGTCATGTAAGTAAGAGATTGTACCAATGCGCTATTTCGCGTTTTTTTTTTGTTGGCCGAGAATTATTACTTACATTGTTGTCAGAAATACTTTTTATACTTTTGGTGCAACCAAATCTATCGAAATCTGCGTCAACTGGTGACATAAAATATTAATTTTAAAAATTTGACAGTTGGAATGAAATTTTAATTTTTAAATTGGACAGTTGGTTCCAAATATTCAATATTAAAAAATGAGAAAGGGGATTGGTAAAAAATGTGTTTTTTGAAATGGTAATATAATTATTGCAGTAAAGAGATGAAAAAAACCGGTCGAATAGAAATTTTGAGTCCAGTCCCTCTGTCATGTAAGTCAGAGATTGTACCAATGCGTCATATCGCGTTTTTCGAGAAATACTATAGGTATACATGGCGTATACCTAGTGGGGTGATGTAATCCTGACAAGTTAATGCCCTTTCGCGATTTTCTTCATATGTATTCTTTTAAAATGTGTTAAAAAATGAACGCAATCTTTCTATGTAACTATAAAAAATAGGATAAATAAATAAATAAATAAAAATAAATAAATACATGTTGTCAAATATACTTTTTATACTTTTGGTGCAACCTTTGGAAACCACTCGTAAGATCTGCGTCAACTGGTGACTTAAAATTTAAATTTTCAAATTTGACAGTTGGAATGAAATTTGAATTTTCTAATTGGACAGTTGGTTTCAAAACTTTAATTTTCAATATATAAAAATGAGAAGGGAGATTGGTAAAAAGATGTGTTTTTTTAAATGTTAATACAATTGTAGTAAACAATATATAGAAAAGAAAAAAGCGAAAAAAATGGGTCGAATAGAAATTTTGAACCCAGGCGTTCTCTGACCCTACTACTGAAATACTATATACCTACATGTTGTCAGATATACCTACTTTTTATACTTTTGGTGCAACCTATGGAAACCACTCGTAAGATCTGCGTCAACTGGTGACTTAAATTTTCAAATTTGACAGTTGGAATGAAATTTGACTTTTCAAATTTGACAGCTGGTTCTTGATTGGACATGGGTACCAAACTTACCATGCTTTCTGAATTATCATTAAATATCCCTAACAGCAAAGCCCCCACTCTTTGCGTCAGCCATAGAAAGCTCTCTCGATTCAAGGACTCCATATATAGAAACTCTCTTCTCCCTGACTTCAGTCTTCCCTTTTTTGAGAGGTTCACCACCCTCAATATTATCCCCCAAACGGTATCGAGGAAAACCCCAACCGGAGAACGACCATTCCCCCTGAACAATGAAATATTTTCTGATCTTGTGTATTCCTCTTTCCCAGGGTGGGATCTTATCTTTACAGATGGGTCTAAGGCTGAGGCTGATATGTATGTGTAGGCGTTTTTCACCTAAATCGCAAGCTCCCCTTTCTGTTCAAACTCCACAACCGGGCCTCAATCTACACCGCTGAGAGCGTTGCCCTCTTGAAAGCTTTAGAATATGTTTCGGTCAACCATATATCTCCATGCGTCATCTTCTCGGACTCCCTAAATGTGTAAATATGAAAAATGAACAACCCTGCAATTTCTCATCGACCAACCCATATTGAAAACACTATCAGGTCTCTGTTTTGCACTGTTAGGGAGGAGGGGGTGATATAATCCTCACATGGATCCCTGGCCATGCTGGAATAGCAGGCAATGAAACGGCAGACAGTCTGGCTAATAAAGCCCGCTCTAAGGGAGTTCTCCTCCAGGTTAAGATCCCGGCGTCTGATCTTCTCCCCCTGATTGAAGAGGAGATGAGAAATCAGTGGGTGAAGATCTGGCGCTCCTCGTATAAGACTAAGGGAATTCACTACTCCCAAATTAATCCTCTGATCCCCAATAAGCCGTGGTTTTACAAAAAGCCGTTCAAACGGAAGGAAATTACCACTATAAGCAGAATGCGCCTGGGCCACTGCTCGGCGCCTGCTCATCTTTATCGCCTAAACATTATCTCTTCTCCCCAGTGCGACTGTGGTTTCTCCTCCTGCACAGTTGATCACCTCTTTTTCAACTATCCCCTCCTTAATAATTTCCCTTCTTTTATCCCAAACCTTATCCAAATGAAAATTCAACTTCCTACCAAAGTTGACATCCTTTTAGCATCTAACTCTATAAAAAATTATAGAATTATAGCCAAATTCATCTCCCTCAACCATTTGGCCATTTAGAGCCCCAAAGTCTCCACAGGGGCGGCTCTCACCTAGGGCTGACCGGGACTCGGTCGCTTTCAGTGTCGGGCCGGGGGGAATGTGACTCTCGTTGGCGCCTCGGGTCAGTGGAAAAAGCTACTGAATACAGTGGATTTTTGGCTGCAAGCAGGAGCTGATGGATGGCACATTGTCACAATGGCCAGGTGCAAGGGTGTGGCTTCGGTCGTGGCTGGCCTTGGGGGTGCCGCCCCTAATCCTAAATCCCCCTCCCTTCTCTTACTTTTCCAGCACCTCAGACCGCATAGTAAGACCAACTCTCCCTAACCTAAAAGCTACTTTCCAAGATCTATTCTCACTATTTCTTTTCCTCCATTACTTATGTCTCATCGTCTAATTATTAACTAAATTATTCCCTAACGAGCATCCCTTCTTATGTTTATCCCTGTAATGTCCATATTGTGGTTCCTATGTTAAGTACTTAAAACAGTGTTGTCCCTTGTCTTTGTCCGTAGGTTGGCTACTAACCATAGTTCCCACCCCGTTGTCAAGACAATAGAGGAAACGAAGAAGAATTTGCCATATTGGCATAATCGCCAGCAACCAAGCTGCCACAAATAAGAAGAAGGAATTGCCACAAATAAGAAGAAGAAAATGCCCATTAGTTTGAATGTTCAAATTTGACAGTTGGTTCGAAATTAAAGCTGAATCGGAGATATGCAGTATCTTCTGAAGAGTACATTTCAAAACGGACAACTTATCACAAAAAGAGCTATCCAACGATGTATGACTCATCTTGATTGGACATGGGTACCAAAACGCCCATCCGTTTTTAACGTTCAAATTTGACAGTTGGTTCGAAATTAAAGTAAGTAAAGGCATTGATTATATAGTGTAATAGATCGCGCACTCCGATACATCCGTTAGAAAAACTACCAAATTACTACGAAAAGCAGTAATTTGGTAGACCACAGCAGTAGTCGACTGTGATATATTTTACCCCACCTCACCTATTTTACAAAAACAAAAACCACCTCACCTAAGTGGGGTGTTTCTTTCAGAGTTTCTTTTGAGAATCGGCAAACAAATCCAATTCTAAATGCAGCTGTTTGCTGTTAAAGGACATGAAGTCTTACATAAAACAAAACGACAACATTACTTAAGTAAGTAAATATTTATTTAACAATATTATGTAGGTAATCATTTAATATTATTCATAGAATTAAAACTAATACAATTATTTTTATATCTACATCGTAAACAAAAACTTACTGTATCTTATCGATAACACACATAAATACAACCTTAGCCTATGCAGCTCTCCAGTAATTCAAGAAACTTTCATGGTTAAGAGAGAGCAGTCAGGGGAGAAATGAAGAAGTAGATAGACTCCCATCGACAATAGGAAATAAGCGAATAGACATTTATTCAGATATCTATTTGTGTGCTGTGTCTGTGATGTTCTGCAGATACTGAAGAATTAAAGGGTAGCTTTAAGACTCACCATGGAATGTCACACATTACTAGAGCGCTTGTCATAAATAAATAAAATTATCCTGATAAGGATTAAAAGGAAACAGAGGAGTTCAGAGAAATGTGGAAGCAGCTAGAATGGCCAAGAAAAGCTCCGCAAGAATTGCAATTGGCCATCGAAAGGCCCATCGATAATTATTGTTTCACTACTCATTTGTCTTTCTCATACACTATTTCACAAAGAGCCAATGTCCCATCTGCGTGAAAGCTATAGATTTTGGGAGTCAATGGGCCCTTGTTGAGTTGGCCACGAAGACCCATTTGTTCGGGGTCGGTCACACTCACGGGTCAACACCCATCCGGCGGCTTCCACGCATGAAGTGCGAGCCCGGGTAGGACTCTGACCTGAGAGCTAGTTTCCCCCAGGAGTCAGTTTTCTGGCGCTCCTGGACGGTTTGCGCACCGTGCGGCGTAAGCCAATCGATTGTGTATTCTGTCTGACTAACAGTCGGGGGAGTCTGGAAACAGTACTGTCTCCTATAGAGCAGGGGTAGTTATTGACCTTACGGCGACTGCTCTCGAAACGGCCATCGGCTACCCGATTCCGGGTGATGAGCCGGGTAAAGGATGCCGTGGTCTGCGATAGATTCGGTTGACAGCGCTTCACCGCTAGGTAAGGAAGAGGACCGCGCAAGCGACCTCAAACTCGTAACCAGTCGGGAGACTGGAGTAACCTGGTTGCAACTGGAAGTAAGGACTCGAGTGTCGGCCCGCTGGGTAACATACCTGACTATCTCGCGGATAAGGCGTTGGCCTCTTATGGGCATGTGGCAGAGCTTGAACGAGGACTGTTTTGTCCTAAGTCTTCTGCGCTCACCTCACGGGAGACACAACGATCATATTTCGTTAAAACTTCCTGAGGTGATGGGTTCGCCCGTTGTAGTTGACAGCTCTAGTTACGTGAAAGCTAGTTTGAAATCTTGGCTGTCCTTGCCAATTCAGCTACTCTCTTCAGATCCAACCAGTTGGGCTAGCTCTAAAACTGCCCTCTCTGCTCTATGCCAACTCCAGAGTAATTCTGCTCTGCTCTCCTCTGCTCTGCTCTATGCCAAACCTCAATTCTGTCAAAATTGAAAGATCCGAGAATTTCGAAACCCGCAGTAAGTAGCGATTGAATCAAAACGATTTATAAGCCCGCGTAGATTTCCACAAAACAATTCTTACTGGATCAAGCCAAAATGGCGCTGGACTGGAGTAAAGCAGTACAACCATGAGTGATTTGGACCCGAAGAAGGCACTCTTGCAAGTGGATAATGACAACATTATGGCAGACTGGACAATGGTTGGTGACTTTTGCATCCCCCCTGTAATGCAGTGGAAAATAATGGTTTATAACTGGGTTTCAGAGATGCTGACATTTTATTTATGTGCCTTTCAGCATACCTTTCCAGACCCCATCAATCTGGCTCGCTGGAGCTATTCAGAGGGCAGTCCATGTCCCATCTTAATACTCCTTGCGCAGCTAGACATATTGTAGCTGGCTGCAAGTCAGTTTTAAATCAGGGTCGATACACCTACGCCATGACAAAATCCTTGCCGTTATTCGCGAGGTTAATTAGCCTCTCAGTAATTTTCCTCTGTCCTTGTACTGGAATGCCACAATGCGCTTCAATCCATTGCAGGGTCAAGTAGAGTGACCCTGCAATGGAATAAAGGGCACAGCGACTCACTGGGCAATGACGCGGCAGACGAACTGGCCAAAAGAAGATCAAAGAAAATAGTATATGGACCGGAACCCTTGATGCCCATACCCCAGGCCCAAATAAAAACATGGCTACGTAGGAACACCGATGAAACCCACCTTACAGAATGAAAAAAAAAAGCAGGATGCAGGCAAACAATGAACGCGGTTCCGGAAGCGTCTAAAAAACTTGCCCGTAACCTCACCAGATTAAAAAGGGACAAAATCCGTAAAGTCATAGTTACTATGACAGGCCACTGTCCCCTAAACAAACACCTGTTTACCATAGGTGTGGCAGACAGCCCTCTATGCAGAGGATGCATGGAGGAAGAAGAAACGCCACAGCATGTGCTCATGGAATGCAGGAGCGTTGCAGAGCAACGGGCAAAAACACTACAATCCCAGCATCTGTCCCGGAGGCCTGTAGCAACCCAAACAGACTGCTAACCTTCTGGGACAGCCTGGGTTGGCTGGAGTAACATAAATAGAAACACGAGCCACGCACGACGGTCCAATCAAAAGGCCAAGTGCGGGGAAAAAACCCAGATAAACTATCTAACTAACTAACTAACTAGCCTCTCAGTGGCTCATGTGACCAATGGATTGACAGTGCCCGGCAAACCCCCTATACGAGGATAGATTTAAGAGTTTATTAAAAGTAACGATGAAAATAGGATAGAAATAGTTATGATGTTGGCAACACCAACCAATTTTAGGAAACCTATCAAATTTTCAGACAGATACGTCGCATAGTTTTTGTTTACCAGGCAGTTTTGTGAAGCATATCAGGCACTTTTGCAAACATGGAAAAAGGCGAATTTCATGGCGTTTACTGAATGGATGGCAAAACGGCGATGGAGATATGAGATATTAACAGCCGTGAACATGGCGGCAACTCTACACCTTCATTTTTGACTATTAGCTTCTGGGTGAGCGAGTTCATACGAGGCCGTAAGAGCATCAAGGATGGCCCATGCAGTAGACTTCCAAAATCGGCCACAAATGAGGAAATGGTCAACAAAAGTCTATGATCTCGTGATCTCGCCTATCGTTGAGTGAAGTTGCGCGAAATAGTAGAGGCCATGGGTATCTCATATGAACGTGTGCAAAATATCATGCACGAACATTTGGGCATGAAGAAACTGTTGGTGCAATGGGTGCCGCGTTTGATGACTGTGGACAAGCAAATCGTGTGACAACTCTGAAGGAGTGTTTGGCCATGTTGAAGTGCAATCCAATGGAGTTTTTTCGCCGATTCGTGACCGTGGACGAAACATGGATCTACCACTACACACCAAAGACCAAGCAGCAGTCAAAACGGTGGACTTCTCCGGGCGAATCTGCTCCAAGAAGGCAAAGACGGTCCCATCGGCAGGCAAGGTCATGGCTACCGTTTTTTGGGATTCACAAGGTGTGACCACATCGACTTTTTGAAGACGAGAAGAATGATCACGGGGCAATACTAGTGATTTATTAAGTCGATTCAACGACATATTAAAGGAGATACGGCCTCGTTTGCAGCGGAAAGAAGTTCTCTTCCACCACGACAACGCTCCGGCCCATTCATCCTGAATCGCCAAGTCCAAATTGGTTGAATTGGTCTAAGAGGTGGTGCCGCATCCCCATATGGACTCTCCAGACCTGGCCCCGTGCGACTTCTTTTTGTTCCTAAACATGACGACTTGGCTCGGAGGCGGTCAAATGAGGAGGTCATCGCCGCTAACAATGCCTATTTTGCAAGAGTTCCCAAAATCCTATTATTCTGAGGGCTTAAAAATGTTAAGAGTACCGCTGGGAAGTGTATCGCCCGGAAGGGGACTATGTTAAGAAATAAAACCAAAAACCTGTTCAATTACTGCGTTTTCTTGCCCATTCCGGAAACTTTTCAATCTACCCTCGTAGTTTGTGCTGGACAGCTTTAAAGGCAAAAAACTTTACACTATAACCGTTGAGCTTTGGCAATGGCAGTTGCCTGTTCCTGCTTCATGGCGGCCAGTCACCCATCGAGAAATCTACAGATCGGATTTCGGAGGTCAATTCGGCATCAAAGCAATATCTTATTCCTGAAAGTCTCGGATACACAACTCTCCGTCCAGATATAACTCTTTACTCTCCATCTCAGACGAATTAACAGTTCCATGTAATTATTAGTTCATTGAATTAACAGTTCATTTTAGAATTAACAGTCGTCCCGGTGGCATATTAGTTAGGTCGCCTGATCTTACATTGAAAGGTTCCAGGTTCGATTCCCGGCTGCGTCACCATTTTCCATCGGGATAAAATTAACAGAATTGCATTTTAATTCTGTCGATCGAATGCAATGCAATTCTGTCGACAAGATGTTACAAGCACACATGCATATAAACACTTTATAGTAGGGTTGGTTGTATGAGACTGTCGTATGATAATAAACCCGCCCATTGTGATAATTCACAATAAAAAGTAGAAACAAACAAATAAACAAACAAACAATTCCATGGGAGTCATAGCCTATCCTACTGTGCTTTGTCTATGTCAGAGAGACTATCGGGTACGCAACTCAAGAACAAACAGTATATATAAAAAACGGTTTTGTATATTAACTTAAATTATTATTTCATTTGAGTATCCCTCGTTCTTGGCTTCTTCGTCGTTTGGATAGAAGCGGCCGTGCTTATCGCGCTTGCATTTTCTGTGCACGAGCATTATGTGCGTGTACAGGTTGTTGTCGTAGATGAAGCCCCGGCCGCACTCGACGCAGACGTATTTGCGCTCCCCGGTGTGCGAGTTCATATGCCGCGACAGCAACTGCTTTGACTGAAACAATACAAATATATAAATAATAAATACAAACGGATATATCATGGAATTTACCGCCGGGGCTATCATTATTATTGCACTTGTGGAGTGCGAGCGGTGGCCTCCGGACTAAAGGTAGGATTAGGACAAGTTACTGTCTTGACACAAATGAGAGTTCACCTTTTTTTTTATTTTTTTATTTGTTGTTTGGGGCTTTTATAAGGTCTTTATGAGCCTTGTAACAATGTGACCATTGCTGATCTATTTTGTTCGCCACCTGCTATAGTTCTGCGCCAAACGTCGTTTCATTTGAGAACCGCAACAGGCTTTTGGCAACAGATTGTTTTACCTCCTCAGGTTGGGTTATAAAAATATGACGGGTATAAAAATAATAGAGTTTAACTTGGTTATAAGTACGTCTTTATTGGTAAGGCTATAAGGCTGTAAAGGTTTTTAATTTCAGACTAACAATGTCTTAATTTGTTTATGAATCTAGATGTCAATTGACATTTCGATATTGATGCCTCATATCACTAAACCCTATACCCCCCCCCCCTCCCACCCACTCTCCTCCGGCAAAGGGTTTCGCCAAACTCAAGTGGGTTACTAGGGGTTCTGCATTAAAAAAAGATGATAAATGATAGTGATTCACAGCTGTAATGATATGTTAATATTTCAAAGATCTCAAAGAGATCTTCCGGTTTGCATCTCTTATTTATTGATTATTATTTAATCAGTTGAATGATATGATGTATGTGGACCGATGTGATATGTGTGTAGTGCAGTGAAGTGAAGCGAAGTCGTTAGTGCGAGAAAATAAAATGAAGAAATAAAAAGACTCACCGTAAATCCTTTCCCGCAGGTTTCGCAGGTGTACTTTCGCTCTAGACACCTGGGTATCTTGAGATGGAAGTGGTCTTTGTGGCCCTTCAGCCCTCTCTTGGTGAAGAAGCTTTTGGGGCACTCGGGGCACTTGAAGGGCGGCACCTTCAGATGCTCTCGCAGAATGTGCCGCTTCAGGGCTGGCTTCAACATCCTCGTGGGACAGTGCGGACAGGGCCTACGGTTCAGACAGACACAAATATTACTTCAGAACGTATTAATAGTGCGACTGATGAAATGCAACCGAGACTGAAGTGTAGTTTTCCTAAAAGACATTGGTAATATTGGGTTTGGATATTTTTAGTCAATTTTGTAAACAAAAACTATATAATTTTTCACAAATGCCCTTCTGTTACCTATTAATTAATCTATAAAGTCATGTATATTAGGGGCCATCCACATACTACGTAATCACGTTTTTGGGATTTTCGACCTCCCCCCCGCCCTCCCCCATGTCAACAGTCCTAATCAGCGGCCTGACTTTGCGGAAAATGTGAAGAATCCTGAACCCAGCGTTTGTAAAGTGTTTGAAGACTCTTCCACAATGGGGCAGCACTCCGGATCATTCGTGCACTTTTTGTATTTCTATTTAAACTCCCCCCCCCACTCCTTGTCGGCCCGCCGTTGAGCCTCCGGTCCCGAGAGGAGTGAAAACGCTTTGGCGTACCTACTGAGAAACTACATGTGTAAATCCACCATAGTTGATGCGCCACACAAGCACAATAATCTTTCCGCGATGGAGTTGGAGCGTGCAGCTGCGCGCTACTCCAGAAATGCAGCCGTGCCCTGCCACCGCGACACAGAGCGGCCAGCGCGTAGAACAGGCCCCCCGCCTGGGCCACTCAATCGCAGACGATTGCGTGGACTATCAAGCACATCGCGTCAAGGGGTATCTTCCGCGCGGCACTGCGCTATTTCAGGAAGGTTTAGAGCAAAAAAAATGCAATGCGGTGACCAAACTTAATTACGTAATCAGGACGGGCACTCCTCCCCTCCACGTAATCGAGCGTAAGCCTCAGCTCCAATCCCCCCCATCCCCTCGGTGATTACGTAATAAGAAGACGGCCCCTTATACATTTATATAATATATATAGGGGCCGGCCGAAAGGGCTACGTGCAGATCTGTCAAATGACGCAAAATGCCTATAGGCATTCTTGGCGTTCGACCGGTTAAGAGTTCTATGTAATAATCATAAAAAAACAATCATTATTTTAATTTAATCGGGGTATAATTTTCCATACAAATCTATACTAAAGGTAAATGTTTAATTATAGGTATGTCTAAAAAAAAAAAACTAAAAAAAATTTAGAACATTTTTTGACATTTTAGAACATGACATTATTTAGAACATGACATTATTTTTAAAGAAAAACTGAGTTGAAAATCCTCCACTACGTTCTTGAGTTTGTTGTGATGAAACAAACAGACAGACGGACACTATTAAAGGCTTTGTTTTATAATGGTTTAGATAAAAACACATAAACCCTTAAATATTATCAAGCTACCTCTCGTGAGACCTTGTCAACGCCAACTACAGGCGTTTATCGTGACGCATTCCTCTGCTCACTTTCCTCGCATTGTATCCCCGCAAAGCCTTGCCCCTCGAGAGTGCGCTTACTGTTCTAACTTGGTATACTGTGGTTGTACTGATTAATATTTGAGTGAACTTTTTGCACTTGATATTAACAATTTGAGCATCGTGGTCAGGAAATCTAGGTTATGTATATGATTATCTACCGCATGGTTCTCAAAGTGGTAACTCCCCCTTGTGGGCGATAACGACCCCTTGTGGGCGAAAACGCCCCCTTGTGGGCGTTTGAGACTTTCAGGGGGGAAGTAGAAGACCCAGAGATAATTAGGGGCGTTGAGATGGCACAGTGAGGATGTGGGCAGGTAAAAAAAATATAGTCTAAATAAGACAAATAAAACACGCTAATCATGTACTAATAAAGCAAAGTAAACAGCTGAGTTTTGACGCTGAACAAACAGCTGATTTTTGACGTTTTTATTTGGATGCGTTCGGGTTTGAAAGTGAACGTAGCCTTTTGTTTGTCATCAGAAAATTTGACAGGTCTTATTTAGTTCGAAATTCCTCCAACCTACATAAAGGCAGTGATTGTTCATTTTATTTTCATTAACATTATAGCGCGCAATCGATAACAGGGTTTAAAAAGTTGATCTTTTACTCTTGTATCTGTAAAGTAAAAACCATGTCGGAAGCAAAAAAGAAGAGACGGCAGTACCTATAGTGTCGATTATATTAATTACGGATTTATCAAAAATTCGCCGATGTAAGGCACATATAAGTAATATTTCATTTTACTAGCAGTAAAAGAAAGAATAACCACCGTGCTTCATAAACCAGCTGTAGATATTATCCGAAAAAATCCTTTGAGCAATATTTCTGTGCCATATCCTATCTTACGACTATATAATATTACAGTGTAATTACATGTTAACACCTCCGTTGCATCGCGACCCGCACAGGTTTCGTGTGTAGTACGCTTAAATTGCTTCGCGACCCTGTCGGGTTTCATGTCGCGCTCACTGCCAGAATTCGATTTAAAAATCGGAACGAGACGCATACCTTTCGTTTGGTACGTTAGAGTATAGAAGAAGATACATTTTCGCATGATAATCGATTACAGAGCGCGTGTTCCAAATTTCAATATAATACGATGCCTGCAAAGGCCATTTTATGTCTGTCCTTTTTCGACATGCGCACGGTTTTCACGGAAAGTGTTATTTTAGTGTTTTCTGGTGCGAATTTTCCAAGAAAAGTGAGTAATATCCTTTCTAAAAGAATTTGTGAATCAGCATTAGTGATTTGGTGTAGCATATGTGCATTTTTTCACGTTTTTTGACTATCTAAAGTGTTTGTCAAAAATTTCACTGAGAACACCAGGTTAGAATTTTTGGTATATTTAATTGTTTTACGAGATAAGGTTTCAATGTTCTATATTGGAAATTTCAATGCAATCATTTTACAGTTCTTCTTTTTATGATCCGTATAGTGGTTTATGACTTATGGTCGTTTTTCTCAAGGCCGTCGATTTCACCCTCGATTTCGTAATTTGAAACGGTATGGAGCAGTTTTAACCTCGTGACTCGAGGGGTTAAATACAATCCTAGCAATAGGTGTGTCAGATTTGCTACAGATGGTAAGTGAAAAAATGGGGGGCTCTAGAAAGAAATATTGTCAAAGTAGGCCTTGGCAAAATTAGGTTGAGAACCTATGATCTACTGTATATAATTATAATTCACTTACAATAATTTATCAGAGTCGGCATGCTTTGCGGTGAACTGCAAGTGCCTTTTATAAGACTGCTCATGAGGTAATGTGATGTCACACTCGGCACAGTAGAAAGAATTTTCGGCAGTCAAGTCTGGATTGTGCCGAAGTAGTTTATGGCCAGCGAGACCGTTGGCGTGACGATATTTTCTACCGCATTCGTCGCACTCATGACATTTCTTATCACCTTTGTGTATCCTGTTGAAGAATAAAAAGTTGCAAAAACAGCTGCTGATAATAGAAACAGACAGCATTGTTTATATATTATATTAGGTTGCTCAACTCCATATTACATTTTGATAACCCTTCTGCACTGGCGAAATGCAGGTTGTGCTGATAGCATTGACAGCTAAATTAATAGCAATTTATTCAGCCATCTCTAATAATATTGTTAACCCGTTGAGTATGAGTCAACCAAATCTGGTCGCGAAACAATTATCCGTTGAGTACGAGTCGACCAAATCTGGTCGCGCGTTTTTTTCACTTCTTTGACGTTCTCATATTTATTCATAATTATCTAATTGTTTTACAAAATGATATTTCAATATTCTATATTCGAAATTTCAATGCAATCATTGTGCAGTTGTTCTTTTTATGATTGGTGTAGTAGTTTCGTAGTTATAGTACTTTAAGTCGATGTCGCCGAAAATCCTGCAAAAGAGACAGATGCATCCATGAAAATACCCATTTACTCCAAGGGTTAATGAATAGTTTTTTATAAAGGACTGTTTAATTACAAAAAACACTAATGTAACCAATGAAAACAATAATAACATTCAATTAATAGTGACATCTATCACATTTCTTTACAGTCTTATTACATCACAGGTTAAGGAGACAATGCCATCTATAAATATAAATAAAAATACAAACTGAGCTGCCATGGAATTCACCAAGCAGAGGCGGGCCTATCATAAATACACTTCTGAGGGGTGATTGCTGGATTACGGACTAACGACCGGCTGTGGTAGGTTTAGGACAGCTGTCTTACTATGTCACCTTACTACTTTTTTGAAGTCATAGAATTTAAGATGCGGATATCGCAGTTTTAGATATTTTTTCTAGGAAAGAGTTGATTATTTTTCTGAAAAGACCAAGGTTGAAAAAAATCTTGATTTTTTTTAAAAAATTGAAAAAATCGGATTAATTTGATTTAAATCGGATTTATTTGATTTAAATCAGATTATTTAGATTTTTAAAATATTTGTATTTTATTAAAATTGGAAGTCAGGAAAAACACAATACAATTGTTATTTATTTAAATATGTTTTAATAAAATTAACAAAAATCAACATATTCTTCTAAAAAGTAAAAAGTTCTTCTAAAAAGTAAAATCACAGTAGCATATTTATTTGCCATTTATTTAACAAAAACTATTGTAAAATGGACAAAAATCAAGGAGTTCTAACTTCTCCTAATCAAAAACATTTTTCAATCATTTTTTTAGAAACAGAAATATTGTAGCGTTTTGTCATATTTACCAAGAAGTGAACAAGGAAAAATGGTCTTAAAATAAAAAAATTACATAAATTAAACCATATGGGTTTCACCGCAGCCGCAGTCACTAACTTATATTTACAATATACTTACATTATTATATTAGTAACAGCAACTTAGATGTTATTGGTTTTGTAATTTGTTCAAATTTAGTTTTTTCAAAAGGAAGACTAATTTAGCCGCCTTCTCGTTGCCTAATCTATTTCTTATTTTGCTGTGCACCAAATTGAATGCCAAAAATATTCTTTCGACCCCAGCGGATGAAGCAACTGTACTTAGCAGTTGCTTGATTATATCCAATTCTTCTTCGGTTATACATATTTTCATATTACGTATTGCTATCCACCAATCAGTAGAGGCGGTTTTCTCTATGATTTGTTTAACAACTAATGTCGGGGGAAGTCCCTTGACATTATTTGGCTGAGGTTGACAATTTTTGGTTGCAGTAAAAAAATATTGATTTAAATCATTGTTTCTTTTTTAAAAATCACTTGATTTAAATCGCAATTTAAATCACCGATTTAAATCAAATGATTTAAATCATTGCAACCCTGGGAAAGACCAAGATCTTGAAATAGGTGAAACGGAAATTTGCCTGGCAGGCCACGAGCGCCAACTTCCACCGCGTGAAGGTGAACAGTGAAGCCGATCCGGGTGACGGCATTTGCGAGATCATGGTACTTATTTAATTTGTACTCGTGGTCTTTTGGGATATTTGATTGCCCCGGAACATGGAAATTCTACAATAAGGGCCACCTTCCGAGATAGAGAGTAAAGAGTTATATCTGGACGGAGGGCTGTGCATCCGAAACTTTCATGGAATTTATACTGCTTTGAGACAAAATCGACCTCCAGAATCCAATCTGAAGCTTTCTCGATTATTGAGAAAGGTTTTGTAGTTAAATGTTTTTTGCCTTTAGAGCCATCCCGCACAAACCGTTTTGGGTGTTTGGAGAGTAATGTCAAACCCTTGTTGGCACGAGCCACTGAGAGGCTAATTACCTCGCGAATAAGGACTTTGTCATGGCGGTAAGTGTACCGTCCTTGATCTAAGGCCAACTTGCAGCCAGCTAGAATATGTCTAGCTGTGCAAGGGGTATTGCTACAAATGAGACATGAACTATACTCGGCATAGCTCCAACGAGCGAGGTTACTGGGGTCTGGAAGTGTATGCTGAGGCATTTAAATAAAATTTCAGCATCTCTGGCGTCGTCATAAAACATTACTTTCCAGTGCATTGCAGGAGGAATGCAAAATTCTCCAATCGTTGTTCAATCATTCTGGCATTGAAAGCCAAAAGCATGAGCCATACTGTTGCTGTCGTAATCTCCCCGCAAGAGAGACTTCCATCTAAGTCTACATCGCTCATGATTGTACTGCCATACACCAGACCAGTGCCATTCTGGCTGATTCCAGTAAGGTACTTTTTGTGGAAGTCTACGCGGGCTTGTAGATCATTTGTATCAAAACGGCCATTTATTACTTGCTTCGATATTGCCGGATCTTTGGAATTGCCCAGAATCGAATATTTGGTTATTCTGGAGTTGGCGCAGAGCAGAGAGGGCAGTTCTATCTGAACTTTAATGCGTTTAAGTGCGTAATTATTACGTATTGAAATCTGTATAACAAAGTAAACATTGATATCTCTATATAAATAACATTAAAATAATAAGCCATGATTTAAAAATTCTTAGTTATTATTTTATTATATTAGCATTACCTAAAGTGCGTCGCCATACTGTTATACCACGAATGCCACTATACTGAACATAAGAGATTATCATCCTAGTTCCATTTTTGGAACTAGGAGTGCCATCTATACATTTCGTTTCGTAGTAAAATCCTAGCTGCCAAATCGTAGTCCTGCATTGAACAATCTAATTCTCTATATAATCAATGGTGGAAATAAATAAAACGGAGTGTGCTTACTTTTCGTGCTGATGTATTGCTATCCTTTCAAACTCTTCGCTGCAAACCTCACAATGAATCCTTCCTTGAAAGCAGATATGGGACTTTAAACACATCAGCCTTTCACTGTAACAAACGAATAATAACAAATAAATACAAACTGAGCTGCCACAGAACTTACGACATTTATTTATTTAAAGCAGAGGTTCCCAAACTTTTTTTTCCTTGTAGACCACTTTCAACATTTTACTGGTTTCGGTGGACCCCCTTGATGTTACATTTCAACCATATTCCCAAAATATTGCAAGCACAGCACAAGTCGCATTTCGTCTGCACAACAAGCGTTGCCGGCGGGCGGGCGGTGCTTTGCAAGACTCGACACGCATTGTACTGAATTCCCAATATGCAAGTTTTCACAAGTAACAGTTGCTGACCTTCTTAACCCTTCGAGTAGCGGCATAATTTCATGGCAGACCGCGGCAATTTTATTGGAATTTCTTGCAATATCGCCGCACTCGACAAAAAGTACTATAACTATGGAACTACTATAGCAATCATAAAAAGAATAACTGTGCAATGATCACATTGAAATTTCGTATATAGAATATTGAAATCTCATTTTGTAAAACAATTAGATAATTATGAATAAATATGACAACATCGAAAAAGTGAAAAAACTCAGCATTTCTAACTTGTACTTGTCTTACGGAAAAATACGGAACCCTATTTAGAAATTGTAAATACTATCGTGATCTTTATTAGATTCTCTATTAACCCTTGGAGTAAATGGGTATTTTCATGGATGCATCTGTCTCTTTTGCAGGATTTTCGGCGACATCGACTTAAAGTACTATAACTACGAAACTACTACACCAATCATAAAAAGAACAACTGCACAATGATTGCATTGAAATTTCGAATGTAGAATATTGAAATATCATTTTGTAAAACAATTAGATAATTATGAATAAATATGAGAACGTCAAAGAAGTGAAAAAAACGCGGAACCAGATCTGGTCGTATCATACTCAACGGATAATTGTTTCAGAACCAGATTTGGTCGTATCATACTCAACGGGTTAAAGGTAATATTCCGTTTTGCTTATTTAAATACAAAAATATTTAGATATTATAATGCTCATAAAACCCAATAAAAATTTTGTTGATTTCTGGAAAAAAATATATGATGTTTGACAATGGAATTTTACCAGAAATATCCACGAAATGACGCGCGAAATTATTCTAGCGGCCGTCTATGTATCTATGGTAATAATGAGATATTTGGTATGGATTTTAGGATGCGTTCGAATTAGAAAATAATATTGCTGTGCGCTCCGGGAGCGACTTTGAACCTGTAATCGGTCGGGAGGCCGGAGAAATCTGGCCGTAACTGGTAGCAAGGGTGCTCGGTCTGCCCGCTGGGTTAACTACCCGGTGCCGGGCGGTAAGGGTTGGTCTCTCGCGGGCTAGTCGTCGGAGCTAGATAGTGGATTGTCCATTGTCTAAGTCTTCTACGCTCATCCTACGCTGAATGAACGATCATATATCGTTATTCCAGCCTGGGGTGACGGGTTCGCCCGTTGTAGTCGACACCGCCCAACTGTTGGTTTATATGTATATGTGAAAAACGACTTGTGAGTCGTTGTTTATTTTCTGCATTGATTTTTTTTTAACACATGGAAAACACTGTTCATATGTTGCAATTCGCTACTTTCTTTCGCAATGTGTTGAAGTTGCTCGGCCATTCGTCTGTTTTGATTTGTTTTTGGCCGGTAGAAGATGTCGCTACAT
Source organism: Micropterix aruncella (assembly GCA_944548615.1). Lineage (NCBI taxonomy): Eukaryota > Metazoa > Arthropoda > Insecta > Lepidoptera > Micropterigidae > Micropterix > Micropterix aruncella. The sequence goes on from OX155973.1 coordinate 16,630,460, forward strand.
CGGAAGCACGGACGTCCTGTACTTTCGACCACCGCATCGGGCTTCCGATCATATCTAGTCATCATCATCATCATCATTAAAACTTGCAACTACATACCTTAGATCGTCTCCGCAGTACGGACAGGAGAGGTTCTTGGTCAATCCTATATGGTTGACTGCATAGTGCCGCATTACTTGCGGTTTATCCCTTCGCTTGAATTCGCACAAAGAGCACTGGAAGAGCATCGTATGCCGGCGCTTGTGATTCTCCAGTTCGGAATGAGTCACAAAGTAGAAGCTGCAAATACCGCATCTGTAGTTGCTTTCCTGTTGATGCAGAATAAAAGATTTAGAAGGATGATTTACTGCATATTTCATTTCACATATATACTGCTGAGGGATTAAAATTTCAGTTTTACCCTAAGTTCTACCATTGATAATATAGAGTATAAGATTGCTCAATGCCATACTACGTTTTGGCAGCCAGGATTTTCCTATGAAACGCTCATAGTTGCAAACATTGATTAATCTTGTCGTATGTTCAGTAGCTCAATAGATAGCATTCAAAACATGCCTATTCAGTATCATATCTCAAGATAAAACAATAATATAATAAGAAACAAATTTTGAAATCATAACTCCTATTATTTTAATATTATTTAAATCAAGATTTCAATTTTATTTTCCTATACAGGTTATAATTCATAATAATTAATCGCTTTAGTGTTCAAATAGTCTAGCAGATGGCATTCTAATCTCTCCGTATTATTTCTGTGATCAGCCTACATAAAAATGTGATAAATGGCACTAATAATTTAATGTTACTATTGTTATCATTGGTTAAATAATGGATTTTTATAATCAATCAGTCTTTAATTTAAAAAAACCCCCACCGAACTATCAGCGTCACCTGCATGTTGCCGGTGCAAAAGGGTTGCCAAAACATACAATGGCATCGAACAATCAAATACCCTATAATATTTACATATATTTAAATAATCATTTTTATTATTATGTCTTATTTATAGTAAAAAATATCGTAACTTTACAAGTTCTGGGCTGATTTCGTTTTGACCTAGACTAGAAATTAACCTAATTTATTTTACAATTTTTGACATATTCTATACATTGATAGTTTTCTAGGCATTAGTGATTCGATGTTTAGGTTGGCGATTTTCGGGCATGAGTCACACGTGTATCTGTTATCGCGTGGGTTTGTTTACTTTTATCGGACCGAAAGCATTAGCGATCTGCGTCGATCGGTTTTAACCTTTTTTAAGTGGTTTTGTCCGCGACAAGATTTTTGGCCTGCCGTTAATGGATGCGACTATGTTTATTTTGTCAAATCCATTGTTCTCGTTTGATGGGCTGCTGTACGTTTACCGGTTATTTCGAAATTCTAATGTATTTCTGGTCAAATTTCCACGTATTTTTAAAATATCTATTTGCTTTCCCTTTTAGTAAAACTAATCCGATGCAGGGATATTCTGTTTGCCTAGTGCACTTACTGCCATAAATAAAATGTTTGTTTTTGGGAACTTTGTGCTTTGGTATTTTCGGCGTGTCGAAACTATTTCTGTTGTGATATTCATCATCATCTTTCTTCCCGCAACTCAAATCAAGACACAAACCACTCTAGAAATGTATGTTCACATTTTTAAAAATACATTATGTAGTTAATACAAATATATGTGCGTGTCCCGCTATAGTTCATGGGAATTTTTTAAAACCCCAAATGAAAACGCCGATAATGTAGCTGCAATATAAATATCTAATGTAGCTAGGTATATAGTAATTATATCCTATATGCCATAATGAATGTAAATAAGTAGCGGGAGGGGCCTTTTGTTGAATGTTGCACTAGGGCCCATTTTTTTTAGTTACGCTAATAATTTATAGTGACACGTTTGAAAGAGTAGTTGTCAAAAAAGTGAAAAGCAAGGCGAATTACTTGCACACCTAATCAGCCACATAAATACCGACCGTCGCTTGACGTTTGGCCGCTCGGGTATAATCGGTTACTCCTTCTGTCTGTGGGAAGGACTTTTTCTAGACGCGCCGGGGATTTCCCAGGCAGAGACATCACACAAACCGCGCTCGCGTTGAAAAATCAACTTAGGATGCATAACAAAATCAAATGAACAATCGATAGTACGACGCGCCCTGAATGCTAGGCGCTTTAGTGGAAGAAGCTATTTTTAAAACACATGAATTTGGTGCCCCCTTAAATTGCCGCCCGGGGCAAGCACCCTGCCCCCCCCCCCCGGCTCCTCCACCCTCCAGATCCGGGTCTGTTATCAGCTGAAGCTGTAATAAAAAGCAAATATGGCCCAAAAATTGATTTGGAGCGAGAAATGAGTGAGTGATGCATATTTTTTTTAATGTGTAGCGATCAGTAAGCTCACCTGTCACATCAACTTACTTATCATTGTTAAAGGTTTTCACCATTTATTTATTAATTTTTTGTCTTTTCATATTTTAGTTCTTGTGATTTAATTTTAATAAATGTGGGCTTCACATTGTGGGGTTTATGTGAGACTTGTTTGCATTTCTGTGCCTGATCTTTGTCATTGTACAGCAGGATCACGGTTATCCGAGCCCCGATTAACCCGCTCAGCACGTAACATCCATTTGGGGACATGTATGGCGGCCGCCTACAATCCGAAACATCCGATTTTGGATATCGCGCTCGCCGCTGCGAAAAATGCAATTTACGATTCGAAACGTCGTACTTAATGCTTTCTGACCGCGGAACGACATGGCCAAATAATCTTTAATTCGCCGGCCAACGACGATAAAATCGATCGCCCATTTAAAAAGTCAGCATAGACGTCAAAACAGCAGTCTCCATCGGCCACCGCCGCGGCGGCGTATAGTTCCGCGAAATGGTTGTTTTGTGCAGTGTTTTGTGGATAAAAGTGCAGTGTTTACTGGATAAAAGTGAGTAATTTCCATTTTTAAGTAGTTTAGGCATAAGTATTAGTCAATTGAGATAGTCCATTTGCTGTTTTTCACGAATTTTCAAAGAAAACACTTCGGCAACAACAAACGGCTCGCGAAAAAATGGTTGTTATTATTTTGTAATGTTCATGAAATATCCCGATATATTGCGAAATATGACGTAATGTCGCTTTAATTTACTAACAAAATAAGTATTGTTTCATTTACATCCTAAGTTATAACATAATTAGGCGTATTTTGAAAATTATATCTTCTTTTGTAAATTGAATCGCGCAAAGAAACTTCTTTTGATAATTACTATGAGAGAATAAAGTGCGATTTTCCATAGTTTTTCGATGAAATGTGACTCTTTGGAGTATAGTAATTAGTTATTAGACATATAATAAGTCTATGATAAGACAATATAATTGAAAAAATCTAACGAATTTTATATTATGGGCATTCAAAGTTTATTATTAAGTTCGGACGCGGAAACTCTCAAAACTTTAGATTTTTCTATAATATCAGACAAAGCTCAAAGTTCTGGTGTGATTTCTAAGAAGTGTGATGTAGTAATAAAGTTATTTTGAAAGAATTTCATATAAAAAAATACCATAAGTAGTCACAAATTAAAAATTAAAAAATTTTTTTTTTACGAGAATACATAAAATTTTTCTTGGCTGAATAAATAAATATTTTTGTATGCAAAAAGGTAAAAAAAAAATATCGTTTTGGTAAAGCATTTAATAAAGAACATAACTGTATTTACAATTTTTGCATATTTTACGTATTTTGTGACAAAAAAATCGAAATGATTTTATAGGCGAGTTTTTTCAGTTTGCCAATTTTGTAATATTTATTCATTATTATCTTAATTGTTTTACGAGATAAGGTTATAATGTTTTATATGTCAAATTTCAATGCGATCATTTTTATCTTTATCTTTTTTAAATACGTTTAGTGGTTTATAAGTTATGATCGTTTTTCTCAAGGCCGTTGACTCGCGTCGATTTTTTGCCCGAATATGTCGCGCGCAAAAGTGATAGGTGAGTTTTTACCTCGCAACAGGAGGGGTTAACCGAGTTTCGGGTTAATCGAGGTCGAAAATGCCATGGCCAGGCCATGTTTATACCCCCCAAAGTCACCCCTCTGCTCCAATTTTACTATGCAGTACTGTCTTTTATAATGTATGTATATATGTAATGTATTACATTTTTAACTGACTACATTTAAATATTCATTTATTTTAAACTTTACCGTATGTTCCTCCTCGATTTACGAAAGAGTTTATGTTATCCGAGTTTTCAATTATCCGAGGTACCCTCTGATAAGCGAGGCTCTACTGTACATACAAGGTGAGTCGGAAAAGTAATGTCACTGATTGTCACTGAAGCGAATACACAACACATCGCCCTCGGACCAGTTATGATCGGTGGAGGAGGGTGCCAGCTCACGCATGCACCACAGCTTAATCATCTCCGACCATCTGGAGAGAAAGGACAGGCATTTTCATGAAACTAGTTTTCGTCTCGCCTGCAAGCCACGATGCAGCGCTCGATGAAGCAATGGATTGCCATCAAGTTATGTGCGAAACTCGGCAAGTCCGCAGTGAAATGTTTCTCCATGACAAAGAGTGCTGATGATTGTTTATCGAAATGCCAAGTCGACCTACTGGGGTGGCATAGGGCATTTTTTGAAGGCCAAGAAGATGGCATTTTTTGAAGGTCAGCGATGAAGCCCGCCCTGGAAGGCCATCAACGATCAGACTGTCGTTTTTAGTGTTCATTTAATGGCACAAATATTAAACATTCCAAAAAGCACTGTTCATAAGATTATGACGAAAAATCTGCAAATGAGAACTTTGCCATGACAACGCCTTCCTCGTGACCCGCTTTCTGGCCGATTCAAAGGTGCCAACGGCTCCCCATCCCCAGCCTCCCTATTGTCCTCACGTGGCTCCCCCAGCCTTCTTTTTGCTTCCGCGCTTTAAAACTCCCATGAAAGGATATCATTTCGGGCCAGTTCAGAAGTCAAAGATGCTTGCACCAGGGCTCTAAAGGACCTTCCTGAAAAGGTGTACCAAGACGCCTTCGATGCCTGGAAAAATCTAGCAACCTTTTAATGTATTGTATCGATTGGATCAATAAATGTTATTTAATTGCCTCAGTGACATTACTTTTCGGACACACCATGTATATTGATAAGAGCGCCTGGACAAACACTAAACCTCTAAGTGCGCTGCGGACTGATAAAGTCTGAGAACCGATGCCTTAGGACACATCATTGGCAAGGCCCCGTGCACTAGAGCTTAATATATACGCCGAATGCTATTCAGTATATGCTTGGAGGTTTGGAGAGGGTTTAAGGAAGAAAATATAGACTCACCGTTTTATGGCCGTCCATGTGTCTATGGTACTTTTCTCTGGTGGAGATGAGGCAGTCGCACAGCTCACAGTGGAAGTTGATACCTTCATCCTCAGCTTTTATCTCCGGTTGGAATTCTTCCATTTCATAATCCGGTATCATATGCCTCGGTGAGGAAGACACCTCTACCTCCGTCTCCACCAAAGCATTGGTGTATTGATCTTTCATACTGGGAAAAGAAAAAGACTGATTGTCATGACCATTCCTATGGGGCCAATGCGGGCAGTCAAGAAGCAGAAATGTGTGCATCACTATACTGTGGCCAAAGTGCCTATTTCGCTTTTTTGGAACGATACTGTTGAACCGGAGCTATATACTAAACACCTAGCCTTTAGATCGTTGGGTTCGAGCCTTTCTCGAACCCAACGATCTGCCCAACTTGAAAGTCAGTGATCTACTTGGACTGGTAAGAAGTACCGGGCTACTAGCTGACCACTGACCTAACCACACAGTGGGTAGTTACAAAAGACCTTACAGATCTAGGTGACATCAAGGGCTGGAAACAAGCCCCCCTTTCTATCTACTACTACTACTACTACTTACTGTAAGTCCGCTCCACGCAAGAGTAATGCATGTACTGGGCTGAAATCCTGCCACTACATATCTGGAGCATGTCCCATTTTGAATTTTAGATCTGAGGGCCATAACCTAATAACTCATACCCGGGGTAGATAACTAATCTAGTGTCCCTCGTACATGTAAAAATACAAATGAAGGGTCACGGGGAATAATGATCAATATGGTTTTGAATGTTTTGCTAATTCTATTTTTAAAATTCACCTATTTTAAAAAATATATTATAGCAAGGGTTTAAAAAATATGTATTTTAACTATAAAACAAATACATATGAATTTCTGAAAGAAATACATTTTACTTAAATAGTAAATAAAACATTTCACTTTGATAATGATATAATATAAAGAATGTTACATTTCACTTAAATTCTACCTCAGAAAAAAACAAACACGTGGAAATGTCATTGCCCTCGATCAGTATTTTCCCTCACAGTTTCACCTCAGCGGCAACTGGAGGGTCATCGATGTACTCCGCTTCTGGACCTTGGACCTCGATCAGTCTTTCCTATCAAGCGTTTTTTTCTTCCTTCATTTAAGAGCAGATTTATCTTTGTTTCCAGAATCGTCTCTTTTTTTATTCGTTTGGGAACAAGCCTTAAGTTGGCATTGGTATCTCATTTCCCACAAAAAAAAAGAATCGAATCATTTTTCATTTTGTTTGTGAACATTTTGTTAGTATCTCATTTCCAGAAAAAAAAAGACATTATCGTCTTTCCCCGTGACTCTTTAAATGTATAAGTATGTAAACGAGGAGAAACCGCAATACTTCTTGTGCGTTTACTGCAATTTGCCGTATATAAAGTTTTCAACATTGCTGTTAACCCCTAGAGCCCCGATTGGCCGATATCGGCCAAAACACGATTCAGAGTGACGGCCCCGTTAAAAATTTAATTTTAATTTTATTTGTTTTATTTTATTATGTTTTATTATGTTAATATGTTTTATATTAATTATGGGTACAGTAGTTTGGCAGTAATTAATGTTTTGGCGAGACAGTGTCATAATTCAATTTTTTTACTAATTTTTACTAAAATTTTTTGGGACATCAACTTGTCAATCGGCTGAGGGGCCGAGGCCTGAAGGGTTAAGTCGAACTACCCGATTAACCCACCTTTCATCCAATTGAAGCCTGTGTCCAATGGGTATCTCGATCTCCAGGTTATGGTTGTCGTCATCGGCGAGGCCGGAGGAAGAGGACTGCTTCAGAACCTCAGCTTGCAAGAGGTCCTTGTTGTCTTCGTCCGTTTCTATAGGGGCCTCCTCGGAAGGATCCGGGCCCCAATCGAAGTCATCGTCTTCGTTCGGGAGACACTCCACAAGAACAGTCTCCGACAGTGAAAGCGGCTCTTCCTCCAGGGATGCCTGAGTCTCCGATAGCCATTGCAGACTCACCTGGAATATAAAGAAAGAACTTTTAAATCTTACCTATTGTCATCACGCTTAACTTTTTATACAAAGTATTTTTAACCAAAAATAAAAAAAATAACAAACCCTTCACACTCGAGCGGCTCCGCTACGGCACACGGGCAGCTTATTGCGCCCACTAGTATTTATTATCTACTTAGTCATCGATATCTGTATCGCCGATTATTTACTAAAACTAAAGTAATCAGTATCGGTATCATATCAACAAAATTATGCATAGTTTTACATCCCTAACTTATAGCAATAGTCTATCCATCAAATACATCATTGTGCTATAGCAATTACCTAGGTGAACTTTGAGAAGTGTATAAATCCTGTTATTGGTTTTTCTTTTAGGAATAGTTAGGAACTCTTTGAACAATTGGGAACCAAAATGCTATAATGTTTTAGGCGTTTGAGCGACTTATAGAAACAAAGGAATGGTGTCCACTTCTCGAGATCTAAAACTTCTATATTAGGCCAGATTTTAAATGGCCCTTTCACTACATGAATTTAACATTTTTCTTTTACTGCGAATATAATAATAATAATAATAAGAATGCCACCAGGTTAACCCCTCAAGACATTAATGTCCCGAATCAGGTACAATGTATTGTAGTCAATGCTCAGTAACGTCCCAAAATGGGTACGAGCGCGGCGCGACAAACCGCGCTCTCAACGAACTGAATTTACATCAAAATCACAGTGCAACCACCCTTTGTTAGATATGTGTGAGAAAGACGGATAAATTCTGTATTGTACGATTATTCAGTCGTGCTTCTCGCAGTCTAGAATCCCTAATATAATTATTCGTATTTTGGGGGCACTTGGTTGAGTGCTGCCATTGCTCGGATCTGTGCTTCTCTTCGGATGTTATGTAGCTTCTCTTCGGATATATGTATGAAAATAAATAAAACGAACTAATAGATTTGGTAAAGTATGTAATAACGTACACAAATGTGTTTACCATTTCTAGATAGGGTTTTGTATTTTGAGATAAAACGTCGATATCGTTGAATAAGTGAGTTTTTTTCAGTTCTCCAACTTTCTAATAATTATTCATAATTATTTAATTGTTTTACAAAATGATGTTTGAAAGTTTTATATTTCAAATTTCAATGAGATCATTCTACAATTCTTCTTTTCATGATCCATCAAGTAGTTTCTTTCTTATGATCGTTTTTCTAAAGTGCTATATTTTTGACCTTCAACTCTCAGGAATGACAGGTGACTGCCAAGATTTACACCCGCCGCCTAAGGGGTTAAGGATATTCACAGATACCTTTTCAGTCCACCAAGTCAGGCAAGGTGGGATTTACGAGCCACATCCTAAAAAATATCTCAAATTACCCTTGTTGTAGCGATGTCAGATAAAATCTGATTCACTCGTAGTACGTTATCCCTAAATTCCACTGCTTTTCGCATCCGACGCACGCACTTGTAGCAAAGGAATCCATTTTTATACGATTCATACTGAAAAAGAAATAAAAAACATTTATATAAACTTTCTCTACTTACATTTCCAAATAATACTAATTATTTTAACTGTGAAATGGTTAATACTGTAAACCACAATGACCCCATTTTACAATAGAAAATCAAAAGCTGTAAAACTCTTCAAAGTTTTTTAAGTGAAATCAATAGATACCTATCATTATACAGAGGAACTCCAATTATCCGAACTCGGACTATCCGACTCGCTGATTATGCGAAATTAGGAGAGAAAAAAAATTGACGGAAACGAGCAATCTTACACTTTTAAGCTTCGTGTCAGTGCTCGAAAACAAAGATAGAAGTTGGTCAAGAAAATCAATGAAGGCAGCAACAAACAAAGATTTAGAAGATGCCGCTTTTAAGTGGTTTTTGTAGCAACGTTCTATAGGAAACCCAATTTTGGGTCCGATTCTTTGTGAAAAAGCTAAGATCTTAGCTGAGAAGCTTTCGGAAGCCAGTCATTCCACGCAAAATTTCCAAAGCCCTCAAAAATTTCTTTGCAGAATGTGTGTGCCAGCATACTAATATACAGGGTGTCCCATGATTGACAGTCCAAAGAGCGCAGGGTGATAGATGACCTCAATACCTATCGGAATAACCCCCATGTATGTTTGGCGATTTTCCTGGTTTATGAGTTATTCAGGTTTTTCTGTAATTTTTAACTAACTCCCGATTAATCTGAATAACTCCTAAACCAGGAAAATCGCCCAACATACATGGGGGTTATTCCGATAGGTATTGAAGTCATCTATCACCCTGCGCTCTTTGGAACGTCAATCATGGGACACTCTGTATAACGGTGGCTTATTCAATGGCAGGCTTTAATGAGAGGCTTTTACCGCAGTGGAGGGGTAAATAGAGCCGATGATTGAATAAATACGAATAATACAATAACAATTTGATGGGCCCGACTTCGGTCGGTGAATTCCATGGCAGCTCAGTTTGTATTTTATTTATTTAATGCAGATCGGCGTGCGTGGCCACCCCGGGGTTAAAGCAAGTAACGGCTGGCTCTTTTTTTCTAAATAGTGTTTTTTTTCATATACAATATACATACAAAAATTAATTAAATGTAAAGAATTTAGGCATACTCGTGGACGAGACATTTTCTTGGCAAGCACAAGTCAACGAAGTAAGCAGGCGAATATATAATGGCTTTCATAGCCTTCGGAGGTTGCAGAGATTCCTCCCTGTAAGCACTAAGCAAACCATAATTCAAAGTCTGCTTCTGCCGTTACTAGACTATGCCGATGTCGCATATTTGGATCTCACCGAAAACAGACTGGATAAACTTGAGCGCCTACAGAACGTTTGCATAAGGTACATATTCAATCTGAGGAAGTATGACCATGTTTCCGAGTACCGATCAAAATTGCAATGGCTTCGTATACGGGACCGGAGAAATTTGCATATCCTTTCACTTCTATATAATGTCCTACACAACCCTACATCTCCCTCCTACCTCAACGAGGCTTTTACCGGATTAGGAAGTCATGGTCTCCCACTTCGTTCAAGTCAGAATAATATCCTACGTATCCCAAAACACAATACCACTTTTTTTTCCTACTCCTTCTCCGTACATGCAGCTCGACTGTGGAATCAGCTTCCTTTAACTATTCGAGGCGCTAGCTCGCTGTTCACCTTTAAGCAATCATTGAAAAAGCACTTCCTTTCACAATAAATATTAATCATAAATTCTAACCTTTCCGTTATCCCCTCCCTTTCCTTACCTTATTTTGGCAGTTTATTTATTTACTTATTTATTTATTTATTTGTTAATATATCAAAATATGTATGTATATATATACATACATATAATATGTCAAACTCAAAAATTTATTTATATATTTACATTTTACTTTAGATACACACACAATATATATTATATGCTATAATTTCAAATTTAATTTTAGGCTATAATTTGTTGCCTACTCTTCTTTTCACACCAGCATGTTGGTTGACTGGAAGATATTGCTGTAGTGTAGCAATAAGTCCGCCATTGTATCTTATTTTATTGTGCAATAAAGAGATTTTCATTTCATTTCATTTCATTTCATTTCAATTAAAATAGACCCTTTTTCGAAAAAAAAAAAACAACAAATCGCAATTGATTCGGTTAATTGGAGTTCTACTGTATCTATCTTTTTTAATTTATATTTTTCTCGATTAACAGAGCATAGGTAACCTATGCACACGGCTTAGTGGCATAGTGGTTAGGTCGCCTGATCTTACATTGTAGGGTTCGAATCCCGGCTAAGTATCCAATTTTGTTGATTAAAAGCAATAATCAGACACAGCAGTAGTATAGAAAGCTTTTTTAATTAATGCAATTCAGCTAACTCTACAATTTTTAAAAAAAACTATTTTATTCACCGCCATATTGGGGTTTATGAAATGTTTAAAAGAAATTAATTTAACCTACTGCCATATATATAGATGTTTATGAATTGTTTAAAAAAAACTAACTAAACCTACCAAATGTAGGTGTTTGGGTATTTATTAGGTATTGCTACCAGTACTATATTGATGTTATAACGTCACCCTCGTAATAAAAAATTAAATAAAATACAAACGGAGCTGCCATGGGGGGTGAGCAGTGGATTCCGGACTTACGAACCGGCTGTGGTAGGTTTAGGACAGCTGTCTTGCCACATGTGAGCGTTCACCTTACCACCCATTCAATCCCCCTTCGAAGCCATAGAATTTGAGATGCAGAAATCGCGGTTTTAGATAATTTTTCTAGAAAGGAGTTGATTATTTTCCTGGAGAGACCAAGATCTTTAAAAAGGTGAAACAAAGATTTAGCTGGCAGGCCACGAGCGCCTACTTCCACCGCGTGAAGGTGAACAGTGAAACCGTTCCGGGTGACGGCATTTGCGAGATCATGGTATTTATTTAATTTGTACTCGTGGTCTTTTGGGATATTTGATTCCCATAGAACAGTTAATTCTACGATAAGGACCATCTTCCGAGATAGAGAGTAAAGAGTTATATCTGACGCAGGGCTGTGCATCCGAGACTTTCAGGGAATTTATACTGCTTAGAGACCGAATCGACCTCCATAATCCAATCTGAAGCTTTCTCGATTATTGAGAAAGGTTTTGCAGTGAGATGTTTTCTGCTTTTAGAGCCATCCCGCACAAACTGTATTGGGGGTTTGGAGGATACTGTGGAACCCTTGTTGGCACGAGCCACTGAGAGGCTAAGTACCTCGCGAATAACAGCAAGGACTTTGTCGTGGCGGTAAGTGTACCGTCCTTGATCCAAGGCCACCTTGCAGCCAGCTAGAATATGTCTAGCTGTGCAAGGGGTGTTGCTACAAAGGGGACATGAACTATCCTCGGCATAGCTCCAACGAGCGAGGTTACTGGGGTCTGGAAGTGTATGCTGAAAGGCATTTAAATAAAATTTCAGCATCTCTGGCGTCCAGTCATACAACATTACTTTCCAGTACATTGGAGGAGGAATGCAAAAGTCTCCAATTGTTGTCCAATCTTTCTGGCATTGAAGGCCAATAGCATGAGCCATACTTTTGCTGTCGTAATCTCCCCGCAGGAGAGACTTCTTCAAGTCCACATCGCTCATGGTTGTAATGCCATACCCCGACCAGTGCCATTCTGGCTGATTCCAGTAAGGAACTTTTTGTGGAAGTCAACGCGGGCTTGTAGATCATTTGACTCACTACGGCCACTTACTACGTGCTTCGATATTGCCGGATCCTTGGAATTACTTAGAATCGAAATTTTGGTTATTCTGGAGTTGGCGTAGAGCAGAGAGGGCAGTTTTAGAGCTAGCCCAAAATTGTGTTTGGACCTGAAGAGAGTCGAGGAGTCAGCTGGTTTGGCTAAGGACAACCAGGATTTTAGACTAGCTGTCACCAGTGCATCCAGACGAGACAGTTGGGTTTTGGTGAAATCGTAAATAAGAAAGGGCCATGACAAATGTGAAGTTAGATAGTTGTCATAGATCCAAGCCTTACGAGGGCCAGAAATTAGCAATGCATCTATCTTTTCCAGGCAACTACTGAAATGTTCTATAACATGATCGCCAGAGAGGTCTTTTCCCTGGCAGGTGATTTTTCTGCCAAGAAATTTGAAGTGGTTATTTGGGTCTATAAGGGAGATAATAGAGCCCTTATAGACCAATTTTGGGGCTATATTCACCACGCTGATTCCGAAACTGTAATAATATTTTTTCGGCCTTGATAGATAAGTGAGATAAAAGGCATTTAAAGCAGTGTCAAACACCTACGTTACAGTAGGTTAAATTAGTTTTTTTTAACAATTCATAAACACCTATATGTAACACCTATATGTAACATTCATAAACACCTATATTAGTGGCATAGTGGTTAAGTCGCCTGATCTTACATTGTAAGGTTCCTGGTTCGATTCCCAGCTGGGTCACCAATTTCCGTTGGGATTAAATTGACGGAATTGCATTTTCAATACAGACGATCGAATGGAATAACAAGACACACACTTAAAGGCTCTCTAGACGATCAAGCATGCTTGTCAAGCATCGCGTCATCGCTAACTAGAAGACCTTAGTATGAATGCCTTTTTAAAAACGTTTCCTCGTTAAAACAATTGAAATCCAGGCAGGACCATGGCCAGAGAAGTCGAATTATTAATTGAAATAACATCGGTATCGGCTCGTATGCAAATGGGGAAATTCCTGCGCCCCTCGCGTCTCGGAAAAATCACCCAGCCCCCCCTCGCCCCTCTCCGGACGTACAGCGCGCGATTTGTATGCACATGAATTTACATCCTATTGTCCGCGGGCGCACTTTATCGATCCCCTCCCTGCCCGCGACGCGAAGCTTGTCAAGCATGCTTGATTGTCTAGAGGGCCCCTAACACACTTGTTACACACACACATCCATATAAACACGCGATAGTAGGGTTGTCTGTAAGAGATTGTCATATGACTATAAACCCGCCCATTGTGATTTCACAATAAAGAGTAGAAACAAACAAACAAACAAGCGGTAGGTTAAGTAATTTAAAAAAAAAACATCATAGCAAATACTAAAAAAAAAACAAAAAAACCGACGCTATCTTTTATTTCATTTAAGTATTAAAATGGTTGCGTTTTAGGTCGGTTTGCGACCGGACCGGGCGAAAAAAATGAATTGTCGGGTGGCATCTGAAGAGCAAGTTAGTCGCGATTACTTCAATCGTGATTAACGTTAGTCGTGATTAAATCAATCGTGACTAAATCAATCGAGTTTTTTATTGATAAATAAGCGAGGTAGCAATACCGAATAAATTTTGGTGTTTGATGCTTCTTTAACCCTTAATTAGACGCATGGGGTCAAAGCACTTTTGCATTTAAAAAAGTACTTGCCGCTTTCCGAATTTTCCCGCGCCCCCGCTAGCTTCTTAAATCGCGACAAAGCTTGAATTTTAGTAGCGATCAAGTCACGAGAGCGGAAGGACGCGTCGCTGCTCTCTTAAACGGTGACCCCATGCGGTAAGGGACGTGGTAACAACTGTCCACAGAAAAGCAATTGGAAAGTGGCAACGAAATGCGGAAAATTTGTGTGCGATGATCACTCTGAGAGATATTGTAAACAGAGTGAAGACAGTGATTCGGAGAGCTTCTAAAAATATTATAATTTTTTACTTTTATATCACCAAAGCACATAATGGGCTCGATTGCGTTTCTTCGTGAAATAAAATCGGAAATTAGTCCGTGTGAACGAGACAGACTTCGCTAGAGCGAAGGGTGAGATGACCGGTTGTCACTTTTTCGCATTAAAACTGCCCGCCAAGGTCAAATCTTACACCGCTCGAAATATGCTCGAATTTATTCGGACGAGTATAAGTTCGGCAGGTAGTATTTATCGACGATCGTTCGTTTCATAACGTATTGCTCTGTCTCGTCCGCTTGTACTAATTTTAGTTTTAGTTCACAAAGAAACGCAATCGTGCCTAATATTAATTTTTTGCTAATTATTTTTGCTAATTATTTCGTCAAATTAGATATTAAGTCATGTTGTTTCTTGAAAATATATTATTTCAAATAAAGCACTTTAACAATAAAATAATTTTATTTATATATTTACTAGATGACCCGGTGAACTTCGTACCACCTAAAATTTATTTGATTTTAGTAACTCTTCATAAGCGTTTATTAATCCTAATTAACCTTCCAAATCTAATTCATTGAAATCTATAATATAGCCGAATCATGTACGGTTTGAGTTTCGTTTGGTGATTAAATGAAAGTCGTTTGTGATTAAAATCAATTCAATGTATTTACTTTACATGATAATATATAAATGCAGTTCACATTCAACACAAAACCTTTTGGTAAAATATGTTTTTCGTTTTGTTTTCCGGCGCGTAAATAAACAAAAATTATGGCTTTCCGACCGATGGCTTGGCGAACACGGGACATACAGTTGGCCATGCGCGAAATACGGAAATTCCAAGTTAATTCCGCAAACTTCCAACACGCGTGATTTGTCATCGTGAAGGCCAGACGCACGGGTAATCTAAATTCCGCTTTCCAGAATTACCAAGTGTACAACTGTAGATTGTATTTCGTATGTCGCAAAGGAAAAGATGCGCCAAATCGCCTCGTTGCTGCTGACATAGCGACACGTCTGATACTGAGACACACCTTGTTTGAATTCCTTACAGCGAAAACAGCCATATCGGTTTATTTTACGTATTGATGAAGTTGCAGTATTCCACATTGATTTGCGCTTTAAACGCCTTGGACAATAAGGCACAATCTAACGATTGACCACATCTTGCCCTTTGACGTTCACAACTGCAGATTGCCCATTGTCCGCAACTGATCGGCGACGATACAATCGGTATCCGTCATTGCCTGTGATGGTGTTAGCAATCAGGTCTCTCGGGTATAGAGCCTGGAACAGTTACTATCGAGCATACAGGGCGAGATGTTGTTATAAACTTCGCGAAGTCCATAGATCGTATTCTTAGGCACCACTGCAAGCAATTTCGGATTAACAGCTTCATCTTGTATTTCGGCCGAGATAATGGAATCATCTCACATCAGTGCGGTTTGCACTTGAAGTAGCTTGCTGCACATTTGACTGATTACGTCGACCTATGTTATCTCTTCTTCTCGACATTGTAATGGACCCTTTAAAACTCGAAAATCGAAATCGACTTTGACTTCAATGTCGACTTTTCGATTTTTTCGACTTTTTTGACTTTTTCTACTTTTTTGGCTTTTTTGACTTTGTCGACTTTTTCTACTTTCCCGACATTTTGCGACCTTCGACTTTTCCGACTTTTTCTACTTTTTCGACTTTTTTAACTTTTGCTACTTTCCGACATTTTCGACTTTTCCGACTTTTTCAAATTTTACGACTTTTTCGACCTTTTCTACTTTTTTTACTTTTTTTTGCATTTTTTGACTTTTTTACCTTTTTTGACTTTTTTGTTTTTTTTACTTTTTTGACTTTTGACTTTCTTGACTTTTTTGACTTTTTCGGCTTTTTCGACTTTTTTTACTTTTTCGACCTTTTTGACTTTTTCGACTTTTTTACTTTTACATTACATTACATTTTCGTCGTGTCCAATTGACGGCTAAAGACCGCTCTTGGACGTGTCAAAATAATTGTGCTAGGTAGTAAGTCTCGTTACTACTCTTTACTGAACATACATAGGTAGTCAAGAATTAACTACTAGATTGTCAAACTATAAATATAAATAATCAAAATAGAAGCCTAATATTTGAAGTAGTTAGTAGCTTATCGACTTTTTCGTCTTTTTTTACTATTGACTTTTTTTTACTTTTTCGACCTTTTTGACTTTTTTTACCTTTTTGCCTTGTTCGACTTTTTTCACTTTTTCGGCTCTTTTGACTTTTTTGACCTAACAGCATTTTTTGACATTTCAACTTTTTGAAATTCTACACATTGTACGGAATGAATAACAATTATGTATAGCGCAGCTGTCAAACAATACGATCGCCGCGACAGCCATCTAGAAAGTGGCCAATGTTCCCAAAATGAACAATTTCGATATTTTCGATTTTCAGTTGTTTCTTTGAGTTTTTCTTAAATATTTTTTTTTGTAAACCACCCCTGAATCAAGTCCTGAGATCCTGCGAGACTAACGCACGGCGATTCATTTTTATATATAAGATTTAGTAGGTATACGTTAAAAATAATTCCTATAATTTGGGGTCACCTCAGACCCCGTGCGACCAGTTATGTAATTTTCTTCTTGCGACTAAGGGTTAAATGCATAATCCAGCTTATTTATGGAGACCGAATAAAGATTATTGCCGTTTCGAAATCAGCGTGGTGAATACAGTCGGGTGACATTAAAACATCAACAATGTAGAATAGGCACCGAGGCAACAATACCGAGTTATTCTTCTGGGGGTGCACCAATAAAAAAAGTGATTTTAGTAGAATTTTATTTGATGTTCTACGTGTGGGTCCAACGGTAAAAACAATTTCTGATCGACTTTTCACATTTTCCTTACGGTTTCCGAGGCTCTGCCACCATATCTATATGGCAGTGTAGCGGAACACAACCCCTGGTTTCTCCGTACCTTCATTTAAGATGACATCATAACCTTCAAACTTATTTCAAAATTAAAAATGTAACCGCTAATACTAGAAAATAATCAATGCATACGTCCAATCCCGCCAATCCGGTAAGAAAATCCTGGCAAACACGCGCCTGGACCAGTTTTATATCGAGTCCGAGATGCAAACAACCCCTACACACTGTGCCAAGGCGAAGCTGGCTCTGCGGAAACCGATTATGTACCGCCGTACTCATGTTTGAGGCGAATGAAAACCGATATTATACGCGAAATGTGCGAGATATAACGACAAAAAATGCATTTATTCGCGATAAAAAATGCTATCGACGCGAAAGCGCCAAAATTGCGAGAAGCCTATTTTGACAGCACCGACGTTGTAGTGTTGCCATTATTATAAAGAAAGAAAGGGGGCGCCAGTTTTGCATGCGGCAAACTTGCACAAATGTCACTTTTGACAGCTCCAAATTTGTTGAGGCAGATTTGCAGGAGGCAACTTACAGGCGGCAACCTTGCAGGCGGCGGCCTTCAGTACAGTTTTTAAGTTTTTCTGTTAGGTTAGGTTAGGTTAGGTTTTTCTTTCCCTAAAATCGAAGTGACATTAATTACCGGCATCCTTGTAGTGGATGACTTTTATACATCAAACTAAACATTAAAAAAAATGTTTTAAGTTTTTCTGTTAGGTTAGGTTAGGTTCTCGAAACGTCAGTTTGACATTTGCAAAACTGCCTTCTGCAAGATTGCCTTCTGCAAAACTGCCGCCTGCAAGAACCCGATTGATGGGACCCGAAAGAAAGAGTATTAAATAACAATTTTACGACATTAAAAAATATCAGACAAAAAAATGTTTCTCTGTTATAATTGATTATTTATACAATTTAGTAAACCGTTTAAAAATTAATTTCATTTATTGGGCGGGGTCTAAAGCTAGGCGTCAGTATTGTTGTTATGCCCGCCTATACGTTGGCCAATGCATGGCCGCATCGCTAGGGTGGAAGCGACAGCCCCACTGTGACTTGAAAATGTATGCCCGCTTCACACGTTGGCCAGCGTTGGCCGCATCGCCTTTGTCTCTCTCGCTCTTTTCTATACATTTTTCTGACGTCACAGTGGTAGCGACTCGCTTCCCTTGTTGGCGAATGTTCGCACTTATGTGTGTGTGTGTTCCTCCTAGATAGCGCCCAAAAGCTTCATCCGATTGAGCTGAAATTTGGCATGCAGGTATCATTTGGTCCTGGCAAGAGTTGGAAAGGTTAAAATCGGTCAACCAGGAGGCGCGTTAGTCATACTTCAGTCTCGAAATGTTGGAATTAGAGACTTTCAATTTGGCAAACAGATGCGTGCGTCGTAGGGCCGAAATCCCATTGTTAAATTTTGGTTGCAATATAGCGACGCAATAAAAAAATCTGCCATACATTTTAATCAAATACATAATCACGTCGAGCCGCCCGAGGCTAGCCGAGAAACGAACCATATAGGAAAAAAGCCACTTTAGTACCACGGAAATAATACAAAAAAAACTATAAATATACTAGATTTGCTACCATAATCCATTAGGTACTTTCGCGGAGGGGGGGGGGAGTTGGGAGGGGAGGCAGGGGCGGGGGTCCTTTTCCGCTTCATCACTAGTGCTTTAACTTTAAAGAAGATAGACCGTCAGTATAATGTATAAGGTTATTCTCTTCTCCTATTTTTCTTCGTGGGTTCCTATCCCGACTTTAATATACAAGTAAGTGCTCATGAAAAAGCGGTTTTAAGAGGTGCTTTTTGGGGGATGTTTAGGCTGGGAGGGGGGGGGGGGGTGAGGAGGGTGTTGGGGGAGGGGGGTCGGGGGTACCTACATGCCGCCCGAGGCAGTTGCAATTGAACCCGACCGGGTTTGTGCGTCGCCCGAGAGATCGCCAAATCGTTCTGTCATTAGAATGATTTGGCAACCAGTGCCGGCGAAATGCAGGTGGCGCTGATAGCATTAACGGCCAAACTATTAGCAATTTATTTAATCATCTATAATAACATTGATAAGGAATAGTTTTTAATAAAGTACCGATTGATAATAAACCTAATAATTACACCTTAGTGCCATCTATCGCATTTTTTTAAATAGGCTGATTACATCACAGAAATAATATAATATAATCAATGATATGGAGTTGCATAATCTAATAAAATATATAACCAATGTTAAGGGGATCATTTGTACTTGCGAGCAAATGCTTCAACGACCAAGAGATTTGCCCTCCAATATATTTCTGTTCTCTTTGGGAATTTTTCATTAGAGGTGACAGGATAAAGGACGATTTGTCACATCTGATATCATCTGAATTGTCTTTTTCCCCGCCTTTACCAACTATTAATTATCGCTGTGATAAATGATGATCGTGACCACTGGCGTGGATAGATCTTCGTCGTTGGAGAATCGGCTTTAGGGAACTGACCTCATTAATTTTCACGTTTCGATATGGGTTCCACATCACAACGGGGTGCTGGATATAGCACAGAGGGAGGGGTGGGGTTAGCTTAGGCTTCAGAAAAAAACGGCAATTTGACTAACTGTTACCATTGATTTTTACACTATAAAATCAATGCTGCTACCTAACTATATTTTTTCATCCTTCATCCATACATCTAAAAAACTAATTCACCCTTTCGCACAGTAAAACTGTCCTATGTCCTATTTAGGCAAAATTCGTTTTCGGTGCTCCGAAACAGAATTCGCCAATTTAATCAAAGTGCGTTTTATTTATTTTTAATTTTTATTTATAGAAAATCACAATATTATTTACTGCAGTACAAGCGTAGGCACGAGGTAAACAACGGCAAACGAAAAAGGGACATTATACGGCCACATAAAAAAATGATCACTAAATGAATGCTCATTGTTGACTATTAGATCCATTTTTCCTCAAATCTAATGACACTAAAACATAACTAATAATATAAAATCGAAGACTATCGCGGTTGTTTGACATTATAAACAGGATAGAAACGAATTTACTGCGTGAAATTTGTAGCACCCGTCGTTTCGGTGACGTTGCAGCCGCCGTTGTCCAGGGTAGACTGAAAGTGCTGTCAATCCGTTGTTTTGCGGGTAGGCCGCATAAACTGCCGCCACTGCGTAGGTTATAACGGTGGTGGGGGGGCCGGGCTCTGAGCGCGCGAATTTCGAAAATCCGTCTTGCACACAACACTCACTGTAGGTATCCTGTATTACGGTCCTTGCGTTCAGCGTTCGGCGGCGGGAACATTTTAAGAAGAGGGTTCCACGTACAAGAGAGTTTTTAACCGTCGTCTCTTATATTGAAGTTCGGGGTTCTTCTTATTTCAATGGCTTCCCGGGTCATGCGAGGATAGTAGAATTGTTCCTTGGATAGCACAATGGGATTTTGAAACTGCATCCAGTGGTTACTTTCGCTATCCAATATACATATGTTCGCAGATCGCCGATTTTTCTCGCTGAACGTTTTTAACAGCTTTGATGTGTTCTGTCAGTCGCGTGGCTATGGGCCGTTTCGTTTGTCCAACGTAGGCTAGACCGCAGCTGCATTCGACTTTATACACACCCGGGGTTTTGCAGTGGTATTACATCCTTAACAGGCCTCAAAAATCGAGCTATATTTTAGGTCGGCTTGAAGATCGTTTTTATATCAAATCTGTTTAGCATCTTACTTATTCGATCTGTCACACCCTTGGCGTATGGTAAGAATGCTCTTGATCTGCCCGGTTTCTGAGTTTCGTCTGTATTAGATCGTGTGCGTGTCTCGTAGTATTTTCCGTATCCACGAGTATTTTCAGTATCCACTGTGCGTTAAACCCTTAACCCCTCCTATTGCGGGGTGAAATTTAGCTGTCACTTCTGACCGGACAGTTTTGCGCTATAAGTCGATGGTCTTGAAAAAAACGACCATAACTCTTAAACCACTATACGGATCATAAAAAGAATAACTGTAAAATGATCGAATTGAAATTTGAAATATAAAACATTATAACATTATCTCGTAAAACAATTAAGATAATAATGAATAAATATTACAAAGTTGGCGAACTGAAAAAAAGTCGCCTATTCAATTCATTTCGATGTTTTTATCACAAAATACGTAAAATATGCAAAAATTGTAAATACAGTTATATTCCTTATTAAATACTTTACCAAAACTTATATTTTGTTTTACTTATTTGCATACAAAAATATTTAGTTACTCAGCCAAGAAAAAATCGATGTATTCTCGTAAAAAAAAAAAAAAAAATTATTTTTGTGATTACTTAAAAGTTGTTTTTTATATGAAATTCTTTCAAAATAACTTTTCCACTATATCATTCTTCTTAGAAAACACACCAAAACTTCAGCTTTGTCTGATATTACAGAAAAATCTAAACTTTTTTGAGTTAGCATTGTAGACTTGGTAACTTTGACGGAAACTTTGATAATACAAAAATGGTTAAGGATTTTCAAATAATATGTCTTATTATATGCTTATTATATGTCTAGTAACTAAATATTATACTCCAGAGAGTCACATTTCATAGAAAAACAATAAAAAAAACCCAATCAAAATGTAGTAACGAAGAGCGGCGGATAAAAAAATGTCCGATGTCAAATTAGAAATCAAGTTGAATTGAGCAAAATATAGCCAATTTTGTGATTATATACGATATAAATGAAATAATAGCTGTTTCATAAGCGAATTAAACGAATATTACGTCATAATTCGCGATTTTTCGTCATAATTCGCGAAAAACAAACGAACATTTTTTGCAACGCGTTCGTATGTCGAACTATTTTACACGATAATTCGTGAAAAAAAGCAGATGAGCTGTCCCAAATTAGAAATTCTCTTTCGGAAACCTTCCTAGAATGCAAATTACTTACGGTTTTGCAGGAAATAGCACAAAAATAACACGAAAATCACAAAATCACAGACCCTTCGGGCGTTGCACAACGGCCACACGGAGGCTCGGCGAGTCGAGGCGGGCGCGCGGCGGGCGACTATAAAAAAGCAAAACTGATTATTGTAAATAATTTATTGGCCAACAATCGTCGATTAGAGTTCGACCGTTCGACGTATTCGATATCGCATACTTTATATACGCGGATAGGATCGCAATTCGAGTAATAAATCGCATTTTACGCAGCGCGGAGCGCCCTAACCAATATTGATTAGAGACCATCTTGGACGTGTAATTGTTTAACCAACAATGGTTAGATCAAACGGGGAGGGTTAAACCTACCCCCCCCCCCCCCGCCCCGCCCCACCCTCCCTCCAAACCCTTCAACCCAAACCATCCCCAACTACCCCCTAACGCCCCCCCCCAAAAGCCACTTCCCAACACCCTCCTCCCCAGACGTCCCCCAAAGCCCACCGCCAGGCTGAACATTCCCCCTACCTGAATGCTGACCCCCACAGCTCCACCGCTCCTCCTCTCAACCCCCGAAACCCAACCGTCCCTCCCCTATACCCAAAACACCCCCCCACCAAACGAACACCTTCCCCCAAACCCACAACTTCGCTCCCAAAACCACCCCATCCACAAAACCCCTTTTTCATCCTATATAGAGCACGTGGGTATCTATTGAAGGATAAGCTTAGAAGAATATCGAAAGAAGAAGATTTTTTTTTCCGTAACTTTATACATCCTGATGGTCTATTTTCTTCGTGTTAAAGCATTATAAATAAGGCGGGATAGGAACCCATTGAATAAAAAGAATATCGGAAAAAGAAGAATATTTTAGAAAAAACGCCGTGTTTAAGAAAATACAACATCATATTGGAAAATAGCCATTTTATTACCATGGGAATAGCGAATGTAGTATATTCGGAGTACTTTTGTAAGTACTACGAATATACTACATTCGCTATCATAATATCTTGACACAATAACTATCGGGTGTACTTGCGGTGGACAGGGGGTGGATTTGGGGAGGGGAGGGGGGGAGGTTGGCGGAGGAATGGGGAAGTTATCGTGGGGTTGCGGGAAAGTTTTGGGGTGACACAAACGATGTTTTTTTCAAAATTAGTTGTAAGTAGGGAGTCATCCAGCCATATTAATTGATTTTCGCTCAAATTTAATATCATGAAAGTGCAACAATTGGAAAGGACTGTAACTTGTGGATATGTAATTAGTGCATTTGCGGAAATTGCAGATTTAGACGGAAAGAGGAGAAACTGTGACATTTATATTTCAAACTGACAAGCTGTTGCTGTGTTTATTAATCAAAGAAGTCATACTGACTGTACTTTCGGGAACTACTCTACTGACGGGGACCTAACGGGACAGTGCATCTTGAGCCTGATGGCCTAGTTGTATTTTTAAAGCTCCCATCAGCTCTCATCCGGTAGCATCCTCGAAGAGTGATTAACCTGGAAAGGCCTCTGTGAATTCTGCCTGCGGCTGTGAGTCCAGTCATATGCAGATGGGAATTTACATAGATTCAATCTGGTGGAAATCCGCTCCCGACCGGTTCAAAGCGGTTAGCGCACCCTATGGCGTCAGCCAATCGACTATACGAATACTAAAGTTGTCAACTACAACGAGTGAACCCGTCACCTAAGAAAGTTTTAACGAAATGTACGTTCTATCTCCCGTGAAGCGAACGTAGAAGACTTAGAACAAAACAGTCCACCGTCAAGCTCCGCCACATGCCCGTAAGAGGCCAACGCCTTATCCGCGAGATAACCAGGTATGTTACCCAGCGGGCTTACACTCACGTCCTTACTTCCAATTGTAACCAGATTACTCCGGTCTCTCGATTGGTTACGAGTTCGAGGTCGCTTGCGCGGTCCTCTCCCTTACGAAGCGGTGAAACGGTGTACACCGAATCTATCCCCCCCCCCCCATAAATTCCACCCCATCTAAACCCCCCTTCCCCCTAAACTTGTGGTTGCTTGGTTGGACTCAAAATGGAACGACCTAATACATCGGTGGTAAATACATATACAAATACAAATGACGTGGGTAACGTGAAGTTAAATTTCCTTGTTTCCATCGTTATTATTTTTTTACAGTTGATTCCAAGTAAGATATCTTGGCATCTCAGAGTATAGCAGCGTTTGGTCGAAGTCATCATTCTGGCATATTTCAAAATGCAGATCAATTCCAAAGTAAATATATTGGAATATAAATAAAATAACTATATTTGTCGGACATATCGCAAAACAACACAATAGAATTTAGTCTAGATTGCGTTTTTTCGGATTTTTGCCAAGATCTTTCAGATTTGTTTTCAATTGTATACATAGTACATACGATTGAAATATTTCCATCCCAAGATCATAGCGGTCAAAACAAAAAAAAAGAATCAACCTAATATCAATCGTTGGAATCGTGAGTAGAAAAATAGCATTTTCAGTTTCTCTCGAATTTTCCAATTTTCCAGGCAATTTTTCCAATTCTCCTTTTCTTTAGGACCTTATTTGGACTATTACGAACATCTATATAAAAATGAATCGCCGTGCGTTAGTCTTGCAAGATCTCGGAAATGACTCGACCGATTAGATTTTTTTTGTTTGCCTTGATTCAGGGGTGGGTTTTATTATTTTTATTAAAAAATATTTAGGAAAAACTCAAAGAAACAACTGAAAATAGAAAAAACCGAAATTGGTCATTTTGGGAAATATAGGACACTTTCAATAGTTAGCGTTCGCGGCGATACTATATTGTTTGACAGCTGCGCCATCCCATAACTGTTATTCATTCGTGCGATTGTGTAAAATTTCAAACAGTCGAAAAGTTGAAAATGTCAAGAGTTGAAAAAGTCCAAAAGTCAAAAAAGTCGAAAATATCCAAAAGATCGAAAATGCAAAAATCTCGAAAAAGTCGGAAAAGTCGAAAAAGTCGAAAAAGTTGAAAAAGCCGAAAAAGTCGGAAATGTCGAAAAAGCACTTATATTTCATAATATAAATTAATAACATTGAATTTATTTTAATTACAAACTACTTTCATTTAATCACCAATCGAAACTCAACTGTACATGATTCGGCCAGCATATTATAGATTTCAATGAATTGGATTTGGAGGGTTCATGCGGATCAATAAACGCTTAAGAAGAGTTACAATCAAATCAATTTTAGGTGGTACGAAGTTCACCGGGTTATCTAGTTTTAAAATAAAAAATAACCAAATCGGTTCAGCCGTTTAATATACGATTACCAACGAACAGCATTTAATTTTTATTTAGATAGATAGCGGCGAGCATGTGGTTTTGAAATATTTGCAAATTTACTTTTTTTTTTAATTAAAAAAGGCTATTTTCACAAGTTTAATAATTTTTTAACGTATTTCTACAGTTGCTTAAATCTAATAACCCCCAAAACATCTTTGTAATTTATGCGATGAAAGTCTACGAGTCTCGTATATTGCGATCAGTGCACGGACTAACGAAAGCACCCAGGGTGGTGATTCTTGAAAAATTTAACATACCCTATTTGTCTATGGTCCATTTAATTTACATGCGTCATAGACAAATTCAGCATTGATATTTTTTTAAGAATTGGTCCCCCAGATGTCTTTTTTAACAATTAAAAATAAAACAAAAATGTGGTAGCCATAAGTTAGAGATTAATATTAATCACATTTAAAGAAATTGGAATGCTTAAAAAATCACCCAGCTTAATAGAAAGGATCTGTGTGTGTGTGTCATTTTTGTTTAACCTTGCGGAATCCGGCCTTACGCGCAAAAACGGCGTCGCACATTTTTGGTCGATTTTGTATATAAATAATAATGTTTTTTTTAATGTACTATCTCTTGATACCTATAATAATTACTCTTGTTAGTCATGCATATTATTTATTTATATAATATATACGAGTATGGAGGCCGGCCGACATAGCCACGCGCGTGTCTGTTAAAACTACCACAACCACCAATAGGCGTTGTTGGCCTACCAAGGGTTAAGGAACTGTTTGAACGCTTTGTTTTCATCTGCCTTGTGGAGAGTTGTAGCTGTTTATAGAGCTTGAAGCTCAAATATACAAAGGACTGTTGGGTTTGCGTAAGGCGTAATTTAGGCAGGACAACAACCTCACGTCTGCGTGTATTGTGTGAGTTTGTATTCCCGTTTACCTCTTGGTCGTTAATATTAGATTTAGCATATAGTAGACATTTTAAAATATATTCAGCATTTTGTAATTTTAAAGTATGGCTCGGCTCCTCACTAAAGTAAGCTGAATGTGGTCGATTTCGATTTACTTTCTCGGCTAAAGGGAAAGCGTTGTGACAGCGCAATTTTTTTTTCGAGATGGACGGAGTACCTAATCCGTTTTTAAAAAAAAAAATTTTTTTTTTTTTAATAGGAAAAACAAGTTGAACCCATAGCCGTTGGCTCATCGCATACCTGACTGAGCAAGAACGCCCGTATCTAGGGATGCTGATATTTGACTTAGCATATTGAGAGCTGACATGTATGACTTTCGGTTATTTATTTATTTATTTATTTATTTATTTATTTATTTATCCTATTTTTTATAGTTACATAAAAAAGATTGTGTTCATTTTTTTTAACACATTTTAAAAGAATACATATGAAGAAAATCGCGAAAGGGCATTAACTTGTCAGGATTACATCACCCCACTAGGTATACGCCTGTGTTGGGGTGATGGATATATAGTTCTGTGGTATTATTTGCTGAGCCTGTAGCCTTGCCTGCTGTCCTTCTTCTGTCTTTAAAAAAAACAATACGTAATATAATTTAGCATAATATAATATAAATAATATAATATAACATATTACAATATAATATAATATCATATGTTATAACATATAAAATAATGTAGCATATTTATATATAATAGTATAATATTATATAATTATTATTGGTATAAAGTTCAAAACATTCATTCTTGCATAATACAAATATACAAGCACAAAGAGTTATACCAATATACAAAAAAAAATAGTAGTAAGAAATTATTATTAAATCCAACACCAATATATAGTAAAACATAAATACAATAAATACATATTTAAAATAAATATATATACCTACTAATATAAAATACTAATATACACAAAATGTACACAAATAAATTAAATTGAAATACCTCTAGTCTTAAACCTCACATATACGTCTATTATATTTATAAATTAAAAAAATCTAAGTATTTGCTTTTTATTTATTAATTTTACCTAATCAAAAGTTCTGTGAAATTCCGTTTTGTCATAGAGTGGTCCTTTAACAATCAAGCACTTTTTTATTGCTTTTTTAAAAGCTACCATGTTAACTAAATTTTGTATTGTAATTTCTATATTATTATAGAGCCTTGCAGCTATGTATTTAAAGTATCTTTGTGCGAATGAAGTTCTCACACGCGGTACCAAAAACATTTCACGGCCTATTTAAACCGGCGAAAAAGCAACCAGATTATCATTCCCGAGTGATCACCTCCCCCAAGGCTGCGACGGCATATCCGGTACCCCTCTTACGAGGTCGCGCAAAGGATCCGGCTCCTTGGTTTCCTTTCCTTATTCTCCCCGAGTCTCGAAACATCAGTCTGTAATCCCACAGACTCGAGCCGTGCCCAGTAGGTACAAGATACTAGGAGCACACATACAATCCTCATCCGAATATCCTCGTAACCGCAGTCGCGCATCTATATACTCTCGTCCACGTAAACTGTTCGGAAAGCGTTATAACTAGCAATATTCAAACCTTCGATCAATAAATTCCTTCTACTTCATTCAAAACCGCCTTTCGATACGGAGATAACTCGTAAGTTGACACCACCACCTCACACCGAATAAAACTGGAGTCTTGTGAGGGGTGGTCCCTCACAATACCTACTGAACTATCAATTAGTAAGTTAGGTAGATACGAGCACTTCAAATCCTTTGACTGTCAGTTGTTCAAGATCTTAAGCTTGGCATTGACGGTCAGTTTTTCGCGTCAGTTGAACTGGCGTGCATCCAAAATTTGATCGTGAATGTCGAATCGTCACTCCAGAGTTTTAACTGACGACGCGCCACGAATATTTTCCGTGGCTACCATAATCCAACTGGCGCGTCGCGCCAAACTGACCGTCAGACCGTCAGTGCGCAATCGGCAATCCAACGCGTCAGTTCGCTCTCAGTATATATATTATTATGATCAGTGGCTCTCAGCGCTCGCGGACCGCGGTGACAGCGCGTGCTGCGTTTTTGTTTTTGTCATGGCGGTGTCGGACTTGTCATAATGATAGATTTCATCAAAAAATATAGAAATTCAGAATGTTTATGGAAAATAACCGACAAAAATTAAAAAATAAACAGTATCGACAAAAAGCTGTAGAAGATTTTATTTAGATAATTTATTCCAATTTTATTTAGATATTATTTATAAAATTGAATTAGATATTATAGAAGTCAGATTTCATTCCCGATGCTAAGAAACGAAGAGTGGCAGTGAATCTCTCATGAGGGTTCATAGCTTGTCTCATATTAGTATCTTGTTTAACAATGTGTCGCGTTTTTGATAAATCGTGTAAAGGATTAGATATATTTTATGATTTAAAAGACTCGATTATACCTAGCCTATCTCCTACTTCTTAAGATTTCACTAACTGCCATCCTAATGTACTGTATTATATGATTACTATATTATAACAGACTATTGTATTATATCATATTATGTATAATAAATATTACTATCCAATTACTCATACTTCTATTTTGCTCTATCCAAATAACCTTAGTAACAACTTATTTAATTATTAATTTTCTTACCCTTATATTATTATTAGCTTTATTATATTTTTTCTACTATCAACGTGTTCATGTTATTTCTGTTAATTTGTAATGCAAGCATTGCAAACTGTTCATAGGATAGTAAATTTGTTTGGTTTGTATATGTATTTAGAATACTAGTATTATATATTTACTATCTGTAAATTTGATATAAAATAAAATAAAACAAACAGTAACCGTAGTAACAAGGAATGTTTCTTTTTCGGAATCGGAATCCATTTTTATTCGTGGATGTCCGCAAAGAGACACGTCCTTCATGCGGCCGGGCCGGTCGAAAACTGAAGAGCCGGAGTGACGCCAGTCAATGGGCAAATCTAGTTGGCATAAAACCATTTGGAGTGACGCCACAGTTTTACGTCTAGACTGACGCGAAAAACTGACCGTCAATGCCCAGCTTTATGATCAAACCTTGTGGGATGGTCATTTTGTAGGTATATATAAAGAGATTCGCTACTGCAGGTAGAATCGATCTCTGGAATAATATAGATGTCTACAAGTTGTTGGGAATGACTGCCTATTTTATTGCACTTTAACGACAGTTTTGTCAAATAAGATGTCGTCGAATATACCTACATAACAACATCCGACGCAGTGGCGAAACGTGAAAGTTCACTAGAGGCACACCACACCCTTTGAGATAGCGAGAAACAATTTGTTTACCTACGTTCAAAATTGTAAATTTGTCAAGCCATAGCCATCCAAGACAAAACTGAAATAGGTTCGTTACATATTATTGTAGTCGAAATCTATAGTGCTCAATTGCCTGGTTTACGAAGTCAAGCCTCTGACTTGCACCCTAGCGGTGTTATTCAGAGTCCGGCTTAAACAGCGTGACTAACCTCTGATTAACAAATCACCAAACAAGCCTTGATTAACCCCACTCCTCCACAGGCTATGCAGAGTCATTCTTAAACAGATGTTTTGTAAATCACGGGATTAAGCTCCGCCCCCTGACAACAACCGTCATTTTAAGGAATATTGTCTATGGTAGTGAAGGGAGCTGTCACTTTCGAGCATTATTTCGCGCCATTTGTGTGTTGTCTTTTCGTTCTTTCCGGTAAAGACAGTGGACGTGAGCATTTATCGCGGAGTTCGAAGCAACTTTTATTTTAGATCATGGCCAGTGACAGTGCAAAGCGCCCGAAATTTCAACGGCAGCAAAATTGGGACGACAATGAACGCGCCATTCTGTTCGACCTCGTTAAAAGCCACATGGACATCGTTGAAAATAAGCAAGCGGACACCAATATTACCAAGATGAAACTGTCTTCTTGGACTGATATACACAAGAAGTACGTATTTATAAGTATAAATGGCGCCCGGATAACTAATTATCCTGTATGTAGCCTTGATTGTTTCTTACTGAAGTTTGAGCCAAGATCGTTGTTTGAAGCTAGCTCCAGTTGTAACATCAATCGTTTCTATTAGCCATTTGACAAATTGTATCAATAGTTATGTTATGAATGACATTTCCGATGATAGTAATATATTTTGAACCTTTTTTTTCAGTTTTTGTTTACTGGTCGGCAAGGAGAATCGAGCGATTGGTAAATTGAGAGAGCAGTGGCATAGAATGAAGCAAGCGGCGAAGAAGAACATTTCCATGTTTTTAAATGCGCAGAAACGCACTGGCGGCGGTTCGAATGAAGTAAAGGTGACGTCGATGGACTGGGCGATTAAGGAGGCCCTTCCACATATATTTGTGGAAGATCACTTCAGTTTGGATAGTGACGGCCACTACGAATCCACCGGTCTAGCTATGAATCCACCGGTCAACACCGACCCCTTGGACGAGATTTCAATTCTCGACAATGTGGTCATCGCCTATTCACAGGCCCCTTCGCCTTCAACACCCCATATGCCCATCGCAGGGTGTAGCATAGATGTTAATGCTCCCCTTATCGTGAATCGTTCACCGTCGTCAGATGTGGACAATGTCATCGCAGCAGGCAGTCAGCAGGAATTTCCTTCTCCCCGCCGCATCGCTAACTTCACTTGCATAGGAGATAGCAGCCAGCAGGAACCCCAACTTCGAGATATTGTCACACCTCATCGCCCGCAAACTGGTCTACTTTCAACCATGAATACAATGGGCGAACTCCGAGGAATCAGCAGCCACCAGGTCACATCTAATCGTGTTAAAGCTGCTGTTAGTATGAATTATAAATATTATATAATTTAGATGCTCAGTAGTCCAGATATAATATATATATTTTTTAAATTACAGGGTCTGAAAAGGAAAAAGCCCGTATTCCAATATGGGGGAAAGTACGAGGAAACCCTTTGCAAAATGAAAGCGGAAACCCACGCTCTAAAGCTAAAACTGATGAAGGACGAATTCGACAATAAAGAGAAAAGGGAAGAGGAAAGGCACCAGTTATTGTTGGCTTACATGAAAAAAGAACACGAGTACAAGATGAGGAAGCTGAACACTTCCTCTGAACTGAACTGAACTGAAGGCAAACGACTAACTGACGATGCTGTACTTCAGTAACCAATAGACTCGCCCACTATGTAGTGTTCGCCATTATAACTTGACAAATCCTCACACATCCTGCCTACCGCTCCTGCAAAACCTCGTAATATGCACGCTGCCACTGCATCTCATCTTGCCAATTCTCCAACATCTCTCCTTGCTGCCAGTGATTCTACTGCATAAGATAAGTATTTGTATTGTAAGATTGTTGTATTTGTAAGTATATGTAATATTACAAACAATAATCCGTTTGCAGGGAGTCCGGCCTTCAAATGACCAGTGCAGATCCAGCGACATGTGATTTGACAATCCACATATACAATTTTTGATGAAATCCTAAGTATATATTTTTTATTCGACAATTTTTACTGGTGATATTTATATGTTTGTTTTTTTTAGGTCGCTTTTGGCTCATGGATACAAACTGAGCTATTAACCCGGCCTTCGGGGGCCCGGAGGTTTTCCAGGCTCACCTGGGCAATTCTCGGTGGACGCGTTCTAGTCGCGGGAGTGAGTGCTGCTTAGCAGTAGCTGAGTTCCACCCGGGGACCTCCGCCCATGGGGTATATACATGGGTCCCTGCCCAGGGTAACGGGTGAAGACTCAATGTTGCGTTCCTGATCCATATAATAATGAAGCAGAACATGGACTCTGACTTGTTTTTAAATAACATACCTAATTATTTCTGTATATTTTAGCAATATTCTGTATAGTATTTTTGAGCAATAAATTGTTTATTTTTTGAGGAATGAATTTTTATTTTTTTGTTTACCATATACAACAATATCTGCCATGTGAATTTTACGCTCCCTGTATAGAGTGCAGCAATACTCGAGAAGCGACCAGAATATTCAGCGGCGAGAAGTATTCTTCTCGCCGCTGAGGAAGGAGCCACGGGGTCCGAAACGTTTGGCTAAGGTACTCACCTTTATCCTCTTACTAACTATAAATCTCAAATCTTATATATATATATATATATATATATATATATATATATATATATATATATATATATATATATATATATATATATATATATATATGATAAGGTTTTGTAAATAATCCGTTCATAGGATGATGATTCGCAGTAAAATAAAATTAGTAAAAGCTACTTGAACAGCAGCGAAGGAAATCCCAGCTTGGATTGGGAAACGCTTATGTTTGAATGAGATATATATAAACTAACATGCACAATCGAAAGTCGTGCACATCCGTAAGTATATCTCATTCAAACATAAGCGTTTCCCAATCCAAGCTGGGATTTCCTTCGCTGCTGTTCAAGTAGCTTTTACTAATTTTATATATATATATATATATATATATATATATATATATATATATATATATATATATATATATATATATATATATATATATATATATATATATATATATATATATATATATATCCTACATCTCTGTTCACAAGTCACAAGACAACCAACCAATCTCGTTTAAAAGTATAGCATTCCCAAATCCACTCAAGGGACTCCTTCGTCGCTATGTAAGTGGCTTTTATTATTATTTTCTTTTAAAACATCCATTTAATCAATTCTATAAAGAATATAATATACAAAATATCATCAAATATATATTATTAGAAACAGAAAGGCAATCATCTCATTTCGTAGAATTTTATTACAGAACATTATTATTACCAAAAATTACAGAACATATAAGTACACTAATTAATTAGAAACATTTCAACCACATCAATAAGCAAGTAGGTACTTCGTCGCCATTAGTGCCTTGGTGTTAGAACCTTCACCCGTTACCCTGGGCAGGGACCCATGTATATACCCCATGGGCGGAGGTCCCCGGGTGGAACTTAGCTACTGCGAAGCAGCACTCACTCCCGCGACGAGAACGCGTCCACCGAGAATTGCCCAGGTGAGCCTGGAAAACCTCCGGGCCCCCGAAGGCCGGGTTAATAGCTCAGTTTGTATCCATGAGCCAAAAGCGACCTGAAAAAAAAACAAACGTAAATATTACTGATAAAAATTGACAATAAATTGTATATGTGGATTGTGGTCCATGAGCCAAAAGTGTTGAAATATTAAAATATTGATATTACAAAAGTGTGAAAATATTAAATTCCATCAGCAGGTCACACTGATACTTAAAAATTATTGGCTATATATAAAGCCCTGGAAACATTTCCTGAAACATTCTCATTTCCATTTTGGGGTCTCGGATTCTCATCAACTTGCCGCTCGTCATCATCGTCACTATCGCTCCAATCATCAGCTCCTCGTCTCATATCTAATGCCAAATTGTGCAACACTGACATAGCGACGATCATGGTTTTCGCAGTCTCAAGGGAGACATTCAAGCCGATTAATAGGCAACGAAAACGTTGCTTCCACTGCCCAAAAAGCCTTTCAATCACATTCCGAGTGCTACAATGTGCCTCATTATATTGTTCCTGCGCTCTAGTTGCTGGATTAAGGACTGGTGTCAACATATAAGGCGCACTCGCATAACCGCTGTCTCCTATCAGACGCCCTTGGAATTCCCCATTTTCGAAGCGCCGTTTCATCACACATTCATTAAAAATGCGGGAATCATGAGCGCTTCCACGCCACCCAGCCACGATATTGGTGATGCGGCAGTCTGCATCGCACATAACCTGAAATTGAAATACATTGTTAGGCTCACTTTCCTACTCTAGCTCTGTCACGAATTGATAATTCCAGGAGTTTGTTTATGTATGGATAGGTACCTGAACATTCAAGGAATAATAATTCTTTCTGTTGATGTACATCTGGGCTAAATCTCCACCAGTTTTTTTAATCCGGATGTGCGTGCAGTCAATGGCGCTTATAATTTGGGGCATATTGGCAATTGCTTGAAAGCCTTGCATTGCCTTTACCTGCTCTGGCAAACTCGTTGGGAATCTAATCACTTGCGGCAATTTCAGCGCTAATGCCCTCGACACTTCTACATTTATTCGGCTCATGGTGGATTGACTGAAACCATGCATTTGGGCAGTGTCATCTTGAACCTACAAAAGCATAAACGTTTTTAAATACGCAACATATAGCAAACAGCACAACATAGCAACCTAACCTTACCTTTTTACGTGCGTAACCACTGAGGGTGGCTAGCACTTTCAGCTCTACAGAAATGGGCTTTCCTCTCTGACAAGCACTTTCAACCAGATCATCGCGCACCAGGTCTATGATTATTCTGACTTCTTCCTTAGTGAAGCGATAGCGACGACGAAATTCCTGCGCGTCGTACATCTTGAATGGATCCACTCTGCCTTTATATCTTCTCGGAGTGTGGACGTAGATTTCGTCTAGTTCGAAAATTTCATAAATTTCATCCATTTCAAGCTATGTACGATGAAAATCGTGAGAAATACCGAAAAAACCGCTAAAAACGAAAAGAAATCGTGTACACATGAAACGTCAAACTGCTGAGCGTTCTTCTTCTTTTTTCTCGTTTAAGGTGTCCGAGAACTGTGATTTCGGCCAGTATTTAGTTCCAGTTTCGCCGACAGGCGCTGATTAGGCGCTGCGATCGATTTAGACAGACTCTACAAGGCCCACGAGCCGTGATTAAGGAATGTATGAACACAAATCACATGTTTAAGCCGTGATTAGCTTAATCACGGCTTGTTAAACGTTTCTGAATACAGTTTTTTGCAAATCAGGGCTGACTAACTTAGTCAACGTCTCTGAATAAGACCGTAGGGCTTTAATTCTTGCACCAATTGAATTTTATAGGGGTTGTGCAAAAGACGGTGTAATGATGACCTATGCACATTTAAAGTACTTGCGCGCTACGAATTGAAAGGTTAGGATCGTCACGAATAGACTGATTAACACTCACCACGTTTTCTACCGTTCTTGATGACCTTGGTCGCCCGAATTTTGGTTTTTCCAATGTTTTACCGGTCTCTTCAACATTTTTGACCCATTTTCGAATAAGAGGTATGCTTGGCACATCATTTATTTGTCGAAAAAATCGAATATTTCAGAATCTTCTACGCGCTAGTCGCCGAATCACTGTTTTTGTAAAACTCTCGCACGCACAACGCGCGGTCCGCTCCCGAGAAGCGCTGCATAGCGACGGAATTTCCAAGAGCTAGGCTACCGATTGACGTACCCCCCGCACCCCTCAGATTCGTTGCGTGCACGAAGTAAACTTAACAAATATACACATTCTTTTGAGACACCCAGTATTAAAAAAATGAAAACTCACGATTCGAACGATGGATATCCTTATATTTTTTTAAATAGGAACGACATATATTTTTTGTTTTGATCGGTATGCTCTCCAGATTTCATATTCAAAAAAATTTTTTTTAGAAGATCTTGATAAAAATCCAAAAAAACGCATTCCATAAAATTACGCGATCTGTCCAACAAATGATATTTATATTCCAAATTATTTATTTCTGTATTGATCTGTATTTTAAAAATGTGCCAGAATGATACTTCGCCCAAACGCTGCCATACTCCGAGATGCCAAGATATTTGAAATCAACTGTAAAAAAAGGCGGAAAGAAGGAAACCCAGCTTCACGTTACCGACATTTATTTTCCACCTATGTATTAGGTCCTTTTTTTCAGTCCATCCAAGCAACCACGAGTGTTTCTATTTGCGGTTGCTATGTCAAAGTTTGTGGAGGGGGGAGGGGATTCAATGGTGGAGTTTTGGGGGGGGGGGGGGGTAGAGGGGTGGAGTTTGGGGGTAGTTGGGTGGGGGAGTTGGAGAGGGGTGTGGAATTTGGGGCTGTTGGAGGGGGGGGGGGGTTGTCTGATTGCCAAGAACGTCTTGGGGTGACAACCGATTTTTTACTTTGTTTGCATATTGAACTTTTCACAAATTCACATTCACATTCAACGATTACAATTTTTTTTTATTGAATTTGGACAGGGCAGCGTTTGTCAGGTCAGCTAGTTTGTAGTAATATTACAAGGATATTTTTTAGTCTTACCAGCTTCGCACTTGGCAAAATGGTCACTTGACCATACCATTGATTATAGAGGTATAATCAACTGACATTATTTGTTGATTTTCAACTTTCAAAGGTGAATTTAATTCAGTACTTAACCCTTCCTATTTGAGTTAACCATTTTTGGTTAGACGCTTACAAATGCTATAATTGTATCTAACCAATATTGGTTAGGGCGCTCCGCGCTGCGTAAAATGCCAACTTTTTAAATATTTATTCATTATTATCTTAATTGATTGACGAGATAAGGTTATAATATTATAAATTTCAAATTTCAATGCGATTATTCTACAGTTATTCTTTTTACGATCCGTATAGTAGTTTAAAAGTTATGGTCGTTTTTCTCAAGGCCATCGACTTCACGCGCAAAACTGTCCCGGGCAGAAGTGACGACTAAATTTTTACCCCGCGATAGGAGGGGTTAAATAAACAGTCAACCTTTTGGGAACTCGTTGAACCCCAAATGAAAACGCCGATTTATAATGCAGCTACAATATAAAGATGTATTGTAGCTTGGTATACCTACAGTAATTACATCCTAAATGCCACAATGAGTGTAAATAAGTAGGGTGAGGAGTTTATTGGACACTTTATTGGACACTAGCTGTCGCCCGCGGCTTCGCTTTGAGTAAAGGTTCGAATCGATTTGTTAATTGAAGTAGGGTGGCGTTTATTTGCCTTTTTAGACGTTACCTTTAGTGCAAATAGAGTTGTCAACTACAACGGGCGAACCCGTCACCTCAGGAAGTTTATCAGTGAAGTGAGCGCAGAAGACTTGGACAAAACAGTCCACTGTCAAGCTCCGCCGCATGCCCGTAAGAGGCCAACGCCTTAACCGCGAGATAACCAGGTTATATGTTACCCAGCGGGTATACACTCACGCCCTTACTTCCAATTGCGACCAGATTACTCCGGTCTCTCGATTGGTTACGAGTGCGAATCCTCTCCCTTACGAAGCGGTGAAACGGTGTAACCGAATCTATCGCGGACCACGGCGTCCTTTGCCCGGCATGTGCACGGGATCGGATAGCCGATGGTCGTTTCAAGAGCAGTCGCTGTAAGGTCAGCAACCACCCCCGCTCTATATGAAACAGTACTGCTTCTAGACCCCCCGACTGTATCTCGAGCCCGCCGGGTTTATTCCTGGCTCACTCGCGGTAAGGCGTTGGACTCTCACGGGTTGTGACGTAGCTGGACGTAGGATTGTACTGTCCAAAGTCTTCTACGTTCACTGCAGGGCGACAGAACGACTAATCGTTTAAACGTCCTGTGGTGACGGGCTCGCCCGTTGTAGTCGACACCGCAAGATGTTAGTCGGAGTGCCTACTTCCAGCCCGAAGTGCCCGTCTTTGTGTCCGTCTCTTTACCGCCCCGATGGGCGTTTCGTCCTTTGCGGGATCCAGGGATTCCTCCCTCCCGTGGCTGCTCCGAGACCTGCCCACGGACCGTGCGCCTTCACCATCATCGTTCTAGGGCGTTCTCTACCACGCTTACCGGCTCCTAAATTCACGCTATCTGTTGCTATTTTCTTTTTCTTTTGTAAAATTTTGAATTTTGTAATATTTTTGTAAATTTTTCTTTTTGTTAATACTTTTCTTATGAATAAATGGATTCTCGGGGCGGTACGGGGGGGTGGTTTACCCTATTTCACCCCCTACGCGTTTTACCCTTCTGGTACGCGCAGGGTTGTCGTAGCACGACATCTCGGGCAGACAAGACGACCCTCGTCGTTATTACTGCCCGGGCGCTGGGCGGGGATTGCTGCCCTCACCTATCGCCTTGAAACTCTTAACTGTTAGTCGGAGTGCACAATCGATTGGCTTACGCCGCACGGTGTGCAGACCGTCCAGGAGCGCCAGAAGGTTGATTCCTAGGGAAAACTAGCAATAAGGCCAGAGTCCTGCCCGGGCTCGCACTTCATGCGTGGAGGCCGCCGGATGGGTGTTGACCCGTGAATGCGACCAACCCTGAACAGAATGGGTCTTCGTGGCCAACTCAACAAGGGCCCATTAGCTCCCTTACCTTTGTTACAATACGTCCCCCCCTCAGATGCACGCTACCTATCCCGTAGACGTGCGTGTCTTGTTCCTCGCCATTCGCGCGGCCTTCCGCTGTACGCTGACCTTGCTGGGCCAGAAGCTGCCCGCCGTCCGCTATATAATTTGAAGTGCTCGCACGCGTTATTAATTTCATGATATCTCTAAAAATATACAACCTAAAAACGTACAGTACATAGGTAATTTTATCTCTATTTAACACCCGTGAATATGGCTTAATTTATTGTGATTAGAATTCTTATTTTATTGCTAATGTCTTCAACAAACACTGCCTACTTATTTTTCTTGTTTTTTTGTTTACATAAAAGCTGCTATTGTAGATCAAATATAAAAGTTAGATATATGTTATCACGACTTTTTATAGATCTTTTTAAGGACAATGTTTTTGTCTTATGTTATTTTGACATGTATCAAACCGTTTCGTCAGCGTAAGCCGATAAATAACTCACCAGGTTATTTTTCCCCGACTTGATTTGCATATACCGTAATTTCGTATTGAAAACCAATATTTATCACAATAAAATATAGCCTATAGCACTCGTCGATAATGAAGCTTTTTATTAGTGAAAGAATTTTTGAAATATGATGAGTGGTTTTGGAGATAACCCAATACATACAAACTCTTACAAACATGTAAAGTTACAAACATTACTTCTATATAACACTAGCTGACCCGTGCCCACTTCGTTAGGCGGTAAAACGTTTTACTTGTGATGAAATTATGGGTGTGGTTTGGTTAGTACTGAGTGCTATGATTTATTTCCTGACTGCTAAAAGAAGGGTTATATTTTTACTGCATATGTATGTATGTATTTGCATGCCAATTTGACTATATTACCGTTATTTGTGAGTGTCTTCTTGT
This sequence comes from Micropterix aruncella, assembly GCA_944548615.1. Taxonomy (NCBI): domain Eukaryota; kingdom Metazoa; phylum Arthropoda; class Insecta; order Lepidoptera; family Micropterigidae; genus Micropterix; species Micropterix aruncella. The sequence goes on from OX155973.1 coordinate 16,669,892, forward strand.
GAGCGTCCTATTTGTGAGTGTCTTATCTCTTTAACCATTTATGCAGTAAAAGTGAAATTATATGCAGTAAAAGGGAAAAGTCTTTTGTTTTAAACACTTGAGACGATAAATTTACTTATTTTGATAATTATTCATAATTGTTGATAATATGACCAATAAACATGACCTAACGATTTAAATGTTTTTTTTAATATAAAATACTACTTTTTGTTACTTAAATATAAAAGTTAGACACATGCTGTCGCAGACTTTTTTGTAGGCATTATCAAGCTCTACAACTTTTCTCTACAAGTTAATCATATATCTCTCGTCGTTAAGGCAGCGTTCGTTAGAAGCGTTTTCGTTCGACCGTTTTTTCCGACTTACTTTGGAAATCCGACTACCACAAAAAAGTCCTTTGCTTTTTTCGGATTAATATATAACATATGACCTTGACAAATAACGTGGCTTTCTATTGGTAAAAGAATTTTCAAAATCGCTTTAGTAGATCCAGAGATTACTTCCTACAACGTCACAAACTTTACCTCTTTATAATATTAGTATAGATTAGTATAGATAAGACAACCCACTATTTGCCCATGCCGCCCAGATTTTAGTTAGGTGCCATGCATTCCGAGATGAACCGTATGCGGTCGGTCTCTACGCCCAATTCCTGAAATCTACTCACTAGGTGTTATATGTACGCTTTCAGTGGGATTCAGTGTGCCGCTGCGTGCCCAGTCGGTAGCATGCGCTTTCGCTCCGTTGCGATTTCAGCGACCGCGAAAATCGTGAAAATCTGACGAATTCGTCTTTCGCGCTTTGTGTTTTAAAATGAGGTAAGTTACGATTTTGTTTAATTAATACTTTAAAGTAACTATTACATACACATGTATGACTAAACTTATGGAAATGTAAAAAAGTTGAGAATTTTTTTCAAAAATTATTATTCTTCAAAATTCCGAGCCGGTTAATATGTTATCTACTGGTAGCATATTTTATTTGTTGTGATTGATGAAAAAATATACTTTATAGTAGTAAAAACCCCCACAATGCACATCATTTGATGTTAAAACATCCATTTTATATAATTTTTTTATGATTATAAGTTTTTATTAATATAGTTTTTAGGACTGAATCCCTTAATTCTATTATTTGTTTTTTAGGATTTAAAAAATATAATTATATTGTCATTTTTTGATTTTTGTTATTATTATCTGTACAATATACTCATTTGTTTAGCAGTTACGTTTATTGAAATTTTATCTATTTATACATCAATTTTATTCATTATGATTTACCAATTTTATATTTTCAATTCTACTGTGATTGTCTAGTTTATTTGTTTGTTTGTTTGTTCATACTTTTTATTGTGAAATTTTACAATGTCGGGTTTATTGTCACACGACAATCTCTTCCAACCAACCCTACTATGAACACGAATGTATGTGTGTACACGTATGTTGTTAAATTTTAAACATAACGGTATTATGATATTCTAATTCTCATATAATTTAGTATACATCTATTTATGTTTAAAAAATACGAAGGCATATTGCCGGTTTGACAATAAAATTATTTTACGTTGATTATTCTACATAAAATTTGCATTTCTATTTTAATATATTATTCTCTCTTACTATTTAATGACATTAGTATATTCTGATTATTTGTAAGTAGGTAATATTGAATATACTATTACAGCCATGACAACTATCATGACAATTATGTTTTTAATAATTAAATTTTAAGCATTTAATTTTGTGGCGCATCCAAGTGTAGGAATGCCTATCTACTGGAGTAGTTGATTGTATTGTATTGTATTGTATTGTATTGTGTATGTAACATGTATGTTAGTATGTGTCTTGTTATTGCATTCGATCGACAGAATTGAAATGCAATTCCATTAATTTTATCCCTACGGTAAATGGTAACCCAGCCATGAATCGAACCTGGTTCCTTACAGAGTAAGATCAGACGACCTAGCCACCAGCCTATAACCAACACCAATACATAAATACCTTCTTCTTCTTCTTCATCATCAGCGCGCATTCAATTTTTCAATTTCAATTTTTCAATTTTCAATTTATTTCCAAAAAAAATCTTAACAGATTGTAGAAACTTAATATTTAGGGACATTTAAATTACAGTCTATTAGTCCGTTTTTACAATATTTAAATTTATCACCACGTACATACAGTTACTTCATTATTGCTTTTAGGTCATCAAAATCATTTTTAAGACTTATTTACTAAAACAACAAATTAAAATAATCGATAAAAATAATCAAGAAATTAAAATCAGAAAAAGTCAGAATAATAAAAAAATGCTACTTAAAATTGTCAAAAAAATGGCCAAAAAATTTGAAAAATTATTTAAAATTAACAAACTTATCGATCGAGTAAAAAGCTTTGTCTAATAAGAATTCTAGTAACTTTTTGAATAAGCTTTCCACTTGAATTGTTTTTAAACTTTCCGGTAGCCGTTGGGCATACGCCTCTCCAATTACTCTCCATCCGGATCGGTTGTCCGTTTCCCTCATCCAGACAGGTCCAGCTGTCTCCTTGGTGTCATAAGGTTGTACTGTTCATCATGATTGGAGGTATTTAGCCCGGTACCCGCCACGTCGGCCACACGTCTTGGCGAGCTCCACACTTTCAGGAAAATATTTCAATTTCCTAGGCTTGTGGCAACCTGGTCGGGTTACTTAACCGCCGAATTACACTATATTCACTAAATGTATTATTTAATTATTATTTATAGTTGAGAACATTTCAAATTTCAAATGTTGACACTTAGAATTGAAATTTCGAAACATAAATATCTAATAATACATAATTACACTGGACATATTACACATATACAATGACATAATAAAGTACTTTTATTATTATTATTATTTTATTATTTTCAATTTACCTAATCAAAGCTTGTGATGTGTTCGGTTTTGGCATACAGTGGTCCTTTGCCAAACAAGCACGTTTCTATTGATCACTGTCGGATCCGACTACCGTATAGAAAAATCTGACTTGTATTCCCGGCCTTATAGGCGATTGGGATGATGGAATAACATATTATTACAGAGACGATGCCGAAGTAAATGAAACCAACTCACCTTATGGAAAATGCGTTTTGCGAGTGGCCGCATCCGGTATTAAAAATATTGATGCAATTGCCGTTGTGATGAGTTATTGTGGTTGAGCTATGATGAACAATCAACGGTTAATGTTGCCGATGGATTGCTTAAAGGGGGGGGGGGGGGCTGGTTTAGAAAGCAAACAAAAACATGTTTTTCATGTTTTTTTTTTTTCATGATTTTTCTTAAACTAAAAGTTGAAATCTGATCATGAATCTTTTATATCAGTTTGAATAACATTGGTAAGATATTTTTTTTTGTAATAGTAAAAATAATGACTTCGAATTTTGAGTTGCAAATGTTTCTAGCGCTGCAGAAATGACGCTGCAATCTGCTCGCGTCGGTAATAGCGAGCGTAATTTTGCCTGAAACAAAAAAGAAATTAAGATATTAATTTTTACATATGTATATTGTAGATGAACTAAAACAAATAACTAAAAGTTTTCATTTTTATAAATTTTCAGGAATTTAAAAAATAAAATCTTTTTTCGCCCCAAATATTTGTGTTTACTTAGATTTTTTTTTTGTTTTGTTTTTTTTTTTTATTTAAATAGAAGACATTTTAATAATCTTACATCTTTTTTGGAAAGACTCGATCCGTCAAAATAGTTTTTTTATCATCGGCGCAAAACTGAAAAATGTGGTTTTGAGAAAAATGCGTTTAAAGTTTTTTTTAAAGAAAAATAGTAAGAAAAGAAAAGAAAATTATCAGTTATTCCAGAGATAAAAGATTCATGATTAGATTTCAATATTAGGTTAAAAGAAAACATCAAAACATGTTTGGTTTAGCCTTCTAAACCAGGATCCACCTTAAGTTTTTTATTTTTATTTTGGCGCCATTGATCGGTCCGTTGGCAACGGCCTTGATAGCGGCCTTGACAACGACCTTGACAACGGCCTTCAGCACGGCCTTGACAGCTGCCTTACGGCCTTGAAAATCGAGTCCGTCTTCTTCTTCTTTCGTTTCGGTGGCCAGTATGCTATTTCAGCTTTAGGAAAGAATTGTTTCCTAAAGGTACCCTGCAGCTTGGGCCTGATTACGTGTCTGTTACCTTTGGCCTGATAAATTCATGGTTCAGCTCCCATCCGGTAGCCTCATCGAAGAGAGACTAACCTGGAAAGGACTCTGTGTCTGTACGCCCAGTCGTGGACAGGTGGGATCGGATGTTACGATCTGGGGGAACACCTCGGGAGGCACTGGGCGGTTTGCGCATCGTACGAAGTTAGCCAATCGACTGCGCACTCCGGCGGATAAGCGGGGTAGTCTGAAAACGTAGGTTTCCTAAGCAGCTGGGTTTCTTGTCGATCTGATATCTGCTACATTTGAAATGATTTATTGGTTACACGATTCCGTGTTACATTAACGGGCAAACGTCGCTATAATCCGCGGTAAATTTGAACTCAGTTAGCGCTTCTGGAACCAGCCTAGAGGATGGGAAAATATGTCTACATCTTGCTGTAAGGGAGGCGTTCGACTCATACGGCTTGTCGGTGTAGTTGCATAGTGGATTATTTTCGTTTGCTAAGTTTTTCACGTTGACTCCGTAGGAGACAGAACGACGCGATGCCGCTATAACTCCCTGGGGTGACGGGTTAACCCGTTGTGATTGACATACCCAGTTGGGAAATGGATATTACAAGAAAGGTTTAAGAAAGGGTATGTATGTTAGGACGCTGACTTACAGGGCCTAATCAAAATGTGTAAAAAAGAAAGTATTAATCAAGTAAACCATTGATTTTCAACCAGTGGGTCGCGACCGCCTGGGGATCGCAAAAAGACCCCCGGGGGGTGGCACGCTATCTAAAAATAAAAATAGAAAATATTGCAAATTCTTTGTTTATGTAATATGCAAACATCTAAAGCTTCGGAAGAGAAACATATTTATTATGCGTTTTGATTTTTTTATTCTAAGATGGAAACTGTTGGGTACAGTACAGCTGTTGGGTACAGATTCGAAATTAAAAAACAATTAAAATTAATGTGGTTTTCGACATTGTTTTCAAAAAAACCTAATTAACTTGATGCTTACGCTTATAGCTGTTTAAGGCCAGCCTTGTTTAAACGGCTAAAAAAAACATGTCTTTCGTTTTTTTTAAAATTAAAGTTGAAATCTATTCATGAATCTTTACCTCTGGAATCACTGATAGTTGCAGATTAATAGAAGTGTTAAAAGCACTACTGATTTTTAAAGAAAATTGAAACGTGTTTTTCTCAAAGCCTATTTTTTTGCTCTGCGCCGATGATAAAAAGAACCATTCTACGGATCGAGTTGTTCAAAAAAAAAATTCAAGATTGTTAAATTCTCTTCTATATTAACTAAAAGAAATCAGAAAAAAATGTTTTCATTTTGTTATTTTTTAGTAGTGAAACTCAACATTTTGGGGTGAGAATAGATTTTATTTCTTTAAAGCCTTGAAAAATTATAACAATAATAAGTCTTTGTCATTTTTTATGACAAAGGATACCACAGTGTCGAAATTAAATCCCAATCGAGCAGGCATGTAGCGCCTTTCGAAAAACGGAGAATATCCTTTTTGACCGTAATTTGAGCCTTAATCTACGCACGCGTATAGCAAAATGACACTCACAGAAAGAATGGCCAAACGCCTTAAAGCGTTAAGATGTGGGTGTATCGGAGATGCTTAAAATGTCGTGGGTCCAGAAGGTTCGAAATACTACAGTCCTTCAAAGACTGAATAAAAAAGAGACAGATTTACTCAAAACCGTAAAGAGACGCAAACTCGAATACTTCGGCCACATAATGCGCAACCCCAAATACGAACTCCTACAAATAGTAACCCAGGGGAAAATTCAAGGCAAGAGGAGGCCTGCTGCAAATTCTACGCCAGTGGTTCCAGCTGAGCACTGGCGCATTGTTCCGTGCGGCGGTCTCCAAGACTGAAATCAGCAAGATGATCGCCAACCTTCGTTAGGAGACGGCACTACAAGAAGAAAAAGATTTTTTAAGTTCATCAAGAAAAAACGCATGTGAAAATTAATATCTAAGTTTATTTTTTTTTGTTTCAAGCAAAATTACGCTCGTTATTACCGGCGCAAACACATGCCGTCATTTCTGCTGCGGTAGAAACATTGGCATTCAATACCTCAAAAATAGTTTTTTTACTAATGCAAAAAATATTTCTATTTTTCAAATGTTAATCAAACTGATATAAAAGATTCATAATCAGATTTCAATTTTAAGTTAAAAAAAACATGAAAAACGTGTTTCTTTTTTGGATTTATAAACCAGGCTCATCTAAGGGGGGGGGGGGGTCCAGAATGAGTTTTATTTGTATTTTTACGAAAAAGGGGTCGCGATCTAAAAAGGTTGAAAAACACCGATTACCAAACAAATGTAGTTAATATGATGCCGGTGATAATTTGACTATATTAAGTATATCGATCGCTGTCCGCCAATCAGAATAAATTATGACGTGTCTATATCCTTGTACGGAACATTCCGTCGAGACACATTGGATTCATTAAATATTTAAAACAGAACCGTTTATCTTACTGCTTCATGAACGTTTCATTCGCACGTAGAAACGACTAGACGACTAGTCCCAAAAATTGATAGCAAATCGCTTTACAATTACCTACTATCCTCGCCGTTCAGCGCGCAAGCAATCTCGCATTTTAGCTAAGAGGCCCTGTATGATTTAGTTTTCAAGAAATAACCTTGTAATCAGTGGTTAATATATGGCATACTTGGTCGTATTTATAGGCATATTTACTTATTTTTTCACGCTTCCGTATATAATATACTAGCTGACCCAAAAAAACTTCGTACCGCCTAACAGTCAATGAATGTCGTTTTACAGATTAGCTGAAGTTAATTTATGATTTTATGAAAGTAATACAAAGAATACAAAATAGATATTAAGTTCACTACTTTATTAATATAATAACATAAAAAGAAATATAAAAGTAAAAAAATTAAGTATATCAATCGCGTGTCAGCAAGACATGATTGAATTAAACTATTTTACATAGTGTGCAGCATGGGATGCACTCGGTTTAATTCTCTTCATTGAAGCACCTTGTAATATACGACATTTTTTGTTTTAAAATCAGGCGCAAGAACAAATAAAGCGGATAATTTGCCGACACGTGAACATGCCACTTACAACTGACCATGAGAAAAACACGGATTTACATTTTGTATGGGAAAATCTCTCGAGCCGCCGGGTATTATTCCTGGCTATCTCGCGGTAAGGAGTTGGTCTCTTACGGGTTGTGGCGTAGCTAGACATCGGATTGTTATGTCCAAAGTCTTCTACGCTCACTGCAGGTCGATAGAAGGACTAATCGTTAAAACGTCCTGTGGTGACGGGCTCGCCCGTTGTAGTTAACAACTCAATATGTATGCGAAAAGGTTTTTTCTTTTATTTTAATTTTTCGTCAATTTTCCAATTTTCGTTTTTAATAGTTATTCTGCTATTCGGGACGGAGACAAATACAACAAATCAACAACCATAAAAATCGGTCCAGCCGTTCTCGAGTTATAAGTGTTCGAACAAACCCGACTTTGTTTTATATATATAGATAGAAACATATCAATTGGTTCTGCGCCACCCTGTATCAATATAATAGTTTTAATATTCGTTTGTCGTTTGTACTTTGTTAATAAAAATCTTTATATTTTTTTTTACTTTTCTGATCACGCCGCTCATATGACCCCTAAGTAGTCTATGTTTCAAATTTTTAGGTTTAGTTTATTTTGAACTTTTTATTAAATAAACAATTTATAAACTTTCGTTTTTTTTTACTTTTTTTCAAACACACAGCTTGATTTACCGCTCAGGAGTCTATACCAAATAAAAATTTCAAGGTTTAGCCCGTGCCAGAAAGGCAAAATTTTGAACTTTTGTAAATTTGGACATTTTTTAACATATTTGAACCTTTTTGAACTTTTCATAAATCACACCGATTACTTGACCCCCAAGGGCTCTACGTTTTAAATTTCAATCTGTTGAGGCGTTTAACCTGCAGGTCGGTGAACATAGAGATATAAACAGCCAAAACTATATTATAGATAGAATCCTAAAATTATTATATTGACAGCAGAATGATTTTTCATTGTAGCAGAATCATTGAATCATGCTGATATTCCTTTTGCCTGTCACTTGAATGTATTATTCTATCATAAATAGATAAATAAACCTGAGGCGACCGCGAGCGCGGATTATCCGAGCAAAAATTGGCTAACTCCCATCACGTTTACAAAGATTAATGTCCTTCGGAATGACGCTTTCAGTTGGCGAAATGTCTCGGGGGAATCTTTTCCCTGTTTTATGGCATTTATCGTTTGTGGAGCACTCAAAACCTGTAATTTCCTCCTACCGCTCGCCCAGTCTGAGTTTGATTTCCTTTTGACAATTCAGCTGAATAGCAAGTTAAATACAAGAATTTGGAGCAAAAGTCAATTAATTTTATCGACCTCCCTTTTGAATGCTGACTTCAAGGATAGGTTTAAAGCAGTGGTTCTCAAACTTATTTCGTCTACCGCCCATTTTAAAAATCAATTATTTATCAGCGCCCCCATCTTTTTTTTTTTTTACAACATCTTAAAAACCACAATGATATTCATTACTTTAATTCTAAACGAGATCTTTTTTACCAGTGGGGGCAATTAAAACGCAACTTTATAATATTACGAGTATGTGAGGGACCACCCCTCACAAGACTCCAGGTTGTTCGGTGTGAGGTGGTGGTGTCAACTTACGAGTTATCTCCGTATTGAGAGGCGGTCTTGAATGAAGTAGAAGGAATTTATTGATCGAAGATTTGATATTGCCAGCTATAACGCTTTCCGAACAGTTTACGTGGACACGAGTATATAGATGCGCGACTGTGGTTACGAGGATATACGGATGAGGATCGTATGTGTGCTCCTAGTATCTTGTACTGGGCACCGCTCGAGTCTGTGGGATTACAGACTGATGTTTCGAGACTCAGGGAGAATAAGGAAAGGAAACCAAGGAGCCGGATCCGTTGAGCGACCTCGTAAGAGGGGTACCGGATATGCCGTCGCAACCTTGGGGGAAGGTGATCACTCGGAGAATGATAATTTGGTTGCTTTTGCGCCAGTTTATATAGGCCGATCATTGATGCAGTCCAAAAATATTCCGAGTAAAAGTATTGTTTCATCGTGCTGATTCATAGCTGCACGAGTCAAAATAATAGCTGAATTGCGGCTGTGGCTTTCACTGGAAATAGATGCATTTGTTGATCGCATGTAATGGACTTAAGGTCCGTTACAAGTAATAATAATAATAATAATAATAATTTTATTCATTCAAAACATAAATTTATAATTTTATTAATTGCAGAATCTGCCTAACTAGGCCATAGCCCTTACCAAGGAAAACTCTATGTATGGCGAAGATTTATTTATGTGTACATAATATTAAAATCAAAAATACAAAATATGATAAAATATAAAATAGATAAGCGAATTCAAATTAAATTTATAATTGTATTTTAAATGTTGATATAGCATGGTCATGGAAATAAATATTAATACAAAATGTCGTAATATAAAGTTTGTAGAACAAACAAATAAATAGTATTTAAATATAAAGTGTAGTGCAATGTATGACAATAATAATAATGCAGACCTTTACTTTAAAATATGGCTTATTGCCTTTTCCACCTCATTTCTACCAAGTTGAAGTAAATGTTGTGTAATTTTAGATTTAATTGGATTGACTTAGTATGTTGGCATGTTTTTATAGATTCTTTTAGATGGTTATAAATTTTTGGCCCTATAAAGCTAAAGTGTCTTTGGGCGAAGGATGTTCGGGTTTTCTGTGCATTGTGTTTACAGGTTGTGGCGCTCCTCGTTTACAAATTAAAACAAGTTTATTCAAAAGAAACAAGAAGTATCTTTTATTCAAATTAAAACAAACATAATCAATTTTAATTTTAAAACTAACCCAATGTGAATGATGCATCTGATGATTTTGAACAAGTTTGTTGCTATCAGATTCGAATTTGTTCAAAAACAGCCGCAAGTTGCCGCGTTCGGTAAAATGCAAACGATTTCTCTTTTTAGTAAACAGCGTTGCCACAACACTAAATCCGCGTTCACACAAATATGACGATGGGAATGCTGGAAATGGAATGCTCGGCTGGCCTTAGGCGGCTCGACGTTATTATTTGATTAAAATTAATGTCGTTTTTTTTTGTGTCGCTTGTATAAAAGATATTGAAACCAAAATTTAACAATGTGGTTCGGTCCTACGACCCATATGTGTACCGAATTTATAATCCTACTACTATTATAAACGCGAAAGTTTGTAATAATGTATGTATGGATGTTTGTTGATGGGGAAAATATTGTATTGGTGTTCTAAGAAGGATGATATCGGTGATGGGGAAAATATTGCATTAAATATCGGTGAGGTTGATTGTCATATGATTAATAAAAAACTGAATCAAATTAAGTTAAAATCTAATTCACACTACACCAAAATAATATTACAACTATAGACAAGTATTACTAAATAATAATTTATAATAATAACTAATAATAAATAATAATTACTAAAAAGACGTATATATAAAGTACTTAAATAAGGTAAATAAAAATATGTGTATATCAAAAAAAAGTTTAAAATAATTTACATATTTTATAAAAAAAATTACAAAATAACTTTAAAAAATTAAAAATAAATGTTGTTTAGGAGAAAAAGGTTTTTTAAATATGGAAATTAGTGCCATTATTCCCAGTCTCAGTAATAATATGGCCACCCACTGTACTTAACAGACTATACAATTATTAAATAATTTATTTTATATTTGTGAGATTTAAAATATATTGATAACATGTTAAGGTAGGCAGTGGCGATTCCTTCATACAAGCTGAAAAGCCCGGCTTGCCTTATATCCTAAAAATCATCTTAAAAATGTCACTAAACTAATATATGAATTTCCGAGCGCCTATTCTCTAGCGGGCGCAGATCTCTCCAAGCGACGAAACAGCTTATCGACAAATCGACCATTCGCTGCAATCTTACCGAGTTCAGTTCATCTAGTCATCTCGCTCGCACACATGGGCTTGCAAAGGGGCTTTCAAAATCAGTAGTCCTCTCATTTTAACCTGTGGCAAATTACGTATATATGTATATGTATATACGACTTTTGAATTGACGTTTAAGCCAGGCTTGCGTTATGGAACTAGAATGCGAGCGTGTTCAGTATTTAGTTCCGTTTCTTTTGAACAAGTGTCAGAGCAGATTTTTGATTTTATAATTTCAATTGATTTGTGGTTTTTATTGCCTGATAAACAATACAGGAAATTGTCCCTTGTAATGGTCTGATCACTTAAATGATCTCAGTAAAAAAATTATGCAGTGCCATATTCGCCATTAGAAAGATAAGAAGTTTATGCGGTTTTGAAGCAGCTAAATCCGTTTATTTTGCATATTTCCACTCCCTAATAACGTATGGCCTACTGTTTTGGGGAATGGCACCAAACTCAAAAAGAATTTTTCTCCTCCAGAAAAGAGCGGTACGCAGTTTATATAGAGTCTCACCAAGAAGTTCTTGTAAGCCGCTATTTGTAAAATCAGGAATAATGACTCTATTTTCTTCTTACATCTACCAAAATATTATGTACGCTCGTAGACACCTAACAGAAACTCCGGTGAATAGTGATTTTCATCATCACGATACGAGGAATAAATCCAATCTCGACATAAACCGACAGCGACTTAGCAAAGTGCGAAACAGTTTTATTCACCAAAATTTTTCCTTCTATAATAAGATTCCAGAGCAAATGAAAAGCCTTGGAGAGGACCAATTTAAAAAGATAATTATACATAATTTGGTAAGAAACCCAATTTATGGTGTAAGGGAATTTGAAAATTCTGAGTTTATTTTCCATGTTGATGATTAATGAAATGCGTAAAGTTTTAAACATAATGGTATTATGATAGCTGACATTCTAATTTTCATATAATTAAATTCATTTTAAAAAAAAAATACGAAGGCATATTGCTGGATTGGCAATAAAATATATATTTTTTGATTATTCTACATAGAATTTGCATTTCTATTTTAATATATTATTCTCCCTGACTCATCACATTAGCATATTTTGATTATTTGTATGTAGGTAATATTGAATATAATATTACAGCCATGACAACTATCACGATAGTTATGTTTATAATAATGGAATTTTTAGCATTTAATTTTGTGACGCATCCAAGTGTAGGAATGCCTATCTACTGGAGTAGTTGATTGTATTGTATTGTATTGTATTGTAATGAGTTCTGTCTTAACTTGATTTCACTTGCAAAAGCAAATAAAACGGCATTTCTTAAAGCCACCGCAGGTATGCGACTGCTAATAGGATGTTAAATTCTATCTAGCAGTAGCATGCCTTCAGTGTGCTTTCGACACAGTAGTAAATTCCAAACTGAAGATTGAAGAGTAAGGAGGTATCACTTGTTTACTATTAAAAACCTAAAAAACACAAAAAGTTATGTCGGGCTTGCCTTATTCACCAACCCTGAGTATGCCACTGAAGGTAGGTACGTTTATGAGACGTCACCGGAGCATGACGTATATTCCAGACAAACCACGTCAGCAGCTAAATGTTAATCCAATTTTGGGACCCTCTACCCCATACACAATGACAACACATTTAATAAATTCTTTAAGCATGATTGATTACCCACCCATACATACAATTTTATATATTAGGCTCTCACGATGAAGGATTGACAGCTCTTATTAAACTGGTAATATATTAAAATCCGCGTTATAGAACGGTCGACCATCAAGTTTAAATTAAAGGCTTTAACATCGCCCCATCTTCTAATTTTTATTTTGTCGTTAACCCTGAGTCGACGGGCGGGGTCTGTGCCGTTTAATTTAATTTGTCGCAAATACAGCTTTATAAGGTGAGGGTTTAGACCTGTAGTGACCGATGATGATGAATAACGCAATATTAAAACTCAGCAGATATTTCTAATTCCAAGATTCGATTGACTTAATAGCACGGCCTAACAGTTTTATCGACTGATGACTAATAGCTTTCAAAGAAATGATAATTTAATTTTTAAGTGCGTCTTTCTTACGTTGCAATTAATCATTGTATGGAAATGGCGTCTTTCACAATTGCCAATATTAATTCACACGAAAAATTCCCATACCTATCATCTGATTTACCGATGTATAAGCGCGTACATTTAGCATTTCAATCCCTCTCCTTTGACAACTTGGGTTGTTGACTACAGCGGGCGAGCCCATCACATCAGGAAAGTTTTAACGATTAGTCGTTCTATCTCCCTGGAGTGAGCGTAGAAGACTTGAGGACAAAACAGTCCACCATCTAGCTACGTCACAAGCCCGTAAGAGGCCAACGCCTTAACCGCGAGATAGCCAGGAATGTTACCCAGCGGGTCAACACTCTCGCCCTTACTTCCAATTGTAACCAGATTACTCCGGTCTCTCGATTGGTTACGAGTTCGAGGTCGCTTGCGCGGTCCTCTCCCTTACGAAGCGGTGAAACGGTGTATAACTAATCTATCGCGGACCACAGCGTCCTTTGCCCGGCTGTTCACCCAGGATCGGATGGCCGATGGTCGTTTCAAGAGCAGTCGCCGTAAGGTCCGCAACCACCCCCGCTCTATAGGAAACAGTACTGCTTCCAGACTCCTCCGACTGTTAATCATCATGGGAGCTAACGGGCCCATGATGAGTTGGCCACGATGACCCATGTGTTCAGGGTCGGTCACACTCACGGGTCAACACCCATCCGACAGCCTCCACGCACGGGGTGCGAACCTGGGTAGGACTCTGGCCAGCGAACCAGTTTCCCCTGGGAATCAAACCTCTGGCGCTCCTGGACGGTTTGCGCACCGTGCGGCGCAAGCCAATCGATTGTGCACTCCGACTAACATATTGAGATGTTAACTACAACGGGCGAACCCGTCACCACAGGACGTTTTAACGATTCGTCGTTCTATCGACCTGCAGTGAGCGTAGAAGACTTAGGACATAACAATCCGACGTCTAGCTACGCCACAACCCGTGAGAGTCCAACGCCTTGCCGCGAGTTAGCCAGGAATAAACCCGGTGGGCTCGAGATACTCGCGCCCTCACTTCCAATTGTGACCAGATTTCTCCGGTCTCTCGATTGGTTCCGAGTTCGAGGTCCCTTGCGCGGTCCTCTCCCTTACGAAGCGGTGAAACGGAGTACACCGAATCTATAGCTCCCACTCCGACTAACAGTCGGGGGAGTCTGGAAACTGTATTGTTTCCTATAGAGCGGGGGTGGTTGCGTACCTTACGGTGACTGCTCTTGAAATGACCATTGGCCATCCGATCCCGGTTCAGAGCCGGGCAAAGGACGCCTTGGTCCGCGATAGATTCGGTATATACCGTTTCACCGCTTCGCAAGGGAGAGGACCGCGCAAGCGACCTCGAACTAGGAACCAATCGACAGACCGGAGAAATCTGGTCACAATTGGAAGTAAGGGCGCGAGTGTCTCGAGCCGCCGGGTGTATTCCTGGCTATCTCGCGGTAAGGCGTTGGTCTCTTACGGGTTGTGGCGTAGCTAGACGTCGGATTGTTTTGTCCAAAGTCTTTTACGTTAATCAGAGTGCACAGTCGATTGGCTCACGCCGCACGGTACGCAGACCGTCCAGGAGCGCCAGAAGTTTGATTCCCAGGGGAAACTGACCATAAGGCCAGAGTCCTACCCAGGCTCGCACTTCATGCGTGGAGGCCGTCGGATAGGTGTTGACCCGTGAGTGTGACCAACCCTGAACAGAATAGGTCTTCGTGGCCAACTCAGCAAGGGCCCATTAACTCCCCCTCTCCTTTGACATTATCAATGGTAATCTCTTTTCTATTAGTTTTTTTTTATTAATCAAATGGTCTATGCACTGTGTTTATCCTACTGTATATAAGCCGAGGAAAAATACTTCACAACTTTGGTCTCTGATCATATCGACAACGCACGACATCAGAAAAATCCTACAGACCTAACATGGTACTGGCAACTGCGATCTTGGACGATGACCTAACTGTTTACTAGGTGGATGTATGTATATACCATGTTCTGTACAAATATGGGTTATAGTTGGGATTTAATCCAATAATGAGCGTCATCCTACCAAGGGGATCCCTCCCCCTTGGGGTGTCAGGTTATAAACCATTTGAGGACCATAAGCTTTGCAGTAGAGTATGGATTTTTTTTTTAAATTTTTTATTTTATAAAATTATCCATAAACAATACAATTGATTTTTTCGAAGCAGATAAGATTGCATTTGTGTGGATTTTATCCCCCCACTAGATTGTATATCTGTTCTGGGGTGATAGTATTTAAGACTTCACTTTAATCATAGTGACTTCACTTTCTTTCTTTCTTTTTTTTTTTTTTTTCTCATTTATTCCGATCGCTCATTCATTCTTATAAATTTTAAGGTTATTATAAATATATAAATGTGTATATAAATAAAGAACTAATATTAAATAAAGAAAAAGAAAATATTTAAGTTTATAGATAAGTAAAATAAATAAATATATAGATTAATATATAACTAAATTGACCAATAAATTAAGTAGCCTAAAAAGGTTTCTTACTGTGCAAATATACTTGTGAATTTAATTAATTAATATAATATTATCATTTTTTTTTTTTAAACATAATCAACCGAAAAAATATTTTTCTTATCAAGTATCAGGTGACAGATATGGACCGAAGTTGATACATAAAACTTTTAAAGGGCGACGTAAGGGTTTGTTAGATTTTGTATAAATTGATAGGACGTAAATGCCCTTGTGGTCCATAAAGATGTAAAAAATATTTTTATTACAAAATTTGATTATTTATTATTAAACTTATAAATTGAAAAAGTCGCCATAAATATTTTATTTATGTATTTATAGTCACCCATTAGAGTTCGTTCAACAACAAATTACGGTATATTTTTAAACAATAAACGTTTTGTTTTTGCTAATATTAAGATCCTGATGTCTTGTTATTCTTAAAGAGTTTAAACAGGATACATTGAAAAAGTGTTTGATAAAAGAAAATATGTTACTATTTTTACAGGAGACTATATATATCTAAATTGATTACATCGCATTCTTTCAATGAATGTCTAACGAGTGCCTATCAATTGAAGTCTCATGAAGAATAATGATCAGTATCAAGTTTTTATAAATATCGATAATTCCATTTCTTACAACTTGAAAAATGTCATATTAACATGAGAAAAAAAAATCTGTAAATCAAATTGTAACATTGTTTCGTACTATTCTAAACTTCCTAAAGCGGCAACCCGTGGATAGACGACACAGCTGAACGCCAGCGATGTGCGGAAAGAGTGACTGGGCCGAACGCCGCCACTTACGTCAACCTATCTTTGAGCGGATCGGGACGAACGGTCGATACCACTGCCGGCGTACTTCCTGTTTTTGTATTTTCTGGTTCGCTTGCGTGCACGTTATATTGTATTAAAACGACAATAAATTGTGCAACCACTGGAACAAGGCGTTTACATCTTTGGAATCCTGCAATCCTCACCAGCGACAGTTCAGGAGGTTGTCGGAATAGACCGCACCGCATTTCAAACATAAAAATAAGAATGTTTGAGTTTCTAAAATAAATTACATGTTACTTTAAAATTATTTCCATCACAATTCATCCGCAGTCAACCGGAGGGGCATCGAGGTACTCAACCACTCGATCTGACGGGATAGAATGATTTTCCGTCAGATCGCATTCAAAACTTCGATTTCCTAGGAAATACCGTAACTTATATTTCTAGTCATTTACCAAATTGCAAAATGCTTCATATCAAAGCGTCATCATCAGGCTTAAATTATCAGTCTGTGTCATTTCGTTGAAGTGTCAACAACGGTAATTTTGTTAGCTGCGAAGATGTCGAAATTTGAGCCGACAAAACGTCATTTGCGGGAAGACATGCTTTTCTGCTTTCATCTTAAGAAAACTGCCGCAGAATGTCATAGATTGCTGCTGGAGCCTTACGGGGAATTAACTCCGACAGAAATGATTGTTTAACTTGGTTTCTTCGATTCAAAGGTATCAGAATCAGAATCAGAATCAGAAATTTGTTTATTTGACTACTTTGGTATTTACATGGGGTCCCTGCGGCCGGTGGGCCGATCAGGGGTGTGACAGCTGCTTATGTTCTAGGTGAATCTGTGTAGCTGTATTTTATTTATTCATAACAAACTGTTACAATTTATCATGTGTTTCGTTGGTTTGTGTTATGCTTAATCCTAACTTAACTATCTTAACCTAAGAGGACGGGGAGCCACCGCTTCTTTGGGCCAGCGCCTGAAGTTTCTCTTATCCCGATTGTATTCGATTTCTCCGATTCTATAGTTGCTTCGCAGCGGATTAAAGTCTCCGTGGGCTAGGTATGCGTCGCCTGGAGCTTCGAGATCTTGTATTTGTAGATTGGCTATTTTTTCCAACATTTTGTGATGGAGGTCTTCGGCGCGTAGGTGCCAGGCTTCTATGTCAGCCATTTCCCATATCGCCTCCGTCGTTGTTCTTTTCGGTAGCTGTGCCGCGCTTTTGAGCGCCATTCTGTATTGTCTTTCGATTTTTTGTAGATTCGCTGCACTGTATCTCGGGAGCAGTTGTACCACTCCGTAGTCCAGGATCGGTACGATGCAGGCTTGTATGATTGCCAGTTTGGTCTCCAGGTTTGTATTTGCGAAGTATCCAATTATCGGTCCGAGCATTCCTCGGACTTGTTTCAGTTTTTTAACCACTTTGTTCGTGTTCGGGTTCATCTTCAAATTTTTGTCAAAGATGACGCCCAGGTATTTGATTTGTTTCTGGTAAGGTAGTGTTCGTTGTTTCAGTCTTACCGATTGGCAATACTGGCGTTTCTTTGAGAACATGATGCACTCGGTTTTCTCTACATTGCATTTGAGGCCCCATCTCGTGTAGTAATCGATGATGGATTCCGCTGCCCATTCTGCTCTCCTTGTGGCGTGGTCAGGTTGTGAGGCTCTATTTATGATGCAGAGGTCGTCCGCATATTGAGAGAGCTTGAGTCCTCTTATTCTGTCACGTATATCCCAGATGTCATGGACGTACAGATTAAAAATTACCGGGCCGAGTATCGAGCCTTGGGGGACGCCGTGTGGAATAGGCTTCTCCTCTCCTTCAGTGGTGCGGAATCTTCCTATCAGTTTCCGGTCCTCAAGGTAGTTTTCTATTATTTTAATAAGGTTGCATGGGACATCCTGGATCTGCAGTTTCTTAATTAGGCCTCTGTGGTTGATGGAGTCAAAGGCTTTAGAAAGATCTGTAGATATCATGGAGACGCTGTCCCCTTCGGCGAGGGCATCTGTGATTATTTTTCCCGTGCGCAGGATTTGAGTCGCTGTGCCTCTTGCTTGTGTGAATCCGTGTTGGAAGGGTGGTTGTAATCTATTCACTGTGGCTTTAAGTCTCCACAGTATAAGTCTCTCACACAGTTTGCCCATAATGTTGAGAAGTGTGATCGGTCTGTATGATGTTGCTTGTTTGTGATCTTTGCCTGGTTTGTGCAGGAAAATACACACTCCCGTTTTCCATCTCTTCGGAAAGTGACCTGTGGATAATATGAAATTAGCTAGGGGTTTGAAGGCTTGGAGGAACGCTTCGCCCCCGAGTTTGAGGGCGTCCGCTCTAATGCCATCTGGGCCCGGTGCTTTTTTATTCTTAAATTGTCTCAGGGCGATGTGTATTTCTGCTTCTGATGTTGGGTCGAGTGGTTCGAACGGGGTCGTTTTTTCCGTGCCCTCGTCCTTCTCTGCTATGGTAGCCTCTTTTACTATCGCTGCGTCTGTTAGAGAGTTTATTGTCTCCCTCTCCGTATTGCATCCATCGATGTTCGGTAGTTTCATGACTGGTTTCTTCATGTTGCGTTGGATTCGCCACATTTGTGATCTATTGTTTCTAGGATCTTCGAGCTTGTTGAGCCAGCCTTTCTCAGTGTATTCCCTCAGGGCTTTCTCTGTTTCCTTTCTTACTCGATTGTAAATGGTTCTGACTTCTCTCTGCACCGACGGGCTGCAGTGTCTGGCTTCCCATCTTCGTTGTCTCAGCTTGTTGCGCATATCTATCCTGTCGTTTAGTTCTTCCGGCAGGGTTTCCCTCCTTGTTGGTTTGATGAGTGGGGCGTGTTTGTCGAGGGCTGCAATGATCGCTTTCTCCATTCTTTCGACATATTGCTCGCAGTCTGTTTCCGTTGTTATTTCCTCTGGGAGTTGTGTAAATTCCTCTCTCAGGGTCTCTTGGTAGGCTTCTTTAGTTTCAAGGTTTTCATATATTTTCTTTGTGTTCCTGATACTTTGTTCCTCTATGTCGTGTTCGACTTTCAAGGTAAGCATCCACGGGAGATGATCAGATCCGACGCTCTCCAGGTGTTTCGCCTTGGCCTCTATTCTTTGGTTTGTGAGGATGGCGAGATCGAGGATGTTGTTTCCCTGATTCGCCGGATTCAAAGGTGACGGAAAAGAAAGATGAAGGTCCACGTGGACCACGCGGACCTTTTTTCCTATTTTCGTTGCATTTAAGAAATACAAAAAAGAGGGAGCAACCACCTATCCCCGAGGAGTGTTGGCGGCGGATGGGGGGGGGGGGGCTTGCCTACTTGTCGGGGAAAGTCTTGGGGTGACACAACCGACTTTTTATTGAGGTACCGTGAGCTGAACGCATTGACTACGGTTAGTTAAGTAGGATTTTATGAGGTTTCAAGCAGTCCCGAATATTGTAATATACCAGTTTGCTAAGCAGATTGTCATTTATCGGATATAGTCAATACTAACGTCTACATTTGAATACCAGTCCGGCAAGACCGAGGAAGATGAAGAATTAGAGACAATGGCTTGGAAATTCGGACTACTTCTTCTAAAGTCGAGATAGCTATTACGATAGCCAACATTCTAATAGAAGAATGCAACGGAAGAAGAAAAGGATATTTTAAATCAGAGCTGAATATGTTAAAATCTCCGAAACCCCGAGAATAAAAACGTATCCTAAGTCCGTAAAATCCACCTCCGCGTTCCAGTGTTAGCAGTATAATACGTCCGTCCAAGTTTATTCCAAAGCCTCCATAAATTACTTCCAACTTTGAGCATAACACAATGGAGCATTCTTCACAGCTGAAAGAGACAGATGTATTCAATTACGATGCATTTATTTCGCTACGTTTTTAATGTTTTATGGAATAAAGCAGACCAATTTTTAATGTTGAAATTTTGTAATAAATCAACCTTAATTCGTAGCAGATTTATAATTTTATATTACTTTCCCGGCAAGGAAAATATAGTGGACGAATTTCTGTGTGTCTATGGGTGTACTCCTTCACGATTTTTCCATTTTTTTCAATTTATTTATTTCCAAAAAACTTAATAGGTTGTAGATACGTAATATCTAGGTACCTACATTTACAGTCTATTCATTCGTTTTTACAATTTTCAAGTTGATCACCATGGTACATACAGATCAAAGTTCTTCATTTTTGCTTTTATGATATGTCGATATGCAACATTTTAATGTACTTAATTTTAGTGTACTTACTAAAACTACAAATTAAAATAATCAATGAAAATAACCAAGATAATATAAAATCGTAAAAATCCAAATATTTAAAATATGCTACGTAAAAATGTAAAAAAAATATAGCAAAAGATTAAAAAAACATCCATCGAATTAAATGATTTTTGTAGTAATATTTTTTTTTTGGAATTTTATGAATAACTTTCAAATTCAATCATTTCTAAACTTTCCGGTAGCCTGTTAAAGTAATATAGCTCGGAATATTTTGTGTCTTGCCTTGCTGTGTTTAGGTTAGTACATGGTTTAAAAAAAAAATATATTTCTCGTATTTTCGGTATTTGTATGTGAAAACTTTTTATAATTTGTTTCTTTATTCTTTAAAAATTCAGTCAGTAACTTGAAAAGATAGAGTGAGGTTAAAGTGAGGATTCTTAGCCTTTAAAAAAATGGGTCGACACGACTTCACCTTTACATTTATTCGTACTGCCCTCTTTTGGAGTATAAATATGGGTTCTTTATGACAAGCATAACAATTTAACCAGATTGTAATGGCATAACTTAGAATAGCTTCAATATAGCTGAAATAAACATTTCTTGTTTGCAATTCATGCGCCCATGGGCTGGGTTGTGGGTAGGGAGGGGGTTTGTTTGCGTGGGTTGGGGCTTGAGTGGTGGGGGGTTAGGGGTAAGGATTAAAGGTTTTGCGCGGGGGGGGGGGGGTGCTTTCCGGGAAGGTCTTGATGTGATACAATCGATTTTTTAAAAATGTGGGCCTTATCAGATTTCTCTCAGATACAACATTTGATATTGGACATAAGGAACTGTTGGACTTAGAGAGTGAGTGGACTTAGAGAGTGAATATTGGATCTCTGAGAACAAAAATGTATCTTAAATTCGTAAAATCTTTTAATGTTGATATCATCACTTGCGAATATCGCTAATGAAAACGGCCTGATATACAGGTGTATATCCCCTAGGAATCGCCCTTTGGTTATTGTTAGAACTGTTATGTCATCCCGAGTGTCATAGGGTCCATAACTGTCCAAATATCAATTAAATAGTTGCCTGAATGTCGAAATGTCTAAATGGCAATAAATTAACATACATTTATCGTGTTTAGTGTCAAATGAAGGGTCTGATTGCGTATATTTCAGAAATGTAAATGTATCTATATGGATAAATAAATAAATCAGAAATATTTCATTATAAACCGTAAGGAAAATAATTATAAATACAATAGTTCACTTTCTGTAATACCAGTCGTGTTTTTTATTCTTTTTAATATATTTACAATCGCAATATTACACAATCGCTTAACCGATAATTTAGTTACGATAACATTATAATGTAAGCGTAGGAATTGCCTAAGAGATAGTTATGCTTATATTAACACACTTGCCCCTAGTTATATTCACTTTGGTTGCGGCCTAATGCAAGATAGGGGGCGCCTAGCATTTTTTCGCAATAGGTACTACATATCGATGGCTTAATTTGCAAAAGTGCTATCTCCATTTGAGATAACTTTACAGGGGAGTGTTAAAACGTAATATAATCATTATTAATACCCTTATTGTAATTATAAATGTCCAATTTTAACTGTTCCTTTCTAAGAAATTCTTTAATTTTAGGGAGTTGTTTCATTTTTCATTTCACAGATAAGAAAATTTGCTACGTCTTTTGATTAAAAGTGGAGTTATTTGCAGATTAAACCATCGAAATCTAAAATCGAAAACTAGTTACCTAGAACGTCCGAAACATACATACCAACGCATCACTAAAACGTTTGAATGAATAGCTAATGAAAGAAAAACAGTGAAGAGCGTTCCTAGAATTACCCACCTACAGCCAAACATTCATAATCCTCAGATCCATCGAGCCGTCCCGATGACCTATAACTCTTATTTGTAATACAGGATGTGTTTTTAATAACCTGCATCCTTTAAGGGGGTAAAGCAGTACCTACGAAAATATAAGTAACTTTTGATAAAAAGATTTGGGAATATGAAAAAATCTTTATTTTTTGTTTGAAATTGTTTGGAAAAGTAATTGAATGTTAAATAAAAGTTTGACAAGCCATCTAGCAGTAGGTAAAATATTGCTAATAAACAATATTAGCGATATTTTACCTATCGTTAGATGGCGCATCACGCTCAGCGCTTTTTACACTATTTTTCAGAAAAAAAATGTTTCGAACATTCAAAATAAAAAAGGAAAAAAAGAAGTTTTTTTATTACAGGTTGTTTACTTGCTCGTACTGATTCACCCTCTTCAAAGATGCAGGTTTAAAAAAACAGCTGTATAATAATTGTTTTAAATCGATAAAAATATTTTTTTTCAATAAATAATTGTGGTGAAACATTTAACCTCTGTGTTTTTAATGAAATCAGTATATTTTGCTGATAAACTGCAATCCATACCCTGGAGCAAGTAAAATCGTTTTATATACTATAGAACGATTAGACAACGAGCCCGACCGAACCGAAACAAATAAAAACGGAAAACCATTTAATTTACTTTCACAACTGGAGATAAAATTAGTTAACTATGTCAATAAAACGCAGGAATTCGGGTTTGCTTTAAATGTTGAAGCTTTTTAACGAATCGTATACGAAAAGCCGTTTCCGCTTAAAGAAAACTTCCATTTTCACTTGCCAACAAGTAAATATATTAAAAATAATAAAAAACTCGACTGCCGTTCTAGAAAATGAAATATTATATTTATAATTATTTTTATTAGGGTTTTTTTATGAAATATTTGTGGTTGGTTTATATTTTTGTCCATGTACATGTATATTTCCATGTACATGTATATACATGTATATTTCCGGAATGTACTTAATCAGACCTTTCATTTTACACTAAACAATATTATATATTTATGGTAATTTATTGACATTTGGAAAGTTTAGGTTCTTTTGGACACTCAGGATAAAATAACAATTCTATCAATACTACACACTTCCAAATCGATTCAATCAATTAGAAATTATGGTGGAATAAAAAACGGAAAACATACATAGATGAACCCTGAACACTGTCACGTTGTGGGTTTAAATGACATGATAATAAAAGAAATGAAATTATAAAATAACTCTTTAATTCCAACACGTCGACCGACCGACGAATACAATTGGCGAATAAGCGCCTAGACTTTAATCTAATCTTAGAGATTTAATTTAATGGATATACTAATTTTAAAATATAATTAATTTAAAATTAATGACAATTCAAGAGAAAATAAAAAGAAAAGAGCCAGAGCCTCAGGTCGAGGGCATATTTCTCGAGTTCACTTCGGTATGGGAAAAGGTTCCGAGGACGGGTAGGCAAAAGTCGGTTATCGGGGAGATTCCGCGGCTTAGCCGACACGACGAACGTCTTGCGGGGGTCGGGCACGGACTGCCTTGAAGTCGGCCCCTGAAGAGGCGCTGGAAGCTGCTGCCGGAGAGCGGAGCAGGGTTTCTTTCCCACGGCGGGTAGACGGGCGCACGCGGTGAAAGCGGTCGTCAACGAATGCCCGGGGCGGGCACAGCCGCTGGAGCGGGCGACGGGACGCTCAACTCCTGGAGCGCCCCCGACGAAGGTGAACGGCTGCGGTCACGCGTGGCCGGCGGCGAAGAAAATCTCGCCCGAGTGATCCGACGCTTCGGGCGGCGCGCCCGCAGCTGGAGTGGGCGACGGGACGATACGGGCGGCGCGCCCGGCGGTGGAGGGCAGGTTCCGAGGCGGACGGGCGACGGACGTCATCGTCGGAACCGCGGCCTCAACCGGCCAGGGCTATAGCGCCGGTCGTGCACGTGCTCATATAAGGGTCGCGCGCACGCGAGGAGTTCGGAGAAGAGGTGCGCGCGGACGATTGATGCACGTGGCGACCCTTTACGCCGACCGCGCGATGTTATAAGTGCATCCTTGGCGACGAAGTCGTATCCTTCAAAGACCCCGAAGAAAATGAGGGGTCCAAAGCTTGCCAAGGGTCGACTTGCTGATCGGCGTAGAATGCCCAAAAAGTCAAATGGCGGGTCCGTAATGGCCGCTTTTATCTAGCCCGAAAGTGTCAAACCATAAACGATTTGAGTCTCATAAAAATATTAATTTACTGAAATATGTGAAATAATTCCTAGATTTATTTCTGTTTTACAAGCGTATTAAATTTTAATTTTCTACGTTAATAATAATTTTATTTGTTTTATTTCCTTAAATATGAAACGTACTTATCAAAGACAATTTCGGATTTGCATTTACGAGATCAGCAATTAGGCGGAAAATGCTTGTTCTTATTGGCTTTACAAAAAAGAAAAAAAGATCTGTCAGCTGTCAAGACGTTTGACGTATTGATTTAACCTATTCGATATCGATTTATCTCGAGTAAATCGAAATATGTTTCCACGGCGTTTCCACGCGAGAAAATGCGACCTAAGGTTTCCACGCGAGGAAATGCGACTCCTAAGGTTTCCTCAGCGTGACAACACATTAAACTCCTTTTTTGTTATGCAGTCGTATAAAAAGAAGGTAGGCTGTTATTGGTGGGGAGATATTAGAAATACTGAGGACGAACTTAAAACCGACCACAACTTTTCCAAAAGTTGACAGAAGAAGAAAAAAGACGGAAATTTTAAATAACTAGGCCGTTAAAGACCGCAAAAGCTATGTTTCATGCAAATGAAACTATGCAGACGATGTAAAATATAATGGCCCTTCTTCATAAAGCGATTCGGCACCACTATGAAGTCAGCAAAATGTATGGGAAAGAGCGAGAGGGATGCGAGAGCATAGGCGATGCGGCCATCACTGGCGAATGTGTGGAGCGGGCATAAGAATTGTTCCGAATGTATAGAATGCATTTTCTGCAAATGTTGTTATTATGTCAGCTGCCAGAATGCAATAAATATTTTTGTATGCTGTCTGATTAACATTTTGAAATTACACTGTGAAAAACATATTATTTTGTGTAAAAACTTCATAATAATTAGTATGCTTTTATTGTGACGTAGCAAGCCTAACAAAATATTAATAAGAGTAACTGGTATGTTTTAACAAAATAACCAGCCGTCACAAAATTACTCCTAGTTTCAGAAAACTTATTAAAATTTCTTTAATTCAATAAATTTGTCCTGATTCGATATTACCGATTATACAGCCTTAAGAAAATTTTGCGTTTTAGTGATTTTCTTACCCAATATTAAAAAAAGATTACTGGAATTTGAACTTAAATTCAGAATTTTATAAGGGTGTTTTTCTTGTGATTGCCAATTTTACTGTAGTAAAAATAAAAGACTCGCAAAGGCAAAGTATACAGAGAAGAGCGTTTTGGGCTCCAGAATATTTCTCAGCTCTTTGAACGAATATCCAAGAGTTCTAACCTTCTTAGCTACCGAATTGACTTGTTCTTCCCAGCGTAACTTATTGTCTACTAAAATTCCAAGATATTTGATGCCATTGCAAATATTATATTGCGCGGCACAGATCAATGCGTGACATAAATGAAGATGCTGACGCCACGCGCTCAATTACGATAATAATGTATTTATAATTTAGGTAGCCAGTTCCAGACCCTTTCAGTACACCTGACGTACCTTAACTCCATTACACAAATTGCGTTTGTAGCGCGGACGCTTAGATATCGGCTTCCTTGAAGATGTTCATAGTTTCTTCGCCCTTAATATGTATGTAACGCGTTGTGTAATCCTCGAGGCTCGGCTGTCCACATTCTATACCAGAATCATAATCATCCTTGAGAATGTTGTTCACCACTTTGTCGTAATGCCCGTCCTGACGTAGATTACCTAAAAAGAAAAACAAACAAAATTTTTAAAAAAGGCAAGAAAGAAACAACCAAAGTAACAAAAACAAAACGACTTACCTAAAAAACACAACTGTGTGCAAGCGGTGATAAGAAAATAAAAATTAAAAAACGCAAAAATCACATAAATCATTTTATTGCAATCACGAATAAACATGGCACCAAAGTACAACCAATAATAAAATATCCATTTCCAACAAAAAATTACAGCATCGAGATTCTCAGCTTTCAACAAAACGGCTGTGATGACAATTCTCCAAGTATATATTTTGTCTCGTTTAATGAATTGAAAAATTAATTGAATTTTTCGCCCCGGTTTATATGATTAAAAATTACAGAAGAAAAGGCTTTTGTAGCGACCAGTTCTTACATTGTGATGAAAATTGACTAAAATTAAAATCTCAGTTCGACATTACGTACGATTACGTCCAGCTCAGCAGCATTCGCAGCGCAGAATGAATACAGTAAAATTCCGTAGTAAATTTATTTGACGATGGGTGAGTCATAAAAAGCATCAAGAAGAGTGGTTTATTACCTTTGTGAAACTAAAACGTTCTCACCCGCAGCGAGCGAAATGGAAAATTCCTTGTGGCGGCGGGTCTACCCTGATTGGATTTTCCGGGACATGCTGCACACGATTTCTATACAGGTTGATACTCACACATCTGCACTAGATGTTTTAGGACAAGTTTCAGATATTGATGAGCAAAATACAAGAAGTCAAAGTACATGTTAATAATAAGAATAATCATTTTTAATATTAATAGCCTTTATTAACGATCTTATAAAACATGAGCGAGTATAATGGGCTCGATTTCGTTTCTTCGTGATCTAAAATCGGAAATAAGTCCGTGTAAACGTGACAGGGCAATACGCTAGAGCGGAATGTAAAATGAACAATTGTCACTTTTTCGCATTAAAACTACCCACGAAAGATAAAGCATCTGAGTCATACACCTCACGAAATGTGTTTATTCGGACGAGTAAAAGTTCGACAGGTCGTTTTTATCGACGATCGATCCATTTTTATCGATATATTCCGCTCTAAAGTAGTGCTCTATCTCGTTTGCTTGAACTAATTTCAGTTTTAGTTCACAAAGAAACGCAATCGGGCCCAATATTAAATTAAAATCAAGCAACGTTAAAACATTTAAAATACTATATTACTTGACACCGGTTAAGATTGTCTTGCAAGATATTGTAAATTATGGTTTATCATTCCAAGTCTGGAAACACTCTCACAGAGCTGTCACAAACGTTAAAATAAATGTTGTAACCTCATACTGAGTCGCTTGTCACGACCGTTTTCATTTTCGCAAGGACTTTTGCTCACTCGGATCTTCCTGATTGAAACAATTCAAAACAAATACATATTTCCTAGTGCCAAATTAAAAGAACCTACACACACAAGGCACTAACAACTCCGGAGAAATGCTTTTACAGCTCAAGGAATGTGATGTGGACGCGCTAAGAAAGATTTTCGTAATGATGACGGAAATATTCATTTTGACCACCTGAGATGATTAGGACCATTTCCGGATTGAAGTCAGGCTGTGTCTGTGTATGTGTGTGTGAGTGTGTGTGAAACAAAAATATGGGTGTGTGTGCGTGTATTCCTCCACGATAGCGCCCACTGATTTTTTACTTTCCCGGTTCACCAACCAACCAGAAGGGAAAGTATTGTGAACGAGCTAAAAAAAGCGCGGAATAACTGCAGTATAGGAACCTCTCTCCAAAAAAAAAAATATATAGACTAATTGATTGTAGCATTTTAATGCTAAATCTGGAAGAAAATTTTGTCGGTCGCTATAAATAAGCGAGATATAGGCATTCAAAGTTTAAATTTTATATGTAAACAAATAGGCCAAAATGGACTAAAATAAAATTCACCACGCTGATTCCGAATCTTCAATAATTTTTATTCGATCTCAATAAATAAGCGAGATATAGGCGATCAAATTTTTCATCGCAATGTCAAGAATGTTGCGGCCATTTTGTTTGTACATACCGTGTTTGACACTTTCGAGTATATTGTAATATTGATAACCATTTGCGATATTACAGAAATTATGACAATTTGGAGAGTTTTTAGATTAATCGAAATATATTGAAAAATAAAACGATTGGAAAATACATATTTTCGCGAAACTTAAAAAAGGGCACTATTTTCGATGTCTCTTCAATGACTGCATATTGATGACAGAAGATAAATTACTGAAATGTCGTTTGTTTCAGGTTACCTTTAGTCATCAATACACCAAGTCATTTTGTAAAAACTTCGAAAAATGACCAATTGTTTTAGATGATCGCTAACACATGGCACTAATATATGGTGGTTATTTGATATTGAAGAAATTTAGTTTGTTACCTTATGTTACCTGTTTAGGTTACCTTTTGTCATCATCACCAAAGTCGATTTGTAAAAACCTCGACAAAAATCCGAGTTATCGCTTACACATTGTCATGTTAACATTAATAGCGCCGCAGGCAAAAATTGTTTTTCGAATTTCGCGCGAAATTCGAAAAAAACTTTTTACCTACGGTGTTAATTTGATATTGAAGACATTTCGTTTTAGTTTCAGGTTACCTTTTGTCATTATCACCAAAGTCATTTAGTAAAAACCTTGAAAAAAAAACAAATATCGCAACATATTGTCATGTTAACATCAATATCGCCGCAGGCAAAATTTATTTTTCGAATTTCGCGCGAAATTCGAAAAAAAATTTTTACTTGCGGTGATATTCAAATATTTAGGAATTTTCAATTGATTCAGGATACCTTTTGTTATCAAAAATCAAAGTCATTGAAAAAAACCTCGAAAATAGACCATTTTTTAAAAATATCGCACGACCATGCCATCATTTTTGTAAAATCGCGAATTGTTATCGATAGTAGAGAACTCGCGATATATCGACTATATTCCGACACTACTTCTGAAGCAATATGGCCATCTCTTTGACGTTTAGTAGGCAAACTTTAAATGCCTATATCTCGCTTATTTATTGAGAGCGACAAAAGATTA
The DNA here is from genome assembly GCA_944548615.1 of Micropterix aruncella. Lineage (NCBI taxonomy): Eukaryota > Metazoa > Arthropoda > Insecta > Lepidoptera > Micropterigidae > Micropterix > Micropterix aruncella. Next base: position 16,699,381 of record OX155973.1, read on the forward strand.
TTGCAGATTCGGAATCTGCGTGGCAAATATAGTCCGGTGACGTTTAAAAATAAAAAATCCAGGAGAGGTTCCTATACTGCAGTTAAAGCGCTTTCGACTTGATAACGGAAATATCCATTTTTAGCCACCCTAGACGATTACGACAATTTTCAGATAAATACATATGTCTGTGTCTGTCTAGCTGCATCTATCCTCCACGATAACGCCCAAACGCTTCATCTGATTGAGCTGAAACTTGGCACACAGGCATCATACGGTCATGGCAAGAGTTGAAAAGATTTTGGTTGAAATCGGTCCACCAGAGGGCGGGCTAGTCCTACTTTAAACTTGAAATATTGCATTTACGGAATCGACGTTTGGCAAACAGATGCCTTGTTAGACTGGAATCACATCGTAAAATTTTGGTTAGAATATCTTGTATACAGCGACGCAAATAGCATCTAAAATCCGCTATTTTAAAGAAAATACTATATAATTTTTGGAAAAATACCATTTTAATAGCACGGAAAATACTACAATTATACTACGAATTGGCCCGCGGGGGGAGGTTGGATTGACGCGGTGGGGAGGGGGGGGGGGGTTTGGCTTAGGGATTACTTGCCGGGATTTTTTTCTGGAGTATTTAAACCATACGCAGGTACGAATAGGTGAGTAGATATTACCGACGGTCACTAATGAGGGTCCAGCCTAATTCCAAAGACGCCAGTTCTTAATTCGTCAACTATTTTATAGTTAGAAGGGACGTTACACATTCTAGGGGTAGAACCCCTAGAATGTGTAACGTCCCTTCCGGGATGCAAAAGGAACGGCCGAGTTTTTACTTCACAAGTTTAGGGATTAACGGTTAGCTATAAAAAATCGTGAAATGATAAGTCCGCCGTTTGTGCTAATTCAAAATAGAATGTATGCTTCTTTATTACTGTGCTCTGTTACAATAAAATTACTTTTATGTCTTTCTTCTTTCTTTCGAAATTAACGAACTTTCATTGTCGATTATGGTACACACGAGGTTGAATAATATGTTTTCATTGAGATCGCATTATCTACCCACTAGGTGTGCTATATTTCCATCATAAGATGGGATGGCATATTTTCGATGGATATGCCTATATTCGACATTCCCGGCCTTTAGAGCACATACCGGCAATTACTTTCTGTGGAATTCTCACAAAACGGTTTATATTAAGATTTTATAAGACTAGCGTTTTCGCCCGAGCTGTCTTTTTCGGTTCCCTTTTTTGTTGTTGCTTTAGAGACATTTTGCCCTCAATATATATTAAGGCTCGTTTTGACCTTGTTCATAAAATATATTTATACTAATTGTAACTACAGAATCTGAGATTGGGTTTCTAATAATTAGTAATCAATTATATTCAATGATCAGGCTAAAAACTACAAAACGATGAAATTTTTTGTTTTTATGTTGAAGAGCTATGTGAAATCAAAAGAGCAATGAAACGCATGACGACCAACAGTGGCATGGGAAAATGTAAATTATATTCGCTGTAAATTACTTTAACTGTAAATTATATTCGCAACTCCTTAGGCACATCATATTATATAAACAAATGTATTTTCCCTTAATTCCACGAGAATTGTACTGCATTTAAACGCGTTGGCCAGTGATTCGCGTCGTTGCTAGTGGAAGCGAGACAGGACCATTCATCACGTGTGAAAAACATATGGAAAAGAGCGAAAGAGACATATGCAATACGACCAAGCATTGGCCAACATGTAGAGGAGCATTAGTTTGTACATGTTCAACATGTTCGCTCCGTATAAAAAAATACATTTTTTGGAGCGGAAACAAAGCCGAAGTGAAGAGTAAGGAGCCAGGAATGGCGGATAATCATAAAAAATCCCATTATATAGCAATAACACGGAAAGCAAATTTATGACATCTAGAAAATATGTATTTTTTTTATTTATACACATAGGTCTCTATTCAAGTATTTATTATATACCTATTATTACTAATAATTATTTATTATTACCTATTACTTATTCTTATTTATTAGTACTTATAGGTAGTTTGGAAATTGTTGTCTACTGAAAGTTTTATGTTTAATCTAACTTTTGTTTTAGAGGATATTAATTTTTATAACATTTTTAAGGGTTTTTTCCTTACCACAGGCTTTGCCTAGTTAGGAGCGACACAAACAATGTTAAAAAAAGACATTCCCAAGTGAATATTACTAATGGTATTAATGGTATAATCGGTCGAACGCGTAAACCTTCAGATTATACAGTACTAGCTGACCCGTGCCAACTGACTGTTGGGCGGTAAAACTTTTTACTTGTGATGAAATTATGAGTGTGGTTCGGTTAGTACTGAGTGCTATGATTTATTTCCTGACTGCCAAAAGAAGGGTTATATTTTTACTGCATATGTATGTATGTATTTGCATGCCAATTTGACGATATTACCATTATTTGTGAGTGTCTTCTTGTGAGTGTTTTATTTGTGAGTATCTTAGCTCTTTAACCATTTATGCAGTAAAATGGAAATTATATGCAGTAAAAGGGAAAATTCTTTTGTTTCAAGCACTTGAGACGATAAATTTACTTATTTTGATATGAATTCATAATGGTTGATAATATGTCCAATAAACATGACCTAACAATTAAAATTTTTTTTTTTTTTATAAAAAAGTACTTTTTGTGACTTAAATTTAAAATCTAGACATAATATGCTGTCGCTGACTTTTTTGTAGGCATTACTAAGCTCTACAACTTTTCTCTAGAACTTAATCATATATCTCTCACGTTAAGGCAGCGTTAGATAGAAACGTTTTCGTTCGACCGTTTTGTCTCCGATTTACATACTTTGCAAATCCGCCTACCACGAAAAAGTCTTTTCATTTTTCGGATTAATATATAGCAAATGACACTAACAAATAACGTGGCTTTCTATTAGTAAAATAATTTTCAAAATCGGTTCAGTAGATTCAGAGATTACTTCCTACAACCTCACAAACTTTACCTCTTTATAATATTAGTGTAGAGTATAGATTTACATGGTTAAGTTTTGAACGTTATAACAAATTTACATTAGCTTGTTTTAATTATATTTATTACGGGTACTTGAGAACAAAATATTTAAAAGTGTTGCAATTAAATCTCATTTAAAACGTTACTAAACTGAGTTGAACTATCGAGCATTATCATATCCGAGCGAATAGTAATAATTGAATTTTTTAAACTATTATAATGAAATCTGATTAAAATTGTCAAAAGTGACACTATTCAAAAGAAGAATATTGAAAAAGCCAGTTCTTTAAAGACAAGTATTTAAAAGAAGAAAAATATGGAGGTAAGCTAGATAGAGACGTAACGGGAGTTACGTAAATTCTCTCACAACGACAGAGGACATTAATAATCAAGATACTTCTCGCAATATTCCATTTTACCGAGCTTTCCATTTGAATAATTCAATGGTGTATTTCATATTGCGATAGAAAACAGTCAAAATCGTCATACATAAATACATTCAATAAGGAGGAATGGCAAAGCCATGTTGAATTTAAAGGAGTTTTCGTACCCGCCAAGGATCTTGTAATAAAGGATAGGGAAGCCAAAGAGGCAAGAGACCTGAATCTATAACCACCTATCAATAACAACATACTAAACAGCCAAACTTCGCCAATATTTTCTCTCTCCCAGCTACTAACCAAATACTCAACCTGGGTGAACATATTATAAATCGTGTCATCGCGTCTTAAATTTTAGGAAATTTTTGTTGCACCGAATCTTTTGACCCGGCTACCAAACCAATGTTACAGACGTTTACTATATCAAGAACGAAACGATCCTGACTATAGACAAAAAATATTAATAATATAAGACTTTGAAGACACAGCTGCAGACTAATCATAGCGTAGGCAAAATTCTACCGACGTTGAACACAATGTCGAACAAAGACAAGATCCCCGGGGGGGGGGGGGGCTACCCCAATCCCCTCAAACCCCCACCACCCTTCTTAGCAGGAAGCAGCCTTCGTACCACGGAATATCGTCGGGAAAATAACGACGATTATCCGCATCCCGAACGGAAACAGTTAAAACCTAGCCGAGAGAGAAATGTGAGTACGCCTGGAATTTAACTAGGGTTTGCATGAATCGCATATGTACGATTATTTAATAAGAAGACTTTAGGGCTATTTTCAATATACGACTTGGTGTTTGGTGCTAGATTCTAGTACGCGGGTAAAATAAATTGCAAGTGGAAAAGTCTTAGCTCAATGATATTGATGTGGTTTTCAAAAATGGCTTACATTTTTGAACTATATAACACTTTTCAATTGTGCATATTTTGGAATTATACAACATGTAATATGTATATTTTCTATATGCATAGGTATAGAATATAGTTACATATAGAATATAGATACTTTTACATTTATATAATTAAAATGGGTCGGGTTTTATGTATGTTACCTAATAACTCACGAGCGGCTGGTCCGATTTGGATGATTCTTTATTGTTTTGTTCATAATCACGGTCGTTCTATAAGACCATAATCGGTCATTCTATAAGCTATAAAGAAATTCGGAAAATCTATCAGAAAACCCAGAATAATGTGAAAAACCGAAAATTATTTTAGTACCAAGATGACCATAGATGGCGTTATTGGAAATTTGCTGTTTTAGGTTCAAAAACGAAAATGTTAGCTAGTAGTTAGTACCTACAGTATTTTCAGTGGCGGGCTTCTCCCGTCTTAATGTAAGGATAATAAAATTGAATTGAATTAGCCGGTCTTTTTTTTTTGGACCCCCCCCCGAAAAAAAATCTGGGCACGGCCTTGGGTTCGAGCAACTGAAAGCGATGAGCAGCGCCAAGAATTAAATGAAGCGGCTCGGCTCCGTAATGTTGCAGTGCGAAGAAGATTGAATTTGAAACAAAACACATACAGAGAAGCATTCTATTGCGATCTGGCTATACAATAAAGCGATTATGAATGAGTGCAAATTGGAGAAAAGCAAGTGTGGATTTTTTGACTATTAGTTTACTGTAGAATTTTGGCTTTCTTTTTACATAAAAAGTAATGAATTTGACATATTTTTAACCCCTTTAGAGAATTCATCAACTTATTACCTTAGAAATTTACACTGGAATATGTTATTTTTAAAATCGCAATCTTAAAATTAATATGGTCATTTGGGTAGTTTTTATCGATATTTTACTGCGTATCTATCATAAGATATAGAAGTTTATTTAGTAAAAACTATCGTAACTAGAAGTATTGGATCTTTATCTGCTATTAGTATAATATTTTGTAATCATACCTTTTATTTTGATTATGCAATGTGGTGTTTAGGGTGGTACCCCTTGTTAATTACACGTATTTTATTGATTTTAAATTCATTTATTTTTCAAAAAAACTCTATTAATTTTAAAAACTTGCAAGTTGTAGAAACGGTATTACGTACAGTTGATATTACCATCTATAAAATCAATGATATTACTTACAATTTAAATTTGTTCGTAATTGCAGTGTAGAATATTATCCAAATTCAGCACTGGATATATTTCCGACATCAACTTTCGCTTTCCTACTTCACACCTGATGTATCAGATATATAAGCTAGGTAAGTATGCTAGCATGAATCAATTAAAAAAAAGGAGTTGGGATGCGATGAAAAGGATTTACGAATTAATAATGAAATAGGGTTTAAAATATATCAAAAATCACAAAATAAAAAAAATAGTCATGAATAATATTTAAATAGTCAAAAAAATAATATTCTGCATCGCGCGAAAGTAAAATTTCCTATACTAATTAAAATAAAGGTTTAATATGAATGATCTAAAGATAGGTAGTAAAATTATTCAATGAATACTCAAGAAGTAATAAAGCAATCAATAATAATCAAAAGTAATTAACAGACAAAAATAATGAAAGCAGATCAAAAAGAATAATTTAAATGAAAAGTAGGTTATATTACAATACACACATGAAACTATAACACTATTACTTGTAACTATATATTTAAATATAGTATCTACTGTATCGTTAAATATTTATGACAACCCTAGTCAATTAACTGAAGCCCAAAGTGGAATACACCACCATGATTCAATGGACATCGTGTAGCAATGGGGGATTTTCGCTTTAATCTTTTCTTCGCTTCCGGTGGGGATGTAGATGACACGATTTAGGCACCAGACCACACAGCGACATATGTACATATTTTAAACAATTGTTATGGCGCTACGGTGAATAAACGCGATATTTGTGTATAAAAGTTAGTCCAATATCATTAATATTGACCGGAAAAATGCTTGTCATCAATCAGGACGTAGCCCATGGTGTAAAATATGTAATATTAAAGAAATAACCGATGATGTATTGAAAGCATAGATGTTCATTGATTTGTACTGTTAAACATACTTTAAGTTCTCTACACTATCTGTTGTGCTCGAGTCTCCATCTTGGAAAAATGGCGTTCCGGC